>JAVKLA010000017.1:2596559-2613097 GCA_034782735.1 Sagittarius serpentarius | reverse complement strand
GGGGTGTGGGGTGGGGGGGTGGGGGGGAATCCTCTCCATCCTCCCGCCAAATCTGCAGGCGTTTGGCGAAACTTTTCTGTTACCACCAGGCTCTGAGGCTTCAAACCCATTCGTCCTCGTCCTTCTTTTTCACTCAAAAAGAACGTTCTGGCCCCGAGTGACGCTGCTGGGGGGGGGACGGACACAGGCTGGGGGAGACGCCCTGCCCTGCAAACGCTCCTCGACCCCCTGAAGGCCGCTTAAAGGTGCGACTCCCCCCACCCTCGGCCCCATCGCAGGTGTATTCAGCACGACCCTTTCCCCTCTAAATTTGCCCCACTTTGGGGTCCTTGTTTGCCCTCGGCGCGGGCAAAGGACGCTCGGTGCCGCGTTTCCTCCAACGTAGCGGGGAAATAGGTGTCCAGCGGGTCTTTATTCCCACGGGATGGGGTTGTACGGCTCTGCCCTGGCCTTGCTTGGGCTGCTGAGGTGCCGTGGGACCCCCACCCCCGGCGCCAGCCCTGCCCCGGCTTGGGGTAAATCCCCACCCCGTACCCCTCGGAGCAGGTCCTCATCTCCCCGGGGGGTCCCGCGGGGGCTGCCCCGCTTCCCGCTTCCAGTCCAAGCGGCTACGTCCGAAACGATCCCTAATAATCCTTTCGTGGGAGACCTGGCTCTGTTTTTCCCACCGTTGGGAAGCGCTTTCCCCCGCGGCGGGGAGCGACGCCGGGACGGCAGGGGACAGCGGGAGAGGTGACACCCGACAGAGGTGCCAGGGCTGCATCAGGCGAGAGCGTTTAATGGCATCGCCGTAATAATAGGAATTACTGCCGTTATTAACGCCGCTTACGGAGGGCTGCAGATTCCCAGGAGAAGGGGTTGCCTGTGAGCTATGTGTTCGCAGCCCCACTCCTTGCAGGGAGGCTCCCGCGCGAGCGCCCGGGGCTCTTTGCTCGCTGCCATTGCAGCTCTGACGGGAGCGGGGGTGCCGCCCGTCTTCTGCAACACGCCGCTTTGATCTCGCTCGGGACCCACCTTGTTATTTCTGCTTTTATGATTCCCAGCTCGCGTCCCGGCCCTGCAATTTGCCGGGTTAGTAATTGCCAGCTGAGCAGCCGGGAGCCTCCTGCTCCTTTACTGTTCGACAAAGCGGGGTTTTCTCGGTTGAACGCGGTCCCGGTGCAGCTTTGGGCTGAAACCGGGTACATTTGGGCCCTCTGGTTTTGCTCTGCTTTCCCCTGGTTGAGGGTTGAGGTGACGGGCGCTGCAGCTTGGATGCCGCCCCTATCACTGGTCCCCCCTGGGGGTACCCGGGCGTTACGGATGTCCTGGGTATCCAGCGCCGGGCTTGACGCACGGGGTTGTCCCGAGTCTTTTTTAACCCCCCCCGACGAGGACACGTCTCCTCTCCCTACCCTCGTCCCGCCCCTCTTTGCTGGGAGAGGAGCCGGCCCGGGGCTGCAGGCGCTGATGCACCACCAAAGAGCTCTGCGGGACTCGCTTGCCGGCCCCGGTTTCATGTCTCCCTCCCTTCCCTCTGCTTTGCATGCGAGACCTGGCCCGTGGGGAGAACAAGCAGCGAGACCGGAGAGCCCAGCGTCAGCCTCCGGCTGCGCTCGCTGCCGTGGGCTTCGATGCCCATCGATGGCTTTGAGAAGCCTCCCTGGCTCTGAAACCCTCCCAGTACAAACTGGTGTCGCGGCCGAGGGAGTGTGCTGCTTCCAGCATCGCGATCCCTACGATCCTAATGAGGGATGCTGAGCACTGTCAGCTCCCGGTAGGATAAATCCCAGTTTCTGTCTGGGCACGGTGTCCGATGCGGGAATGGCTCGCATCCTGCCGCGGTTCATTGTGCCAGCTCCTCCGCTGAGCCTGGAGCCCCTCGTGTCCCCGCGCAGGTATCTGCCAGCAGCTGAGGGGTGGCCCACGGCCGAGCAACCAGCTGCCCCAGTGGCCTGCGGGGACCGAGCCTGTGGGTCCCAGCCCCACAGCTTCCCCCCCTTGCCGCGTCGGGGACCTGCCGCGGATGCTCCGGCTGCACCCCTGCAGACCCGCGCGTGCCCAGCTCTCCTGCCGCGGCCCTGCGGCGCCCCGAGGACGTCTCGGAAGCTCATTAAAGAAACGCGGCCGTACGCGCAAGCGGAGCTGCAAAACCTCTTGGGCTCAGGTTTCCCCTCTGGGCTCGGGTTAGGGCGCAAAGAAGTTGGTTATTTATGTCCTTCCACGGGAAAAGCCTATTTTCGCTTTCCAGCATCTCCTTCAAGCCCGGCCTAGCAAAGCTCTTAGGCGCGTGTGTAAGTCTGGGGTTCGTCCGCTGCCCTCGGGGAGAGGAGCAGCCCCTTGGAAGGTGGACGTGTGTGTGTGGGCATTGCTGCAGAGCACTGGGGTCAACGGCTGCTGAGCTCCTGGGCCGGTCCGGCGCGGGGTCCAGGACCTCGGCGACGGAGCTTTAAACCCGGCAGTGACCTGGTGCTGAGATTTTTATCCGGATTGCTGAGCTACGAGCTGGTCTTTAAGAGGAGGACTCGCGTCTCCTGCGTGTGGAAACGTCTAATCTCTGCTGCGCGCTACGTCAGCTTTGCTGCCGTCACGGCTCTTGCAAGGAGCGAGGAGTTGCTGGAATTTGACCTCCCCTCCCAGCCGGCCGTGGCGGGGGCGAGAGAGCAGGCGCTGGCCATTAAAGCCGGGCTGGCCGGTCCCGTGGGCTCGGTCTCCCCTCCCCACCCCACGGCTCTGGGAGGAAGGTCACCGCCACGGGGTGCTTTCCACCCCGGGATGCTCATCCCAAGACTTTGCCGTTGCTGCCGGGCGGCTCCGTCCCGGCGCTGGGTGGGTGACGGTGGCCAGCGTTGGGTCCCCAGGAAACATCGCGGTCGCCGGTGCTTTGCTGCTGGTGCGTCAACCGGCCCGGCAAGCGCTGGAGCATCCGAGATGCTCAGCCTTGGGATGCAGGACGGATTCGGGAGGGAGTCCCGGTGTCCCAGCGAGGTTTTCCCACCCTACTGTGGTGGGGCAGGAATGCGTGGGTGTAGCAGGGCGCTTTGCTGGCCCAACAGCTGGCTTCTTGGGCAAGCGCCTTGGCCGGCAGCGAGCCAGGAGCCGTGCCAGGAGCCGGTGGCGGAGCCACCCTGGGAACTCCCGGCAGCTACGCTCTCCGCCTGGGCTCGAACAGGTTCACTCGGTTTCTCGGCAGATCTGCCGGTTGCGTAAGGTCGGGGAGACGCAGCCGCCGCCTCCTTTCCCCCCGCCAGCGCTGGGTTCAAGTCGCTTCCCTCCCCGCCCCAACCACGTCCCCACCGCCAGCTGGAAAATCGGGGATCCCAGAGCCCCAGAGGGGGAGAGGGTTTCCAGGTGGGACCGGGGCGTGCAGGACGCTTCTTGCCGCAGGGGAGCGTGCGTTTCCCTGTTCCCTGCAATGCAAATCCCCTCGGGCTGAAAATCCTGCAGTTCAAGGGACGCCCGCCGAGGCTCGGGAGGAAACGTCCTCCCTTCCTGCAGAGATGCACCCAGACCCAGATTTGCATGTTTGCAGAAAAAAGAGCTGGGGGGTGAATAGGCTCGGAGCTGAAACTGGTTCCCCAAACCTCTCCCACGAGCGTCCCCAGTAAAAGGGATAATTGCAGAGTTGGCTTTTATTGTCACGGCTTCAGCTGCAGCTTGCGGTTTGGGGGGAAGTTTTACGGCTTTTTGTTTTTTCTTAACGGCGGGATAAATGGGGATCCTCAGTTGGCAGGCATCTGCAGACACCTCTGCTCATTAAAATATAAATTAAAAGCGGTTAAGCAATTAAGTCGTATCTTTTTTAAACAATGCGAGCTCGCTAATGGGTTAGCACGGGAGCGGCTTTGCCAAGCGCCACGTGCTGTGGAGGGGGCTCGTGGCTGGAGACCCTGCGAGGACGGTCAGGAAATATCCCGGCAGTGCCTGGAAGGCTTCCAGCCTCGGCGGGATGGGGACCTGCCCTCACGGACGCGGGGCAGAGCTCCTCAGGATCCTCAGGTAATGGCACCTCGACCGTGTTGAGGTACGGCGAAGGGCGCGCAACGCAGAAATACCGGGACGTTTCGATCTCTGCAAACCCCTCCGTGTCCCTCCAGGCCCAATACCCCAGTCAGAGTGATCTGAGGCGACTCTAAAGCCTTCTTAAAAGTGTTTCTAAGTCTTCTTTCTTGACATAAAACTGATTTTATAACCCTGCCAAGGACTAATGCTCTCTGGTTGTGAAACAGTTTTGGACAACCCAAGTCAAATCTCCTCCGAGCAGAAGGTTGAACCGGAGTGCATCTGAGGGTGTGACCGGGAAACCACGGTTTTGCTGGAATTCAGTGAACCAAGCACCTGCCACCAGGCTCAAAATGAGTGATTTAGCTAAAACAAGGGTCTCCCTCGAGGGTGTAATATGTCAAGGAATTTGTAGTGCTTTGTCATTGCCATAAGAGGCTCAGAAAGGCCCGAGACGACTTTACAGTTGCAGCTAAGGGAACTGGATTTGGAGTTGTGCTTCCAACACCAACAATGCCTTTGTTTTTCTTAGCTCTCGAGGGAGTGTTTTGAGGCAGGTCGTGGTGGTGGCAAAGAGAGGAGGGCATCCTTCCAAGCCCTAAAACAATGAATAGAACAAAAAAAAGAAAGACACCTCCACTCCCCTGCCACCCAGCCAACTCCCTGAGCGCATAAAAAGGGGCACTCAGCCACGGCGCCCGCAGAACTCACCTCCTCTTGCCTCCGAACCTCCTCCTGCCCACTGCACCGCTCGGCTCTCCTCTCTTCACGAGTCGGCCGCCGGGGACCCGTCACCATGTCTCGCCAGTCCTGTGGTCTCAGCAAGGGATTCAGCTCCAGCTCCGCTTGCTTCGGAGGCAGGAACAAGGTCACGTTCAGCTCTGCGTCCCGTGGAGGATGCAGGGGACCTGGCAACGCCGGTGGCTTCGGCAGCAGGAGCCTCTATTGCTTGGGAGGGAGTAGAAGTACCTCTCTGGGAGGATTTGGCGGAGGTGCTGGTGTCTGCAGGGGTTTTGGGGCTGGTGGCCAAGGAGGCTTTGGCTACGGCTGCGGTGTTGGGGCAGGATTTGGTGGCGGCTATGGCGGTGGGGCCGGAGGCGGCCTCGGTGGAGGCTTCGGTGGTGGTTTTGGTGGCTTTGGTGGAGGATTTGATGGCGGGATGGGAGGTCAGGGCTTTCTCCCTTGCCCGCCGGGCGGCATCAGGGAAGTGACCATCAACCAGAGCCTGCTGGCCCCGCTCCACCTTGAAATCGACCCCGAGATCCAGAAGGTGCGAACACAGGAGCGGGAGGAGATGAAGCAGCTCAACAACAAATTCGCTTCCTTCATTGACAAGGTGAGAGTGGCTTCAACCCGGGGCGGCGGGGGGGAGGTCTGCGCTCACCACGGCTGGTGCTGGTTGCAATCACCGGGAGATACCCACCCAGTAACACCCAGAGGGCCAGGCATTGCCCAGAGCACCCAGCGAAGCCCCGCAGCCAGAGGGAGGGGGGCTGGAGAAGTGACTTTCCCAAGGTTATGGAGAAAGCCAGGAACAGGATCCTCGGTTCGTAAGACCACCGTGCTGGCGCTAAGCCGTGGGGACCCTGTAGCCGCGCGCAGAGCATCCTCAGAGGAGCCTCTGCGGAGGGACTCGGTCCGTCTGTGGGCTGAAGGGCTTCGGGTGTTTCGGCCTGTTTTTAAGGAGAAGGTGCCAAAGCTGTGAAGTTCGCCGTGTTTCTCCTGTTTAAAGGCTGTGAGGTTGGGAAGGGAAGGTGACCCACCTTTGCCCGCTCGTCCTAGAGCTGTGGTCCCACCTGTCCGGTGGGACCCTGGAGTTGAGAACCAGCAGGAAGGCTAAACTCGTTAAACGGGAAAGAATTACGGAAAACGTGGGGGAAAAAAGAAAAATCAGTAAAAAGATGCTTTTGGGAATAGTCCGACTCTTTTTCTATCCACCCCTGCACTCCTTTAGGTCCGGTTCCTAGAGCAGCAGAACCGAGTCCTGGAGACCAAGTGGAAACTCCTGCAGCAGCAGGGTAGCACAGGGACGGGTGGCAGGAACCTCGACCCCTTTTTTGAAACCTACATCAGCGGGCTGAGGAAGCAGCTGGACAACCTCTCAGGCGAGAAGCACCAGCTGGAGTCAGAGCTGAAGAGCTTCCAAGACATGGTGGAAGACTTCAAGACCAAGTATGTTGTTCTCAGTGTAGTCATGGTCGGGCTGTCTGGTGGTGAAAAAATAGAGATTAAAAACTTGCTTTGAACAGTCAGGAAATTGAAGGAATCACAAGAATTGGCAATATTTGACTTGCTTCAGTGGTTAGAAAATGTAAAAGGTTTCGGGGAGGTTTTCATCAACTGAGTTTTGACAACGGGCAGTGATTTTTCACGGTATTTCTCAGTATGCATTGTCGTCTGAGTTACGCTTCTCGCTGAAGCAGGATCCTCTCCTGTTTGTCTTCCTCACTTAAGAATCCATGACATTATGATTTAATGAACTAATTAGATCAGTTGCGAAGTCCTACTATAATTTCCTCACGGATTTCCTCATGGATTCCTGCCCATAACATCCTTCATGATTTGAAGCTTAGAGCTTTCTTTGGAAGGATGATGTGGCGTAAAAAAAAAAAAAAAGATTCTTTTCCTGCTGTTATTTATTAGATTAATTTGTCCAGTGGGAAAGGCAAGAGCAAAGCCTGGAGAAACGCTTGCAGTGAAGGAGTTCTAAAAAATGGTGGGAAAGCAAGGCTGGGACTCTCAACCAGATCCCTTGCTCTACTGAGGCTGCGGGTTGAAAATTGACTTTGTTTTGGAGATCATCTCCACCACTGCACGCTCTGCAGCAATGCCCTGCCCCAACGAGCAGTTGGACATGGCCCGTGTTGAGGACCTGAAGGTCCTTGGGCCCTGGGAAAGGAGACGGAGTGGCCACGGCCACCAGGACTCAGTTCAGGCAGAGACAGGACTCCTCTTTGCAGGCTTTCTTCTGCAAGGCATCGGAGATGGCAGGAGCCAGGGCTCGGCTAGAAAGGAGAAGCGCTGGTGCTTGTCCATCAGTCTCGCTCATGGCAGGTCTATTTGTGCTGCGTTCATTAGTCTGAGGCCAACAATGTCTAGTTGCCAGCAGCAGCCAGAGCCAAAATAAGCGGGCAGATTCAATCTCCCTCGTTATAATCAACAGGTACGAAGAGGAAATAAACAAAAGGACAGCTGCGGAGAACGATTTTGTGCTCCTAAAAAAGGTAAAGTCCCTCTTTTTTTCTCTTAACACAAAGACGCATCTTGGTTCAGAGGATGTCTTGCTTCCATCAGCACTGGTTCGTTAGCACCAGACATAAACCATGACCCCTAGATGTATGGGCCATAGGGAAAAGGAGCACCAAAGGGCTCGCAGTTAAACATTAGACAAAACGGTGCGTGTCAGGCAGAAGGTTTTCACTTCCCATTTCTGCTGCAGGACGTGGATGCAGTCTATATGACCAAGGTGGAACTTCAGGCAAAATTAGATTCTCTGGCAGATGAGATTAACTTCTTGAAGTATCTTTACGAAGCGGTAAGTGGTCCAGCTGCTCCCTGGAGGGGGATGCTGGGATGGAGAAGGGCTGTGATGCTCCAAGACAATTATGGCAGGGCTAAAGCCCGGTCTGGTGTGAACTACAGGAGCTGTCCGAGATGCAGAAGACGGTTTCCGACACCTCTGTGGTTCTCACTATGGACAATAACCGAAACCTGGACCTGGACAGCATCATCGCAGAGGTCAAAGCCCAATACGAGGAGATTGCCAACAGGAGCCGAGTGGAGGCCGAGTCTTGGTACCGATGCAAGGTGAGTGCACCGCAGGCAGCTTGTGATCACCGGTGTCCGAGGAGGGGGGAGAGTTACTGGCGGTAGCTCAGACCATGCTGAGACCCGGGGTACTGCTGGTACGGCTCTAGCCAGACCGGAGCTAGCGTGCACGTCCTCACCTTGGCTTGCACGGGGTGGTATGGGGAGTCACTCATGGTGGACCTAACGTGCTCCTCTCACTTCTGCCTACCAGTACGAAGAGCTGCAGGCTACCGCAGGCAAACACGGAGACAGCCTTAAGGACACAAAGATCGAGATCTCTGAGCTCAACCGCATGATCCAGAGGATACGGGCTGAGATCGAGAGTGTGAAGAAACAGGTAGGGCTTGCATTTTTTGAGAAATGGGCGTGAGCTCTGGGTAATGCCCTTCAGAGCTTCCCTAAAAGCAAATAGTCTGGTAACAGTCATTGTAAGCGGGAGGGAACCTGCTGTGTTTGTGAGCAACTGAGCCCAAGTGACCTGGCGTCATGGCTTCATCTGCGACCGGCTGCCCCTGCCCCGCTCGTCACATCCGTGTCTTGCCCTCCAGTGCGAAACTCTGCAGAGCTCTATTGCGGATGCCGAGCAGCGCGGGGAGCTGGCCCTCAAGGACGCCAGGGCCAAACTGGCCGAGCTGGAGGCAGCCCTGCAGAAGGCGAAGCAGGACCTGGCCCAGCAGCTCCGCGAGTACCAGGAGCTCATGAACGTCAAGCTGGCCCTGGACGTCGAGATCGCGACCTACAGGAAGCTGCTGGAGGGCGAGGAGAGCAGGTGGGTGGGGGTACAGCAGGAGTTCGATTGCGTCCTGCTAAATCCACAGGAAGAACGTGGCACATCGCATCTCCTCTATTAAAATACTAAAGGCGTTGCCACTAGCCATGGACTACGGTCCTATAGCTGCTGTTATTTATGCCCATGGTCTGACGGACCGAGCTTGGCTTCACGGAGCTGGACCAGTCCAGATGCTCCAGCTGGAGCTGACGCTCCGTCTCTTTTCCTTGCAGGATGTCTGGAGAGTGTCAGAGCACCGTGAGCATCTGTAAGTAGTGTCCCCACGGGAGCACGGCGGGCTGGGACTGATGCTCCAAAACTTTACGGTGGCATCAGAGGTAACCTCGTGCCTTCTGTTCCCCTCTGCAGCTGTGGTGGGAGGCAGCAGGAGCTCTGTGGGAGGAGGATATGGCGGCGGACTGTGCCTTGGAGGAGGAGGAGGAATCGGATTCGGTGCTGGAAGCGGGAGAGGCAGCTGTAACACAGGTGGTGCTGGCTCCTGCTACAGCCTAGGAGGGGGCGGATTCGGCTCCGGGGCAGGGTTTTGTGCAGGGGGGGGATTCGGCTCCGGAGGGCCAGGATTCTGCTCTGTGGGCGGAGGGTTTAACTCGGTGGTGGTGGGCTCTGGCACCGTCCTGAAGAAGAACACCAGCTCCGCGTCTGTCAACCAGAGGGTCTAGGAAAGCGAGCTACCTCCTTCACCCCCAGCACCCGGAGGAGAAAGGAAGAAAATTTCATGAGGGCCACCACCACCCCTTCCTTCCCAAGGTGGTGGCCGTCCGTTTCTTTTTAAGTCTCCGCCATCCTTCAGAAACTGCATGGAAAAGTAAACCACGGCTATATTCACCGGCTAACGACTGAGATTCTCAACAGTGTTTGAGAACAGCTTGCTGCCCCCACGCTCCCCTCGAGACACTGCAAAGCTGCTGGTTACCAGGGTGCTGAGGACTCGTTCGGAAGCAGGACCTGCCCGTTCACTGGAAAGCCCCGAACACGGCTGGGATAAGGCTGTAAAGCAGCGTGGTCCAAGGCAGAGGCATCCTACCAGCGACGGGTAGAGGGGACGGGTCCGTGTCCTGCTCAGAGAGCTGCTCTCCGGTGAAGCCTGCGGAAAGGCTTGACTTCTCTCAAGGTCTTCTGCTGGATCCAGATGTGGTGCAATTTTAACCGGTGCTACTCGTCAGCCAGGGCTCAAACTCCAAACCAAGAATTTTCTAATGGTGACTAGTCCCAGCTGAAGACATTTCTTACCCCGCTGCCGTTTGGTTCTTTTTTTCTAAGCAAGATACCGGCAGTTTCACCCGTGTTCTTTAGAAGCTGTTGTAAAATGTTTAGTTTTGCTCAAGGTTTACCTTTTCGTGGTGATCATGGGAACAATTGCGCTTGTTTGCTTAAGCCTTTCTCCTTTGGCATGTGACAGACCCTAATAAACACTAGAGGCAGTAAGCTTGTGTGGTTTTTCTCTCTGACCAAAGAGTTTCGTGTTGCAACACGACTCCTCTTTTGCTGAGACCTGAAAGTGTTACCTGACTTTCTTTTGCCCTTTGAAGTTCGCATTTAAAGGAACCAAAGCGAACATGTAGCCCGGTCTCCCATCCTTCTCACCCCCCTCTCTCCAAAAATTTGGGTCGTTTGTAAGTTTGGCAGGAGGGCGAAGGAGGTCTTGCAGGGGTGAGGTGGTTGGGGTGACAAAACTGCTGGGTCAGGCCAGTGCGATGGTCTGATCCGGCTGAAGGTCTGTGAAAGAGACGGGCTTTTCTTGAATGACATCCGTGGGAACGAGCCCGTTCCCGGCAGCGTGGCAGGAGAGAAACAGGCCGCTGGGTTGAACCTGGATGCTCCTCTTCTCTGTCCTTCTGCCGGGTCTCCTGGGGTGACAGAGGCACTTGGCCCCGTTAGAGCAGAGCAGACTTTCGGACTCAGTCGATGTTAGGAGACCGTTCCCTGCCCCTTTCTCTTCCTCAGCCCTTTCCTTGCTCGTCTTGGCCAACCTGGGATATTCCCAAGCCCACCTCTGACTGACCACTGCCTCCAAGCACACCACTGGCCTCCAGCCGTGCTTCCCTGTCCTCCAAGGTGGTCCCAATGCTGTGGTGCCCGCAGCTGGTGCTGTCGTGGCAAAGACATTGCACAGCCCTAAGTAGTTTTGGAGCATCCTATAAGGGATGGTGTGGAAGAGGGAAGGGTGATCATCGCACCTCCAGCGAATTCAGAGCTAATTCCTCAGCATCCATGAGGCTGGAGCCAGCCCTGCAGCTTTTACTGTTGTCTGGACTGCCCGGGGACCCATGGGTTTCTTTTAAGGCATCTCCAAAAGGTAACTGAGCCCATGGGAAGAGCAAGAGCTCAACCCCCTGTCAAGCCCTAC
Organism: Sagittarius serpentarius; assembly: GCA_034782735.1. NCBI lineage: Eukaryota > Metazoa > Chordata > Aves > Accipitriformes > Sagittariidae > Sagittarius > Sagittarius serpentarius. The sequence continues at coordinate 2,602,169 of JAVKLA010000017.1, read as the reverse complement.
CTCTCCACAGAAGTAGAAGATTTTCAATGACCCGTAAATTTAGAGCCAAAAACTCCTGGTGTGGTTTGACCTCTTGCTCAGGAGACCTTGAGTCACATCCCTGGTCAACCGCAGACTTGCTCTGCCATCCAGATGAGTCATTTCATTAATCCCATGCTCCGTTCCCTGTTTGTAAATGCTCGAGACATAAATGTACCAGCGACTGTGGAATGTCACAAGGCTGCCAGCAAAGGCATGTAACTACTTGGATGGGGAGATGGTTTGGGCGACGGTTAAATATTCTGGTGAGTTGTAAAGGGACCTGAGATGGCATTGAATGAAAAGACATCTACTTCCCTCAGAGTCACCCCAAACTTAGCTGCCTCTGTGTAAACTTGCCTCCAGCAAATGACTCCTGACATCAGGCCAGCGTGATGGAGAGACAAAAGGCTTCTAGATGTGTACAAATGCTGTAGTTAAAACAAACAGACACCAGAAAGCCCTTGCCTTTTGTTCCTATGATTGCACCAGCAATTAAGGAAAAATTTTCCTGGGCCGGACTGAGATGTGGCATAATTTCTGCCTTTTGCTGGAGGAGCAAAAACATTTTACACGGCCTGAAATAAGTTTCGTTTAATTTCGTCATGATTTGCCCCTGTTTTAGAAGTCTCTTCTAAAGCACGGTGAAAACACTTAGATGTCAAGTGTTTTATGGGAAGTGTGGGAATTGAATCCTTTGCTTTGCTTTTTTCCCAGTAATTCTCCCCTTCTGCGGTTGAAGACTTTTCCAAAGTTCAGTGCACGTCGACTGACAGCATTGCTGCTGAAATGAGCATTTTCCTCCAAGTATTCAAGGCCTGAGCAGCTTTTCCTCTATTCCTGCCCGTTTACTTTTGTAGAATCATAGAATAGGCTGGAAGGGACTTTTAAAGGTCATTTTCCTTCATTAGGGCTTTGGGTACAACGATGTTTTTTGAGATCCCTGCAGTCGAAAGCTGCCTGTTGCGTTCGAACCGGGTGATGATGTTGATATCCAAATCCTGGTTTGATTTCCTAAACTTGGCTGGAGACTTGGCCGTGACTCAACGAGTGCGTTATCTAAACACGGGCGCTCGGGACTCGGGCGTTGTGCTGACTTAACGCATCTCCTCCCAGTGCGGCTGGGAACATGAAAACTTTCTGATCACGTCATCCCTCCCATGGAAAAAGAAAGAAACAAAAAAACCCCTGAAAAACGTAACCACATATTTGGTAAGGCAGAGGGAGGCATTGTTAGATGCGTGTGCATCTGTGCACACGCATATACGTGATTGTATCTATAGCAGCTATAAATCCACGGCACCCTCCTGAACCTTGCGGCGCGGCAGGCGGCAGTGGAATGTATTCGACTGAGAAATAAACCAGAAGCAGAGCGTGTTCACAGCCTGGGTCCGCCGAGACGGCGCAGCCAGGTCTTGCCTGCGACTTGCCTCTCCTCTAGACGGGAAGGGCTGTTGAGAGATGGCCCTTGCCTTCGCCCCGAGAGGGGATCAGGTGTTTGTCGAATCTTTTGGCTCATGGTTGCAGTGATGTTTGAGGTCGTGCTTCAAAGCCTCCCTGGCTGGGCAGGCGTTTGTCCCAGCTGTGGCATTCAGGAGACAAAGTCTTGCTGAAGACCAAGAAGCCATATGGGACCTCCTCAGCCCACACGTTTATTGTCTATAGACCATGCCGTACAACCACCAAAATCCCCACCCTCCCCAGCCCTTCGGACTCACAGTGACTTGTTGTTATTATGTATTTTTCTCAGCCCTATCTACCCCCCGATCTGCTTCCCCGTGTGCTCAGGAACCCACGCTGGTGCTGGGGAGGGAGGTGGGACGAGCAGGCTCTGCAGGGACGGCCGTGTTTTTCAGTGGAAATGCCAGTTTAGCTGCACGTTACGCCACGGTCCGGGTCCCTAGGCACTTTTGGAAATAGGTGTCTGGGCAATATTTTTAGAGGTATTTAAACATCTGAAGATACCAAGAGTTGCTAGTGTGGATTTTCAAGACGCACTTAATTGCCTGTGTCCTATGGGAACTTCTGAGAACTTTGCTAGACAGCTACCAGCACAGTTAGATGCCTCAGTACTCATAAAGATGTTTGAACTTCAGAATTTCTTAGGCGGCTTTAAAAAGTTGAAAGCTAATAAAAAAAAGGAATTTCTCAATAACAAATTTTAAAACGAGACGGTAATTGTTATTTGATAAGCAGGCTTTTGCAAGACAAAAGGATGAATGCATGATGGGTCATAGCCTTATTATTGCATGTTTAACTCATAAGCTAATCCTTTCTTAGTACGGCACCAAAACCAGAGTATTCTGATAAGCTTCTGCCTTTCTAAAACCTGGTGACTGCTTTCAAATAAGCTTAAAAATGATACCTACTCCTGTTCTTGAAGGAGGTCTCAACACACCTTACAAGTGTGTATGTCTGCCAAAAATATATTTGCATAGAAATACTGAAGTAAGCCAGGAAGCTGAAAAACATGCATTTCCTCAAGTGAAAGTTGTGGTGCCCTCTGTTCTCCTCATTTCTCTGTGTCTTTACAAACGAGTTGAGCTCTCCAGCATCCTCTGCCTAGCTAATTGCATTTAAATAGTTACAGGATTTATTATGTGGGCAGCATGATTTCGCACGCCTCCTTCTCTCTGTCTATTCTTAGAGCCGTCCGTCCGCCTGTCCACACTTCCCACTGTAGCAGCTGGGTTCCTGGTGTCTTCTCTGGCTCTTCTCGTGGTCCTGAAGCCTTCAGAAAACCCTAAAGGGATTTCCCATCTGTGATACTGGTGCCATTTCTTCACTGCTGCTGAGACTACCTTGGCACGAAGACTCCAGGACTCACTTTCAGTAAGAGTTTGGTCCAACAGTAAATGAATTTCCAGTGCCAACCATTGCTCCGGTATCTTGTTTCTGGTAAGGTTTTATTTATCGAAAAGACGCAGAGCCTCATCAAAATGCAATTTGCTGAGCTCTGGCTCTAGGTTGAGAAACTACTTCTCAAAGCCAAAGGCAATTTTCCGTGTAAAAAGAAGACTAAGGGTGTAACATAGGTGTGTTTTGGGAATTGTGAAAGCCGTGCTACAACTTGGCATGAACTACAGCGCTTGCCTGCCATGGGGCTTTGGAGTGAAAGATCAAAATAAAGATAAACATAAGCAGGGAAACAACCACAATGGATGAAAGGTGAAAAAAAAAGAGACTAGTATATCCTAGGGAGGCTGTTACCATACCACAAAAGCACAAGACTTCTTAGTCATTGAGTACTACCATTTGGTAGACACAGTTGTATCTTATTTAATTTTCTTCTGCATTATAGGGTGTGTTTCTGGGTAGGGTCAATGTTTGGCAAATTGAAGATGAAAATCTGTAAACCACACCACGCTGATGAAGACAGTAACTGTCTCCTCCTTCACGCCCATGCAAACCCAGCCCACCTCCAGAAACAGATAAAAGAGAGCATCTCCTGCCCTCCAGTCAGAGGGACTTACTTCCCTTCTCTTTGCACTCATCGCCTTGCAGCGCAACTCCATCGATATTTCTTATCTTCTCCATTTTTGACTCTGCTTAGAAGAAACAGCCATGTCTCGGCAGTCTGTCTGCAGAAGCTTTGGAGGCGGGAGTAGAAGGGGCTACAGCTCTTGCTCTGCCATCGGTGGTGGCTTTGGAGGAGGTGGCGGCAGAAGCAGGATCAGTTACAGCTCATACTCCTCATCCAGGGGAGGTGGAGGAGGCGGACATTGCGGAGGGTATAGCAGCAGGAGCCTCCATAACATGGGTGGCAGCAGAAGAATTACTGTGGGTGGATGCTATGGTGGTGGAGGATACGGAGGCAGAATGGGTGGCTTTGGTGGAGGCTATGGAGGAGGAATGGGTGGCTTTGGTGGAGGAATGGGTGGTGGAGGAATAGGTGGTGGAGGAATGGGTGGCTTTGGTGGAGGAATGGGTGGTGGAGGAATGGGTGGCTTTGGTGGCTCTGGCTTCCCTGGAGGCATCCAACCGGTGCAAGTTGACCCGACCCTCCTGCGGCCGGTCCATGTTGAGATTGATCCCCAAATCCAGCAAGTGAAAAACCAGGAGAAGGAGCAGATCAAGACCCTTAACAACCAATTTGCCTCCTTCATTGATAAGGTGAGAATTTAGGACCATGCTTGTTTGGAGGTGGGCATTTTAAACGACTTTCCTGTGGTGGGGAAAGGGCATTTTTTTCTTACCGACAAGTCCTTGTTAAAGTTTGCAAGACTGATCCCTTAGTAGCAAGTTGTTGTTAAGGTCTTATTAAGTAATACTGAACAATAGAAAAGGTTTTCAGGCTAATAGAACATTAAAGAGAACATCTGCAGCACTTTCTGTAGATTCTCTTGCCTAGTCATCTCTTCAGCTTAATTTCTAGTGACTCAGGGTGAAGTCAGCATCGTATATTTAGTTGTTCCAAGAATTCTCATTACTGTGCTTTTCTTTTTGGTGAAACTTTCTTTTCAAGGAGCTCATTCGATAGACTTAAGAGTGTTAAATAAATTTCCAACACTCCTGGACTATTTTCATTTCAAATAGAAACCAAAGAAATACAGAATCCCATGTAAAGAGAATTTATGTGCTATTAGATGAAAGCAATCATTGTTTTCTCGACTTCACTACTGCAAAGATGATAGCAATGTCCAAAATTGATGCTATGGAAAATAGGGATGCTCTTTTCTCTTGGCAACATCTATTTATCCCAAAGTGAGAAATTCAGAATTACTCAAAATTTAATAATGCTGGTCAGGAACTTTAGGAGCTCGGAAGTTTGAATGAGCCACAGTCTTGTTGGGGATTTGGGAAATGGTTCCCTTGGCCTCCCAAATAAGCAGGAGGTTTGAGTAGTGCGATGTCTCCCCAGGTGAGTATCTCACACACCCTTTTGTGGGCTTTCAGGTCCGCTTCCTGGAGCAACAGAACAAGGTCCTCTCCACCAAGTGGGAGCTCCTCCAGCAGCAAGGGCCTTCGGGGCCAAGGAAGAACCTCGATGTCATCTTTGAAAATTACATCCAGAACCTGAGGAGGAGGCTGGAGTCTCTCCTGGGCCAGAGGGGACAGCTGGAGTCGGAGCTGCAGAACATGCGGCAGTACGTGGAGGAGTACAAAACCAAGTAAGTGGAGTGGCAGACTGAGGAAGAAGCGAGCACCAAGACCCGAGAGCTAAGCCAGCTTGGAGAGTGCCACACTGCCTTCCCTTTGCTGTGGAGCTCTGTAGAAATGGGGCCGAGGCTGGCATGGAGGGAAGGGAGGGTCCACTGGTTGACTCGTGGTCCAAGAGACTCATCTTGTCCCCTTCAACAGGTACGAAGAAGAAATCAACAGGCGCACCGCTGCTGAGAACGAGTTTGTGGTGCTCAAGAAGGTGAGTCACAGAGGCAGCAGGAGAGAGGGGCTGTGGGGGGAAGACCCTGGAAGGAGGCAGCTGCCAACGGGAGGTGTCGGCTGCCAGCGGCTCTTCTGGGATGGGAGGAAGCTGTTGTCTCTCCCTGTCATCTTTCCTTTAGGATGTGGACTGTGCCTACATGACTAAAGTAGAGCTGGAAGCCAAGGTGGGAGCTCTGACTGACGAAATCAACTTCCTGAGGTGCATGT
>JAVKLA010000017.1:2551449-2566802 GCA_034782735.1 Sagittarius serpentarius | reverse complement strand
CAATTCCCTCAGGACTCTGGGATGCATCTCATCAGGTCCCACAGACTTGTGCACGTTCAGGTTCCTCAGGTGGTCACGAACCTGGTCTTCTCCTACCGTGGGAGGGGCTTTGCTCCCCCAGTCCCTGCCCTGAGGTCCATCCACTCGAGAGTATGATTTGGGAAAGACTGTGACCTTTGGAGTCATGGGGTTACTTCTAACAGTCTGCAACTCGCTTGGCTCTTCCCAGCAGTGGCATGCCTTGGCCAGTCGTTCCGGTGTGCAAATCCGCCTCTCTTCCTGTGGACTGGCATTCTCCTGCCTTGGTGAGCAAAGTGCAGCTGCAAGCCAGGGTGGAAATGGCTGAGGGATGAGATTATTCCTGAGTTGCTAATACTTCAGTTCCAGCCCTCTTGGGCCACATAGCAACGCTGATAATTTCCTGCTAACATGGACAAGAGTTGCAGCATGTCCCCTAACAGAGCCACGTGCTCAGCAGATTTTAATTCTTCTTCCCCAAAGTGGAGGTTGACTGTGGACCTGGGAGAATTCCTTTTGCTAAAGGAGAACTTTGAGTGGCAGCTCATCATGGGTTCTTCTTGAGGTGCCAGGGCTGCCCATGGTCATCATTTGAAACGCCCTATCCCTGCAGCACAACACGAGCTGCAGTATCTGGAGGTTTTGAGCGATCAAACCAGCCTTCACAGATTTTATGATACTCTCCCACCTAAGACAAACCGTACTATATGTTGCCCTGTGAAGCTTGGCCTAAATCCTACAGGCTTATGTTGCGTGCAGTAATAGCATCCCCCATGTTGTGCACGCACATGACAAATACTGCTGCAGTGCAGCCTGGGCCTCTGAACAAACTATTCCCGTCCCCAGCTCTTCCTTCAGATTTACAGCCAGCACGTTAACAGATCCCCTGGGCCATGAGACAGGCTGCCAAGTACTGTACCCTACCCAGAGAGCTTTTCCAGATCAGAGGGACGTGGTAGCCTGAACCACCAACCCCTGGCTAGCGCAGCGCGCAAGCCGGCACAGAACGTGCGTGGTCCTGCGAAGTGCTGGTGGGAGGCAATGGCGCACTGCCCTCCCTGGGCCCACTGCACCGCCAGCTCGAAGGTGCACGTCGGCAAGCTGTGCCCAATCAACCTACCGTGCAAAACCTGCTGGCCCAGACCCAAACAGTGCTCCGTGGCAGTGGCTGTGCTCCAGAAGCGATCAGACATTGTTCTGACATGCAGCGAGAGCGAGGTGGCTGCCGGTCTCAACTTCTTTGGAAAAAGCTGAATTAAGGGCTTGGCCGGCAAATTACGTTGTGCAGTTGCTGCTGTGAACTGGAGCTTTTAGCTTGGAGATGCCATGAGATAGGAACTTGTTGGTTTGCTGGGGGAGCACCAGGTCCTGAATTTTGGACACCATATGGCCCTGGTGTCTGGTTAAAGAAGTGGGGGTGTGGGACTGGGACAAAGTTAGCTTGATGGAATGGATCTTCCAGGGATAGTACCATTTATGATGGTCTGAAGTGCTCCTGAAAGCAAGGTATCTCATGATGCCACAGGTCTCTTGAGAGGATAAATGCTGGGGAATCTTGTACGTTTGTGTCAAACGCAGTTGCTGGTCCTTGTCACATCCGCCGCCAGTCAGACCCCTGCAAACCCAGGAGAGACTGGTGGAATGTGGCTTGTTTGAAACTACAGACACGCCGAATATATCCGGCAGAACCCCCTCTGATGGACGAGTCCTCTTGGCTTGTCTAAGAAATGCCATTCTTTAAAACACATTATCTGGAAGGTTGTGTTAAAAGAGACTTTGACTGACTTTGCTATTATGTGGGGAAAGAAAGATTGAAGGATGGATTCTGCAGAGAGGGAATCACCTTCTGGAGGTGGTGGTCTCTCTTCACCAGCTCTGCAAAGAGCGTAAATGGCCAGATTAGCCAAAATACTTACCTTCAGAGTTGGGCATCACGTGATGCCTACACTAGGTGACTTTTCTTTGGACCCTTCCCTTGCTGAGCAAGAGGTCTAGTCTGAGAATAACCAAAGTTCTGGTGCTTTTTGTGTTGCCTTAACTTTTCTCCACCTGTTTTCTTCTCCTGTGGATGCTGTTATTGCTGCTGCAGAGCTAATGACAGCAATTGAGGTTCCGATAACTCAAAAGAGTGATTTACTCAATTGATCACAAAGTCTGACCTTGATTTGACTAATTATCAGCTCTAAGCCAATTGGGAGGCTGGCCCAGGTGATATGTAAGTGTTGATTGGGTGTGGTGAACTTCCCAGATATAATGACACTCTGCCTAGAGAAGGCAGCACTGGGACCCACTTCTTTTGTAGGCTGGTAATCACATTGTTTACTGGATTCTGAACATCTGCCAGAATTATTTCCAGCTGTTTCAACTTCCCGTGGGAAGGGATGTTATTAAAATTGTTCTCAATCATAAACAGTGTTCTTTTAATGCTTGCCATACCCCTCTTAGCATGTTCTCTACCTCTACGCTCTGACCAAGCGAGCTGTTGATTCCCTGTCTACCTAGGAAAGGTTGATCCATGGAGCATGAAAGGCTTTTCTTGTGTTTCCTTAAATTTTGTAAAAGTGGGAAGGACTACTGGGATGCTTAATGCCTTTGGCTGCTAAAAGAAACCTTGCAAACAGGGGGACGTGGCTTAGCTGAGCGGGTTGAGTCTCACTTGGGAGAGGCCAGCCTCTTCCTCCCTCTCCAAGGCTTCATGAAATGCATCCCACCATGCGTGGCTAGCTGCTGTGGATCATGGCTGAACCAGATTGGGTTAAGCTGCTTGTCCTGGGGTCCTTCTTGAAGCAGTCCCCAAAGTCCTGACCTCTTAGACCATTCCTGTGAGCACTGATTGCTGGTGCCAATTACTGATGTACTGGCAACTCCCTTTACTTATTCCCACTGTAGATCTTGATCAAGAAGCTGCCCTAGTATTTTTTCTCATTTATGTGACAGACGCCATGTACATTGACCATTTTTCTGCTGGGAAGCAGCTGCGCATAGAAAAAAGTCATGTTTTCTCATGACACCTGGTGCATTTAACCTAGAGTTCAATCCAGTTTCCTCTTCATCCTAATTTTTCTTTCTTTTTTTTTTCTCTGCAGGACATCTCTCTCCTCCTCCTGGCACCCTTTGGAGATTTCATCTCTGCCTTGCTCCAGCACCACATGCCCCAGCTCGAGGGCATCAGCTACAGGTTTGCTGTGTGTGGAGGAACCAGGACTTGCTCAGCCTTTAAGAGATGTCAGGGATCAGAGAGCATGATATTTTGCATTAGGTTAGCCAATAAAGTAAAAAAAAAAAAAGTAATAAGCTTCTACTTCATCCACTCACTGCAGCTGTTAATAATAACTGCAATAGAAAAGTTACTTCACTATTTTCACACATTATATTAAATTGATACTTTCACATTCTTATAGGGGAAATAAGAGATTAACAGCTATCATAATTATGATTACTATTTTCTGAATAGATACTATTATAGGTGGTTACAAGTAAGTTATTGACTTGTTTACCTTCCTGTTAACCCAGAATAACTAGCCATTTATTAAAATAGCCATTAGTCATTTGTTAACGGGATTGCAAGGTAGAGTAATCTTTTGTTTTACATTAGAAGAATACTTGCTGGTCCAAACCTGAGACAAAAATTAAGCCTTAACACAGCCCACCCCTCTCCCCATTCGAAGTGCCTCAAGCAGGCAAGACGAAGACGGGAAGCGACCTACCCCACACCAGGTAGAATTCATCCTGCCTAACTCTGGCTTTCTCACAGTCAAAGGTCTAATCTAAAGCCATCACGCAGGCTCCCTGCGCAGTCAAAGAGAGACGTTCGTAGCTCCAAGGGCAGCTCTCCTTGCTCCTCGTAGGCTTTCCACCACTTCCCACGCCGTGTCTCCTTAGCTTGCCTTGCTGTCATAGCACTTATGAACGGAGGACTTGGTTCCAGCCTCTTACAGGTTGGTCTGTGCTGCCCCTCACCTCTTGGTCTCCACCGTATTCTACTTGTTGTCCTCCTTCCACTCTAAAAGGAATCACTCACATGCAAGCAGAGGTGCACTGTTGCTTCCTACCATCTGAAACGCTGCGGTCCGCTGGTCCCTTCCTTACGTCCGTATTGTGGAGCAGCTCCTGATGGAGAAGCCAATGACGGGTACTGTGCCAAGTTCCTCCTTATCTATCCATTGAGCTCATGTTGTTTGGAGTGGCCAGCTCTGCCCCCTCACCTTCGATCCTAGCCTCCACCCTGGCTCTGTGCAATTCGACCACAGCATTTCCACAAAATGCTTCTGTTTACCAAAGGCAAAAAAACATTTTCCCCCAAAACCCATTCCCAACCAGCTGAACTCAGTACCCACTGATAGCAGTCTATGCAGGACAAAGCCCTCTGATCTTACGGACTTCCCAGACCTCCTCTAACTATAGTTTCCTCGTCAGGAAGTGTCACTGTTTTACTATGAAGGGTTGACAACTCGTAATTCTGAACATGCCCTGATATGGGGCTTTCTTTCTGTGGTCTAACAGCAACTTTCAGTCTCACCCAGATGTAGGTCTGGGTGAGGGAAACTCCGTCTGATCTCTGTGTACCATAGATCACACATGTGGGATCATATTCCTGCTCCCACCTTGAAGTGTCTGTATCATCACTACAATATATTCTTGCAGGCAAGGTGCTCTCCAGGCTGGGGAACCGCAGAATTAAAGTAGCATAAACCTTTGGTAGAATACCAGCATTTCACTTTTTTTTTCCTGCCATTACAAGGGGTTTGACACTTCTCTTCCCTTTATTCTCTTCTCAGAATCTCTTGCGGCCTTCACTGGCCACAGAAAAAGGTTTTTGCTAGTCCCTGTGACGGAAGGTGTGAGAAAATGAAAGTCTGTGGGATGAAAGGCTTTTTTATTAGTGAGCCTGTGTAATCTCAGTCCCATTTTCTAAGTGACTTAGGGCCCTACTTATGCAGGTATTTAGGCAACTAGTGATCAAGATGTACTATTTCAATCCTATGTCTGCGTGCCTGTCTACTTTACCTGGACAGCTATTAATTTTAACTACTGTCTTTATTAGTCTACTACTGTACTACACTGCTGTGTGTCCACTTGTACTGGTGTGCAGCAGATTTATCTACCCTCTGCTCCGCCAACGTGGCTTGTAAAGATCACTAGTTTATGTTTGGCAGTGACGAAAAGGAGCTAGATCTTTCTTCTGAGACATCTGCAGGATTTTAGTCATTTAGGCTTTGCGTTTTGAGCTGATTAAAATGGTCTTGCAAGAAGGTAGGGGCATTTCCTTGAGCATTAGCCTTAGTACTAGAATTTGTTTTTCCCATTTATTATTTGGGTTGACTGGAGGTGGACAGAGACGGATGTGGGTTGTGGAGGCGGGCAGGTTCCTGCATCAGTTGCACTCAAGGAGCTGAAGCTTGGGTCTGTTTGTGAATTGTCTTTACGGTTTGAAAATATCAGTCCTTGGCGCGGTCTCTGCGACACAGGTCTGAGAGAGGACGGCTCAACTCGCATTACTTTCACCACCTGAAAGTCAGGAGTTGAGCAAGCTCTCCAGGTTCCCTTATGGTCCGTAGAAGGAAATGAGACCATCCAGAAAGGCACGGTCATGTCACCTGTCTCAGAGGCTTCTCCAGATGGGAGGAACATCATCACTGGCTTCTTGGACTGTTCTGGATGGGAGAAATAACCCATGGACATTCTGTGCTTCCTCCAGCGGCTATAGAAGAAACCCAGGTAGTCATTTTTAAGTGAATAACTTTTGGGATGTAATTTAAATTTATCTTAAAAATCTCCAACAACGAAAAGCCACGTTGACCATGTGGCTATCTGAATAGCCCCTGAAGACTTCCACTCCCTGGTAGATTCTGTGATAACCCACGCCCGTGGCAAGGATGTTGGTTGAACCTGTGGTCTTTTTGGTCCATGCATGTTGGGAACTGTTTTGCTGTTTCTTTTAAAGAATCAGAGCAGAAGCTACCCAGGCACATCCAAGAGCAATGCCAACTCATTGCAGGGAAGAGGAAGGTATCACAGGAAGCTTCCCCTTCATCCGCAGAGGGCATGAACATCTCTCTGGATGCATCGCTGTTTCTGGAGCCAGCTCAACAGGTTCAGGTGTGGCTTGGTTTGTTGTGCCAAGGCTGAGCTGGTGCCAGCAATGATCACAACAGCAGCCTACATGCTGTGCTCTGGATTATGTGGCACGTGGGGTAGGCTGGCTGCTCTTCTTATGCAGGGTTTGCAGGAGGCCTTCTCAAGCAGGACACAGCTGCCTCGGAGATCAGTGCAGTGGTTCTGTATGAATTGCCACCTGGTCTGCTTCATGCAGCGAGCTGACTTGTGTATTTAGGGCAGTGATTTTGGATAGACGTCTCTCAAACCATTGTTCCACATGGAGATGGCTTGTTTGGTCTGTGGATGCTGCCTCCCCTAGGTCATAACACTTCCTTCCAAGATCCATGTGGATGATCTAAAGTATTGCCTGATGCAGTGTGCGTTGGAACGAGCCACGCTCAAAATTAAGAGTGGGGATGAAGGTGAATCGCACCCAAAGCCGTCGTTCACAAACCCAACAGACAGATGAACAGCAACCCTTTAGAAACTCTTGTGTGTGTTGCTGAGGAATCGTTAGTTAAGGCAAGAAAAGGGCTCAGACCTCACAAGGAAATCATGGGTCACGTCCACGGAGTCTCACCTCCTCCTGACGGGAAGTCATATATTATCCTCCTAATCTTGACCTGAGCCTAATAATGGCTCCAAGGTCACACAGGAGTTTCAGTCTCAGTGTTGTTCAGACACAGTTTGTCCTACACAGAATTTTGCAGGGAGTGGGTACAGTCCCGAAAGCATCTTTCAGCTTGGCTGTAATATGGGAGTGAAGGACAATTGACATTGGTTTCTCCTGAGATGCCCCAGCATCTAGAAAACATTGAGCCCAACTAAAACAGAACAGGAAAGATTTTTGTGTATTATCCTAATGCTTCAGCAAACCTTTCCCAGATGGGCTGAAATGGATCTGTTTCCAGATTTTTCCCCCACTCACTTTAAAAACCATGGTCATTACACATTTTTTCTGTTCACTGTAATTATTCTTTCCAGTGAGACACAGAATTCGCAATCCAAGTCAGATTTTTATACAGGTATATAAAAAGGGGAAATTCAGTGGGAAATTTGGTTGAAACTCTCAGTAAAATGTAGGTAACTAGTGAAGTTTAATTACAAAAAAGTAGCACAAATGGAAGGTCTGGGTTACTGGTTGGCCATTCCTGGTGTAAGGCTAAAAAAGACCAGGTTTGGTAGGGAAAGATAGTACTTCTTATTTGGTTGTCTGGAAAACACTGTGTCTGCTTCTGGGAAAAGCTCTTCATCTGGTCGCTGAGCATCCAAAATCTTGTCCACTTCTAGATATATCAGCTGGTCTAATAACAGCTGGTCTAATAACCTCTCCCTACAAACCTTTCATTTAGGGGATTTACGAGGCACTTCCCAAATGGAGCCAGAGCAAGGATTACAAAGCCCTGACCACATAACCTCTATATACCTGAAGAGTTCATAGTGTGGCTTTATCCAGCACCTTTGGAAGGAAAAAAAATCCCTTTCTGGTGAAGCCCAGCTTCTCCTGATGTTGTGTAGGGGAGGCGCCTGCCACGTGGAAATTGTTCCACCAGTGCTTTTGGGGACAGTGTGTCAGACCTCAGTTGTCTTCTAGAGATCCTAGTCAAGGCTGAAGCGTCTCGGTGGCATTGTCAGCAGCAGGACTTGGCTCCCGAATGCTTTTTAATGAGTTCGTGACCCTTGAGTCTTGCACCGGAGCGTGCCCAGACTGGAAGGGTAGAGTCTTGCACAGAGATGAGGAGACGAAAGAGAATCATAGAATCAAAGGGTGGTTTGGGTTGGAAGGGACCTTAAAGATCACCTATTCCAACCCCCCTGCCACGGGCAGGGACAGGGACACCTTCTGCTAGAGGGAAGGATCAAGCAGATGCTCAGTGGGAGAATCTGGGTAGAAAAGCTTGGAGCCCAGCTCTGTATTTGGTATCTCGGCTATCTGGTGGAGGGGCCTTTACAAAACAACAACCCACAAACAGGTAGTTTCAGTACATGGTCTAACTACTCCCACGCGGAAGAGCAGGAGCAGCCAAGAACAGAAGGGCCAAGAGTCCTAATGTATGGAAGTGATGGGTCATGTGTTCCCTAAGGTGACCTCATCTTAATCTTTAGTAGTTAAATGTTTGGTTTAGTTGATTAAAGTTTATCTCAGAGCTTTCTCTTTCCCATTTAAAACTCTGTATCTATTTATTTAAAGCTAAAATTGATACAGAGAGATTCCATTTTTTTCTGGTTTCTAGATGCTATTTCAGCTTTATCAGCCAAAGGCAGTTTTTTTAAGACCAGATCTCAGCGCTTTCCCTCTCCCTGCAGCTCTGCAGAAGCAACACTTACTCATGGGTGGATATACTGGGAATGAGAGAAAAGAGAGAATGGGAAGCTAAGGGAGCCGTAGTCTTTGCTTTCTGCAGCAGGTACTCCTGGTGATGCGGTGAAGCAAGGTGAGCCACCCTGAAGTCAATATGAGGACAATATCAAGGCCTTCTGTCTCATGAAATGAAATGCCAAAAGAGGTGGGGAAATTTGAGAGAGAACAAATCATGGTAATGTGCATGGATAACTGTGTGAACTGTAATTAATGATGGAGGGCAGGTTATTGAGATAAGGAAATCTCATCTGAACAAAGCTCATGAGTCAAGCAGGATTTGGGGAATGTCTCAATTCCTCTGTTGGTGTGTGGTGTTTACTCTGACCTCTCTTCAGGCAGCCGTTAATAGCTGCCTGATGAACCAAACCCAATAACAACATTAACAGACCTGCTAATTACCACGGAATGGAGACTAACTCCTCCAGAACATATAAAGGAGAACTTCTGTCACCCCCACCAGAGGAGCTGAGGATCCTTCCCTCTCATTTCTCCTCCTGTTTTAGAACCTTCCCCAGCTGTGCTCTCGCTTTCTCTTAACGCTCTGAAAGCGACGCTATGAGCCAACATTTCTCCAGATTTGGGGATGGGAATTTCTGTTCTTATGCTTACTGTGGCAGACTGGGTGGTGGGAGAAGTTTATCTACCGTAAGCTATTGTGAAGGCAATAGAGGAGAAGAAAGATACAGTGGTTATGGGTATGGTTATGGCAGCAGGAGTCTCCACAACCTTGGTGGGTTTAGGAACATTTCTACTGGTGGAGGCTATGGAGGAGAAGCAGGGGGATATGGAAGGTGCCTGGGATTTGGTGGTAGGAGGTATTTTGATAGGGGCTTCGGTAGAAGAGGATATTTTGTAGGAGCTTTTCAAGGTGGTGAAGCAGGGCTTGGCAGCACGTGTGGAAGAACTTTGGGCAGGGAGGTGCTTGGAGGAGGTCCTGGTAGAAGTGCCTTTGGTGAACAAGGGGCTGGAGAGGGTTTTGGGCAGGCTGCTGCTGGCAGAGACATCGAGGAGGTCCATGTCAATACCAACCTGCTGAGGCCAATACAAGTACAAGTTGACCCCGAGTTCCAGAGAGTGCGGTCAGATGAGAAAGAGCAGATTAAGGCTCTCAACAACAAATTTGCATCATTCATCGATAAGGTGAGTCCCTGTCCTCTTTTTTACTTGTTATCTGAGAAGGGGTGCTGCTCCGCCTGTGTGAGGCACGGGGACAGCTTCACATTGCATCTTCTCCCCGCAGAAATCACAGCGTTGGCTAGATTCCCTTGTGCTGGTGTGAAGTTTTTAATAGCTTGCTATAAACGCCGCTGCACGAATCACTTTCATTTAGCCCTGGGATAAGTACCTCTGAGTCGCCTTTTGTAGCAAGAAAATAACAAACTACTGGGATGTCACCAACATGCTAAGTGACTTCTCTTTTGGGGAAAAGGGTTTCTGCATGGCTACTAATATTCTGGTGCCTGGAAATTGTTGATGTGAGCAGGAAAAATGGGTGATGGACTTGGACATCCCTGATGTGTTCTGTCTCTTTTTCTCAAGCCAAGCAAAATGTTGCATTTTTCTGAATTACAAAACAAATCACTTCTTTGCTTGGAGGTCCTAGCCTCTTTCAGGTGGCCAGTGGCCCCCACATCTTTCTTCTTTACCTCTTTCTTGGTTTACACTACAATACTTTCACCTCTGCCGTCTTGTCTTCTCTTTCATTTCTACTCACAGACACAGGAACAAAAGAGCCACAAGAACACTTTCACCCATGCAGACCTGACATGTGCCTTTGTTTGGGTGGTGACATGTGTCTCTGCACAGTGTGGAAGCTTGCATGGTTTGTTACACGTGAAGACTTAATGGCTTCTTGTATTGCCCTACAGAAAACCTGTTGGTTACACCCAGAAGTTTTAAGCACGCTTAGTCCTGAAAAATAGGAGCATCTTTCCTTTAACTTTTCTTTTTCTTTTTTTTGAAACCTTCTGGATGTCGTCTTCCAGGTTATAACCTGTTCAGTGTCCCAGCTGAAGAGATGCTATCCCTCTGGTTTCCAAAAATACCAGATCTGCATCTTATAGGTCTTTCTGACCTTCTTCTCTAAGGCAAGGTATATCTAGGAAGAGAGTGGTCCTGTGTGGTCTTCTGAGAGGGGATAAATCTTCTCATGTATTTGGGCATCTAAGGTACTTCAGAAACAGCTGAAGTCTCCCTCCAGCTCAGTCCTCCCCCTAAATATTGTGCATTTAAGAGATGAAAAGCCAGCAAAGGTTTCAATATCAGCTTTGAGAAGCAGCAGTAAAATCATACCCTTCTTATGCAATTGGGAGAAAAGAGATGTGTCCCCCGTTCATCTAAGCTGTCTCGTGTGTTGGTACCAGTGTTACTACAGTTGGTCCCACCTCACAAAACCTTTAGATGTTGTTGCATTGGAAATATTAATTAGGATTTGTTTTGCTATAGGGACTAATGCTGATGTTGATGTTTCCCCCAGTGCTTTCCAGTGGCTGAGACACTCTTCTCCTTTGCCTTTCAGGTTCAATGTCTTGAGCGGCAGAACCAGGCTCTGATGGCCAAATGGGAACTTCTGCAGAAGCAAAGTGCCCGACCGGAGGAGAGCAGAAATATCGCCTCTTTCTTCCGGTCTTACATCAGCAGCCTGCAGAGGCAGATAGAAACGCTCCAGAACCAGAAGGAGCAGCTGGATCCAGAAGCGTACAATATGCTTCAGCTTGTTGAAGATTATAAAAAGAGGTGAATAATCACAAGTCCGGGAAAAAGCATACTGGAATTTTCCAAGGCATTGCTAATCATGCCCTGGGATGGCATAGCTTAGCTTCGTACCTTCAAGAGTTTGGTAGCCATTATAGCACTACTCTGCAGGAAGCTCATTATGGGACCTGACTTCGACGGTGGAAGACTAAAGCAGGTTTGGTAGAACCCAGAACAGTAAGAGGAAAATCAAAGGCCCTGCAGATCTATCCTGCTTTTCTCTCCTCCTGTCCTCCTTCATGCCCTTCCTCCCCCAGGGAATGAGTAAGCCAAGATTCCTTACTCCTGCTGGTAGCTGTGGAGTTGTGGTCAGCCTGGACAGTGGGGAGGGGAGGGACCGAGCTGAGCACTGGGGTCAAGTTGAGAAGAGTCACTTCTGGCTTAGCTACACCCAAAAGATAATATAGCCACAGCTTTGAAATATGAGAAGTTTAGTTCAGAATTGCAAGGATGATAGAACTGATGTATATCTACCTACATTAGCCACGTTTTGTTGGCTAATTTAGTGTATACTTTTGCAGAGGGTTTGCAATTGCCTTTTAACTGCAATTTCTGGCAGCTGCAATGAAAACTCGACACATTCCCTTTCTGGATGATTCCCTTTGGTTTCTGGTCCACTTGACTGAAAAAGCAAGGTAGGCAATGAGCTATCTATTTCTTTTCTCTGCTGCAACAGATTCGAGGAGGAGATCAACAAGCGTGCATCTAAAGAAGAGGAGTTTGTGGAGCTTAAAAAGGTGAAGTTATCCAAGACATTGAGCTAAATTGCAGCCGCAGAAATAAAGCAATAACCGGATGGTTGCTGAGGTTTTCAAAAGCAGGGTCTTTGCTTAACTTCATCTAATTCTCCTCTAACTGAAGTCATCGAAAACCTGAGCTTTTTGCTGCAAGACTGGAGAGAAAATATTTCCTCTAGGGACCGAATCGGTCCTTTGTAAGATGAGTATCTAAAAGTGCCAGTCTTTCTCTATTCACTCAATCACAACCTGGGTGAGACATCGATATTAGGGGTTAAATAATATCTATAGATGGCTTAGATAGAAGAAAAGAATGGCTTAGAAATAAACAAAATAGTGGTGGCAATAAATGTGTTCACGGAGAAAATGCAAAATGTTGAAACATAGACTTCATTAATTCTTCTAATAGACAGTTGTCTAAATTTTCTATTCTCCTAAGAATTAAAAACTTTCCCTTTGTTCCAATTCCTTTTCAAATGAAAGCTGAGATTCATGGGCCCTTATCTGACTCCAGGAATGAAGGCTTTAAAGAAATGTACCAAGTCTTGCAAGAATTGCACTTCAGGGGAGAGTTTGCCATCAAAGAAATACAAATATGCCCATGGCTTTTTCTACAGGAACTGGACAGTGCCTACATGGGAAAAATGGAGTTTGATGTTCGGGTGGAAATACTGAGGCAGGAGCTTGAGTTCCTCAGATGCTTACATGAAGCTGTGAGTATGCTTCTCAGATTAAAAACTGGTCTTGAAGGACGTGTATCTTTTGGGGGTTTTCAGAAATTTCACCTGAACAGGACTTTGCAGAGTAGTGTGGAGAGTGGATCATCCTTGGCCTTTGATCTTATAAAGTCCTTTTTCATCTGTGAGTGAAAAGGGGGTCTGGTGTGTCACGAAAGCTGGAAGAGACACTTGAAAATTAAAACTGGTGGTGAAACAATAGGAGCTGGGGGATGCAGGTAGTGCAGTTCCAGTGGGTAACTGGCCAGAGAGTGCCATTTGTTTCCTCGTAACACAGCCTGGACTGCTCACATGGACTGTTAAAATCCAAAATCTTGTTTTCCTTGCAGGAGCTGTCCCAGCTGCAAACAGTAGTTGGCGACACCAACGTCATTCTGTCCATGGACAACCATAGAGAACTGAACATGGATGGCATCATTGAAGAAGTCAGGCAGGAGTACGAGACAATTGCTCAGAGAAGCAAAGCTGAAGTAGATGCCATGTATCAGGGCAGGGTGAGTAGGCATCAACAAGACAGGGAGGCAAGTCTGTCTGCTCAGTGGAAAAAAAACCCAAAAATATCTGTTCTCTTCTCTGCACTTCAGTACCAGGACCTTCAGAACACGTGGGTAAATCAGAGTGAACAACTGAGGACCAGTTATCAGGAAATCCAGGAACTTATCCGGCAGATCCAAAGACTACAAACAGAAATTGAAATTGCAAGGAAAAAGGTAAAGCTGATACTTTTCAACATGACTAAACTATTTAAGTCACTTTTATATGGGGGCGCAGTGCAGCATACCGTAGCCTGTCCTTTGGAGGCAAACCTAGAGATGATGTTTTCTGTTCAAAATGAAGCAGATTTAGATTTTGGCTTTCTACTCTGAGATTTAATTTGGGTTAATTTACCCAGTCTAATGTATCTTCTGAGTTCTGCCATTCAGGCAGGTCTTTTAGTTTCCAAGGACTGCCAGAAGGGTTTGGAAATCCCAGTCCCACAGAAGGGAAATGGACATGTTCTGTTTGTGCCCTCTGCAGAATGCCAGCCTCCAAGAAACCGTTAAAGATGCTGAGCAGCGTGGGAGCTCTGCCATCACAGATGGCCAGCAAAAGCTTCAGGAGTTGGAAAATGCCCTGCAGCAGGCTAAAGATGATCTCGCTCACCTTCTTCATGATTATCAGGAGCTACTGAATGTGAAATTGGCCCTGGATATTGAAATTGCCATGTACAGATCGCTCCTTGAAGAGGAGGAGACCAGGTAGGTACAAACAATTCATCCTGGATAGAAGCACCTGTACAAAGTGGCGTGTCCCATTCTGTGATCTGTCACTCAGATCTCCAGGATGAATTGCTGCCTGGAAAGGAGTGACCTCTTTCATTGGCTTACTGATAGAGCCTAGCCTGACTTTTACTTTTATTGGATGCATTATCTCAATGTCACTTTCCCTTCACAGGATACAGGAAGGCTCACCAGCCACAATCTGTAAGTATCTCAAGGCTTTGCTTTGTTTTAACAAAGCACTGTTTCTGTTTTGTTGTCTGTGGTACTTAACACCTACCATCAAAACAACCTATCTTAGCTCCGTTCTTAGCTCCCCAGGGAAATGAAGCCAATGGTAGTCTCTTGGGAGTGTGTGTGTGAATACATGTGTATATGCATTAATATGTCAACATAAAGCTACTGACTTTGGAACTTATTGGCTAAGTTCAACCAAATCTGTAGGAAGTGGGAAAAACCTCACTTACTTGATAGGTCTATGCGGTGCATGTCAGAACTGAAGGAAAAGAAATCTACTCCTAAAATTTGTAGAAATCGAGCTAAAGGAGAGAGAAACACATACCCTTTGTCTTTGTAAAGGAAGGGCTGCACTGTTTGTTCATGTAGGGAGTAAGATGTAAGCTATGTTAAAGATAAGCTAGTAAAGCCAGAACCACATAAAAAAATATTTTATAGGTACATCTACTAATGAAGATCCTTGTTGCACCTTTTCAAATATATGACAATGACCATGACAGTAGGTAAAATGATGGCAATATGTAAGTAATTCTATCAGCTGTGCTTATAATATTTTGGGTAAAAAGAATAAGGTGGACATCATTTCCATTCCTTACAGGTGTCATTGATCACAATGCAAGTGCTACAGGAGTCTTTGGAGTAGGATCTGAAGGCTTGGAAAGTGGAAAAGGGGGGCTGAGCTCTGATGGTTCCAGGAAGAACAGAAGGAAAGAGTTGATCTCTGGAGGAGGAAAAGGTGGAAGATCTGCAGGATGGGGATCAAGCTCTGACAATGGTGGGTCCATCTGTGGAGGAGGAAGAGGTTCAAGCTATGGAGGGGGAGGAAGCTCAGGTCATGGAGGATCGAGCTCTGGCAGTGGTGGGTCCATCTGTGGAGGAGGAGGAGGCTCAGGCTACGGAGGAGGAGGAAGCTCAGGTCATGGAGGGTCCATCTCTGGAGGTGGCCACAGCTCTGGGGGATGGGGATCCAGCTCTGGCAGCGGCAGATGCAGTCCCCACAGCGGAGGGCTGAGCTCCGGAGGTGGCAGCGGCTCTGGCAGGAGAGGGTCCATCTCTGGAGGAGGAGGAGGAGAAGGAGGAAGCTCAGGCCATGGAGGGTCCATCTCTGGAGGTGGCCACAGCTCTGGAGGATGGGGATCCAGCTCTGGCA
>JAVKLA010000017.1:2451010-2542868 GCA_034782735.1 Sagittarius serpentarius | reverse complement strand
TCTTCGTAGCCCTCCTTTGGACCCGCTCCAGCAGGTCCGTGTCTTTCCTGAACTGAGGACCCCAGAGCTGGACACAGTACTCCAGGTGGGGTCTCACCAGAGCGGAGTAGAGGCGGAGAATCCCTTCCCTCGACCCTCGACGCTTCTCTTGATGCAGCCCGGGATCTTGTTGGCCTTCCGGGCTGCGAGCGCACATTGCCGGCTCATGTCCAGCTTTTCGTCCACCAGCACCCCCAAGTCCTTCTCCGCAGGGCTGCCAGATCTAGCCAGTCAATCAGGACACGTGGCTACATCTCAGTTCCATCATGCCCTCCAGGAGTCACTCATTAAATAAGCAGCTGACAGGTAGAATTGTCCATGTTGATTTTGTTAGCATTGCAGTTGCAGATAAGGAAAGGAGCAGAAAGTCTATGAACAACAGTGTCATCTTATTTCGCTTCTAGTCCTGTTTTTCCCCCTGGGGTCTCAAATCAAAGTTGGATGGTATGTACCCATGTAAGCCTTTTTTTGACCACCATCTTACTCAATGGTCACTTCTATGCAGAGGAAGCAAGATGTTGTCTAAATTTCTCACAGAACCTCCTTTAAGTCCAATCAAAAGATCTATTGAAGAGCAGAGCAGCTGAGATTACCAGGAAAGTTTGTTTAAGAAGGTCAATGCAACTGTGTCACCTTAATTTAGCAATACTCCACTTAGACAACTGGAGTGTCACAATCCCATCAGGAATATTTCATGTCTTTTCCCCAGTCAGAGGGAAGGTAGGATCCTCTTAACTGTTTTTCAAAGAAAGCCAAACGTGAAGAGTCCTGGGGCTGGCAGCCAGTGAGTGAGATCCTCGGCTTGGTGGGAAATCCACTGTGGAGACCCATCTGCAAATGGCCATAGAGCCACAAAAAAAACTGGGGAAGGCTGACAGCAGTCACGGAAGGCTGAATCAAACCTTTATAGCATAGCCTGGAAGCAGTTATGAGTAGCCTGCATGTGGGGAGGTCTAGACACTGTATTTCAGTCAAAACTAGGTTATCATTGCCCTCATCAAATGCAGAAAGCCCTACGCAAGCTGTGAAGCCGTCAGCTGTGGTAGTGAAACCTGGAGACTGTGTTAGCAAACCCTACTGAGATAAGCCTGTGTTTTCATCTGCACTGGCTCGCATCCCAACGGTTCAGCATGTGGGTGGTGTGAGTCTACCTTGGCTTGGAAAACGCCATGCACAGCTACCCTCCAGCAGCTGAGACAGTTTATTCACCCTGCTAATAGCTGCTCCCACATCACTCCCTGAAACAGTTCCGTTCTTCAGGATCCAAGTGATAAATAAGCTGCATCATAACAACCCATTCTTTATCTAAGGGATTAGGTAAGACTCCTCAATCAAGACAAAACCTCCCCTCTTACAATAAAAAGTGGAAGCTGGGAAAGGTAATTCTGCACACTACCAAGTATTGTTGGGCTTTAGTTTCACTGTTTAATTATGTAGACAGGGTGCCTAGAGCTTCTCATCTCTAATCAGAAGAAATAAAGGATTAATATGAACACTGCAGTCACGTCTGTGGGTTTTTTACTGATCTGTTTTGTAAAGTGAAAGGTCAAAAAAGAAGAAAGTAGAGTCAATGGAGAGAAACAGGCACTTCTGGAGGCAATTCAAAAGACCTAATTTGTGCATCTACCTTAGTACCGGATGAGTTACCCACAGGAGATCAGACAAACCATCTGTTTCAGTTGACGATAACAGGAGCCTGGGAGACCATCTTAGAAAAGAGATTGCCAACCCCCAACTCCTACAAGGGGCTTGATCAGCATTTCCACTAAGTTATTTTAAGTACTGTTTACACACTGGTAGTACATAGCCTTAAGTGCTGGGCTAATTTAGTGAAGGAATGGTTTGGAAGGGTATATCAAAACCTGTTCTGCTTGTCAGCTAAGCTGTAATGATATCTCCAGTTTCTGGAGATGATCATTCTGGCACCTCCTTCCATATAAAAGTATCTCTGTTTAAGTAGGAGAGAAAAATCTCATCCAGGATTTCAGTTGTCTAAAAACAGAATATTTTTTAAATGCTTAATTATTGCAGTTTCTTTCCTTCAGCGGCTATGTGGTCCAACTCCTGCTAGTATCTGTAAGGAGCTTGTGTATTCGGCTCTGTTGAGACCAAGACTGAGTTTCAGGTCTTTGGAGCATACAAATTTGAGCTGGGATGATCAAGCAGATGATTTTCTTTCCACCACCACAGCACATGCAAAGTGTGGAAAGTGGCTAAAAGAGGTGCAATGTCAACGTGGGGAGCATGGGGACATGTCCACTGCTGATTTCTTGTTGACTCAACACTTAAGGTGCTAGTGTCAGTTAGATATTGCCCATGAAGTTTTGATGGAAAAATGCCACAAGATAGACTGTCTAAGGCTGTGCCCGGAGACGTTTTGATTTTTGAGGTTCAGGGGCTGAGCTAAAGTCATGAGAAGAAGAAGATCATAAGATGGGGCCTTCAGATTAACGTCAGTTACTGTATTGGGGCATGTATTATCAGTTATCACAACACTGTAAACGTGCTAAGGATGTAACATTGAAAGAAGGTGTCTACCGACACCCTGTGCCTAGGCACAGCTTTAGCCTCCAAGAGTGTTGACATGATGAGCAAGATTTCAGGTATGAGGGGAGGACACCAAGGTGGTGAAGAAGATGACAGTAGGTCAGTTGTCCTTAAAGCTGGTGGTAACTCTCTATTTCAGGGTTGTTTTTCTGCCAGAGGTGCATTACTGGATGCACACATATTTTACAAAACACCCCAGGCTCATAGTCAACCTCAGAGTACAAATCCGTACGAAATCTCACCTTCTTGTGAGGGCTAAGGACCTCGTTGTTCCCGTGCTGTCCTGGCTTTTAAACATTGCCCTCTACAGCTGTGAGCGAGCTCTTGCTAGTGGTACTCTGAGAGGTTTCTGAATGTTGAACTAGGTGTGAACAGGCTCTGTCACCACCGAGAACCCGACCAAGAACCCACGTGGCTGTCCAACGTTCAAGGTGCATTAGATACCACCACCTAGTGGGTGAAAAAAGTTGTACCATGGTGGTGTAGGGCTGGGCTTTGCCCCGGTTCTCCCAGTCTCTCTGTGACTGATGGTGTTTTGGGTTTGAGCCCTCTTCACCGTACAGATGGGGCCAGAACAAGAAGTTCCCTCCTGATTTACTTTGGCAAAAAGCTGTGAAATTAGTCAGGGCTACATGTAGCACCATGAAAATTGTGGGCCTCCTATCTTCATCGCTGGGCCTCTTTCCAAAATTCCTGGTGATTAGAAGTAAATTAATGAGCTGTGATTACCCTGGGAGCTACTCCCCTGGTGCCCACGTACACACACACCCCTCCCTCTCCTGAAAGGGAGCTGCAGCAAACACGGTTACTCTGACGTGAATACACTGAGTTCCATCAACCGGATGGAAGCAAGTGGAGAAGAACTGGTGTATTTTAAACCTGGAGACCCTCTGCTGTCAAACACCACACAAAAACTTTGTCTCCTGCAGCAAGGTGGGTGGGATGAGATGAAGTTGGGAGAGGAAGGCAGAGATGACCTTGTGTTCATCTAAACTACAGCCTGAGCTGGGTGCTTGAGAACAGCCCAAGGGTTGCACTACGTGGCATCACCTGCCTTTGGGGGACTCGGGGTCATCAGGGGTCATCCAGAGTCAGAGGGGAGGCTGATCCAGATGGACGAACCTTTCGCTGTGTCTGGGGGTGTGAAAACCCAGGCTCAGAAGCTTTGCTTATCAGAGTGTATCTATGGGAGGAAAACTTTTGAAACCATCCGTGACCCTATAGGCTCTAACCACAGCAAGGAAACAAAAACTCGGAGCTAACTCTTTCTTGCTTGAAAGGAGCCGAACTCTCCTTGCTAGCAGCAGGGCCAGGCAGAGTGCTCTGAGATCACCCACCTCTGCTCAGAAGGTGCAGGAGGACCATCAGGCGTCGTGGTACCTCGTCACCGGGCCCCTGCAGATGCAGCCGGGGGATTCAGTGGGAGAGCAAGGAGAGACAAACTGGAAGCGCAAAATGAAGACCGAGTCAGAACAGCTCCAGGCCTGGTGCCCTCCTTCTGGGCTCCAATCCTGCTCTTCCAGCTGGGATTGCCGTGGAATCTGCCTGTGTTTTAAGAAGCCAAGTGAGACGCCCAGGACTTCAATCATTCCTGCTCTTCTGTGTGTAGGTGTAATTGATAGGGCTGTCAAGAACCTGCAATTAAGCTCGTTGTCTTTCCAGCTACTTCATACCATCAATTATCTCTCTTGCTGCGCTAAGGGTAAGCTGTTCCAATGCAGAACATTTGCAGATAATGAGGTACAAGAAAACCTTTGGCATCAGCCACTCTCGGAGACAGAATACCAGCAAGGTTTCTGGTAACCAGTTTTGTTTTTCATCAGCCTTCTTGTGAAAGGTGGTGAAGAAGCCCTCCAATGAGCCCAGGGAGTGAAAAAAAAAAAAAAATCCCTGCAAAACCAAGGAAAGAAATGAGCACGTGAAATACTATCCCATTTCTTGGGAATTTGAAATGCTTAAATGTTTACTTGCCAAAAAACCACTGACCAAGGTTTGAGCCTGTTGAAAAAGTTAAGGATTAGTGTGGCATAATAGCAGGGGAAAACCATTTCTTTCAAATCGTCTGAAATGAAACCCTTCACCTTTCTGTTTTGAAAGAGACTTTGGCAAGACGCCACGAGGACAGAGATGTAATCTTGGCTCCACCTCTGAGGTATTGTGAGGCTCTCAGCAAATATATTAAACTTATCAGCCTTTTCTTCCCCATCTGTCAGGCAACTCTAATAAATCTTTTTTATTTCCCTTGAGGTATCCCAAGGGTTTTAATTACAAGCTCAAATATAAAGAATAGTAACAGAGGGTAGCCACACAGCAGCTGTATTAATAAGGTATTTTTGCGGGATACTGGTTGCTGGTGCATTCATAGTCTGCCCACCAAGGCCAAGCCTACTGCTGTTTCCAATTAAATGATAAACAAGCATCCAGCTAACAGCCTTGTGGCTGAGCTTCCTATTTTCTAAGCTATTTGCTGTCTTCTCCGCACAATTCTAATTTTTCGATGTGTTCTACACAATCAAAGCCAAAAACTTAACGAGAAGATACAGCTACAGTAATTTATTCCTCGAAAATTTGGGCGTCCAAGTCTGAGCTGGCCATTTTAGACTTTCCTGGACTCAACGAAGAAGAGAAAGGCTCGCTGGAGAGCACTCTCTCAGACATGCCAGTCTTTCAGCAGTCCTAGCATCAAAAGTTAGAAGGGATAAGTCCTGCTCAGTCAGTTATAGCCTTTAACTGGGGATGGTGTGTGGAGGGCTATTTAAAAAAAAAAGAAGTATTTTGCAATCTCGTACCACAGCAAGGAAATTCGCGTGTCTGGTCCACCCTGTGGTTCCCAGCTTCCAAGCACTGGGCTGCCTTTGGCTGTGCCTCATGGACTCATGACGTCCTTTGTGAAGGGAGTGACAAGGCAAAGAACAGATACTGCAAAAACTACTTATAATTTGCTGTTCAACAGAACATTCCTTCACAGATTGTCCTTGACAGAGGGAGATACTCTTAAGGCCCTTTGCTGAACTGTAATTGATGTGAGGAAGGAGGACAAACTAAAACAAAAGAAGGATCCTCACAAAACCCAGCTCGTGGGATCCTCCGAGCTGTGTATGCAAACAAAGCGATTTAAAAAGAGTAAAATTCCATAGGATTTCACAAATGTTCACTGCTATGCATAGTTTTGCATATTCAAACCTACGAATTGCTGCCAGGCAAGGCAAACCCCAAGAAAACACCAGATTATTCATCTGCATCAACCAAGCCCCACT
Organism: Sagittarius serpentarius; assembly: GCA_034782735.1. Taxonomy (NCBI): domain Eukaryota; kingdom Metazoa; phylum Chordata; class Aves; order Accipitriformes; family Sagittariidae; genus Sagittarius; species Sagittarius serpentarius. The sequence goes on along the minus strand of JAVKLA010000017.1, from coordinate 2,537,025 downwards.
TCTGGGATTCGTATAAAGGAGGCGCTCAGGGGTGTCGGAGCAGAGGGGCCCCTTTCTGCATTGCATGCTCTGCTGTCCTCCAGCATCCTCTCCTCCACCACGTCTGCCAGCATGAGCCAGCAGCTGTCAGCTGGAAGGTCTTTTCATGGAAGAAAGTTCTTCTCAACATCTTCTGCTGCGAGCGGCATGAGCCGCTGCCGCCGAACTTTCCCCTCTGCTGAGCTATTTGGAAAATGGTATGGAGCCTGGAGCCACAGCAGGCAATGCTGCCAAAACACAGATGGGTGTAAATGGATTTCTTCTGGCCAAAGCCTCGCACGGGGGGTCTGTGGAAGCTGGAGGTGCAGGAGCATCCATGCCAACAGTGAAGGTGGGAGTCATGGGTTAGGATTCCACGGCAGGAGCTGCAAAAGTGAAGGTATTTTTGCGGTGCGCATCAACAAGAGCCTGCTGCAGCCTCTTGATGTGAAGATCGATCGTGAAATCCAGCACATCCGAAAGCAGGAGAGAGACCAGATGAAGAGCCTCAAAAACCAGTTTGCCTCTTTGATTGACAAGGTGAGAGCTGAGACAGGATTTAAAGGAATGATGAGGTTTAAGTGTGGAGGAAAACTTTTTGTGCTCAGGTCTTTGATTCCTCTCCTCTCATCCTATTACATGAGCCTTTTAGCGTGCATGACTCCAGTACCATGAGCTGCAAGTGCAGATCTAGCTGATATTGTTATTTTAATCTGGTTTATGTGCTTTAATAATCTGCACCTGTTTTTATTATTAATAGTGGAAGGGAGTTGTTCCTCCAAGGTGTCTTACTGAGCTTCTGCACTGTTGACTTCTCTCTGTGTAGCTAGACTTTCAAAAGTTGCATTGTCTCCTATCAGTAAATGATGGTTTCCACTATCAGCCATTGATGTGCAGATCTATTTAAACATTCCATGGTTTTTGTAGCTGCCTCAAAGGCTGTGCTGTCTAGAGCTTCCTTGGAGAATGGGAGAGCAGCATGTCCAGTTTGCTGTAGGATCATAGGATTATGAAGGCTGCAATGCCCCCCTTTTGTCCTCTCATCCCCTTCAATCCACAATGAGCCCCTGGAGCATTGACTCAGAAGAGAAGATGCCTTGTTCCCCCCCATTCATTTGGTCCCCATACAATGCGTCTAAGCATGTGCCTGAAGAAGGTGGCTTTGCTTTCTGAGTGCAGGTGCAGCATCTGGAGCAGCAGAACAGGGTGTTTGCCACCAAATGGGACCTACTCCAAAAGCAGGTCCTGCCATCCCAGAAGAACATCAAGCATGTCTTCGACAACTTCATTTGCAGCCTGCGGAGGTGGCTGGACTCACTGCTGCACGAGAGGAGGCAGATGGAGCCTGAGCGGAACGACCCGGAGAAGCTCGTGGAAGAGCTGAGGTGCAAGTGAGTGAGCAGAAACCACCCACAGGGCAGTGAGCTCAAACAGCTTGTCTAATGGGACTTGGAATTTTTGTTCGTATCAATAGACTTCGCTCTGAGGTCTAAAAAGCTGAGATCCAAAAGCACCCTGACCCCTAAATACTCAGACAAACAAGGTCTCCAGTCTCAGGATGACCCAGTAACGGGTCACTTCTCTTCCCCAACAGATACAAGCGGGAAGTGAATAGACGCACAGCTGCTGAGAACGAGTTTGTGTTACTGAAGAAGGTGAGGAATTGGTATGAATGGAAGGGTTGGATGGAGAGATCCAAGGACTTACCTCTGATCTGCCCCTTGCAAGGCAAGGGTCAGGTCTTGAGAATGTTAAAAGTCATTGGACAAGTATGGATACAGAAAAACATGTCACAAGAGTATTGCCAGAGAGCATTAAACCTCTGCCCTTTAGCACAGAAAGTACATTTCATTCTAAACTGACAGCTTGCTAGTCCTAATGCCCAAATCATCACGATTTTCGAGCAAGAACTCGGCAGTATTCCATATGCTTTTGGGAGCCCTCAGCTGTTGCTGTTCAGGGGAAATCTGAGCTTCTCAATTACATTTCCTATACAAAATTTCTTACTCTAAAAACAGAATGAATTTGTCTTAGGTCTCCATGTAGGCACCATTTTGATTCTAACTGTCTGGAAGGTCTTTTAGGATGCAGACTGTGTCTATCTGGCCAAGGCAGAGCTGGAAGCAAAGGTGGAAACCCTAAAACAGGAGGTAGAGTTCCTGAAATGTGTTTCTGCTCAGGTACGGATGCTCCTGTCCCAACCTTGCTTGATGGCAGCTATTCCTACCAGCTGCTCCTCGATTTAGGCCTGATCAAACCAATCCATCAGGCTGCCTTTGGGAGGCAATGGGAATCCCAGATAAGGAAGACTCTGAGATCTCAAAAAACCCAAACCCTCAAGCTGCATGCGTGACCAAACCTAGTCTCAAATTCTGGGTTGTGGCTCAGGTCAAACTCGCAGTGGTGGTGTTTGCTTCCACTGGAGTGTGAGATAAGAAATGCAGGGACAGAGACATACTGACAACTTACAGCCACTTACACATGGCTTCTAGGAAATGGCCGAGTTGGAGAGAAGTCCCTGTGACACCTCTGCCATTGTGAAAATGGACAATGGCCGAGGCCTGGACATGGAGGGCATCCTCAGGAGTGCTGAGTGCTGGTATGAGGACATAGCTCAGAAAAGCAAAGCAGAGTTGGATGTGTTGTACAGAACTAGGGTAAGTTGTAGCATCCAGTGACATATCCTTAATGCTCTCACTGTCAAAAGTAGTAGTGCAAAGGCGGTGATTTGTTCTGTCTTCACTGTATAACTTCTGGGCCTGATTTGCCATTCTGCTAAACTCTGTGAGTCTCAAACTCAGGAGAACATCCCCACAACAGATATAGTGCGACAGGACAGGACTCACCCCTGCTGGGAAGTCTGTAGGTGGGCGGTTGTAGGTGAGCTGAACAGTGAAAGCTATAGGAGGAAAGCTCCATTTGCAGCTGAAAGTCTCAGGAGCTGCACAGTCATAAGGACTTTCCTAAACCTAGTTTAATTCACTCTGGAAAGAGAAGCAAGCCTCCTATATTAGGTACCCTACCAGCATTAGTTGCCAGCTCTCTCTTTTCCTACTATCAGTTCCAAGAGCTTGAGGAGGCAAAGGGGAGAGATCGCAATGAACTGAAGTCCCACCAGCAAGAGATGGAAGAGCTGCGTTTTGTGATCCAGAGAAGTCATTGTGACCTTGAAAATGTGAAGAAGCAGGTATGATGGATCATATTTACTCACTGGATTCTAGATGTGAGATTCCAAGTCATGTTTTCTACATCTCTCTGGCATTTCTTTCATCTTTATAAGGAGCACTGCCTCACACCGGTTCCATTGGTCTAGAGAAGATCTCACCAGTGCTGAGCAGGGAAGAAGGACTATCTGCTGGCCTATATTCTGTTGGACCATTTTGATTATTGCAAAGAACTAACTGCAGGAAATTAGATCGTTGGATTAGCTACAGCCACTTGGAAAATTCCTAAAATTGCTCCAGCAAGAATTCTGGCAGGAGACAATGCTTCTGACACAGGTTCAAAGCATCCAATAAATAGGGTAGAATTATGACTCACCAGTAATTCAGCATCCATAGAAACTGGTATAATTTTCAGACCGTCTAATTCATTATATAGTTTATAACGGGAAGTAATGGAAAACCTTAATTATTAGTTCCAATTAGAACAAGGTATTGCCATCCTCGAAACAAGACTTAAACACAGTCTGGCAGTACAGGGACATGTCCAGCCTTTCTGTAGTACTTCAGAATTGATATTTGATTTTGGAAACATTTGGCTTTCCTAAAAAGAACCTCAGTACTTCCCAGTTTGGAACTCTCAAAAGAAGAGAGAATTTCTCTTTCAAAGGCAAGTACGGCAAGAAAGAAGGCAGGGAAAGGAAGGACTCCTTGTGTCTCCCTTGACAGGTGTCCTCTCTGCAAACGTCAGTTTGTGATACCGAGCAGCGTGGGGACTCTGCCCTCAAAGATGCCCGGGAGAAGCACGTCGAGCTGCAGAATGCCCTCCACAAGGCCAAGGATGAGCTGGCTTGCATGCTGCGGGATTACCAGGAGCTGCTGAATGTCAAGCTGGCCCTGGATATCGAGATTGCAACATACAGGACTCTGCTGGAGGGTGAAGAGAGCAGGTGGGTACCACTACAACCATGTGTGGGCCGTCTTCACTCCTTGGGACTCTTTGGCAGAGACAAAGAGGTTGGAAAAGGCTGAAAATGCTAGTTACGTGAGGGATAACCTTGTGACCTTCTTCTCCTTCAGGACATGCCTTGGGAGCCCTGCGAGAGTGTGTAAGTAAGCTCAAGGTTTTCTATTTTCCTTACAACATTACACAATCGAGTTCTGGTTTGCAGGGGCAGGAAGAAGGCTGTGTCCTCCCCATGAGTGATTCTGCTTGTGTTTTCCTGTGACAGTGATCACCACCCCTTGCAACACCATCTCTGGCTGCAAAGCTGACGCGGGATGTGGGTCTGGTAGACAGTCCAGAAGATGCGGGTCCTCCTGTAGAGCTGGTAGAGCACCCCTACCCAAAGATGCTGGTGCCTGCCACAGAGGATTCACCTCCAGAAGCGTTGCCGGCTCTGTAGGCAGGCAGTGTATCTCTGGTGCTGCCAGCCGCATCCCTAGGAGTGAAGAATTTAGGGCCGGAGGTGGGGGCCATTCATGCCAGAGCTCAGCCCCTCCAGGCACTGGTGGGCTCTGCAGCAGGACTGCAGGGAGCTGTGGCGAGAGCTGCAGAGCTGCAAAGAGCACGGGAAACTCAGCTCACCCACAGGGGATGTGTTGGGCAGGGGTGAGGATTTCAACTGGACCTCCATGCCCCAGGAACAACCGGATCTAAACTTGAGCTGTGAGAGTCAGGACCACCAGGACGTAAGACCTAAAGTAGAAAAATGAAAGCCCTGCTCTGCTTTCAGTGCTAAAAATGTCCTCAACTCCACCTTACACACAAGGAAGAGGCATCCTGGCTACAAGAACGTTGTAGCATCATGAAGCCACATCAGAGAAACTCCACCAGGATCACATAAAAAAGGGACACTTAAAACATATTCCTTTTGATTTCTGCTGTTTCTTTAAAGGGCTGGTGGTTGTGTTGGGGCACTTACCTTATTATCACTCAGTTCCTGCTTCCCCCCAGCCTTCTTTTTTTTCCTGATTAAGCCTTTGCTATCTATGAAACAAGTTGTGACATTTAATTCAGAATCCTTTCCCTAGAGTGCTCTGGGAAGTGTTTCTGGAAATGAGCTCTCTAGGACTCACCATTTCATCACAGTCTAGCTGACATAATTTTAGGCAAGTCAGCGGAGTTGTAGTGGTGAGACACACGGGGTCACGGAGGGGAGGGGCAGGACTCCAGTGATGTTCTTTGTTCGCTGTCTTGGAGCAGTTTGGTCATCCATATGCAGGCAGGAGAGTCATAAAGGAAATCGCAATTCAAAAAAACACATTTCACCTTCTGTAGTCAGCAAAGAGTAATTACGTTGCTTGTACTTCTATTAGCTTCCTTACTTAGTGTCCTGACATTTGCATAAATTACAGCACCCTCACTTCTATCTTGATGACTCAAGAGCTTTAAACTTTTCCTCTTTTTCCAATAAATTGCATGGAGAACAAACGCGTTGCCACTTGGTTCTTAGTGTTTGCCAAGAATACAGAAATGCCCTATTCCTAAAGTGGACAAGACATATCTGCTGATCTCTGCCCAGAGAGTGTCATGTAGATCCAGTCTTTGGTTGGTGTAATTTATGGAAGCCTTTTAAAGACAGCTTATTTATGCTGATTTGCACCAAATTGGGCTCCTACCCAATGCTATTCAATGGGTGTTTCAAGAGTCATAGAGAAGTCATGTCAGTCTCTTTGCATTTTTATAGCTTGTCTCCCACAGATGTATTAGGACAAAACACATTTTATACCTCTTCAAAATCTGCTGCAATAGGGTCATTATAGGGGAAAAAAACTCAGGAATGTGCTTGGTTGCTTTTTTTCAGCATCACTACTAGTTTAGCATTTCAAAACAGATCAAAGGGAGATATTTTATCGTACATTCGAGCAGATTAAAAAAAGAAGACAACAATTTAGTAACATAAATCAACCAAGGACTAAAGTGTTTTGCGATTAAACTGATGAAAGTCAATGAGCAGAACAAAGAAATGAACCACATAGAGGCAAGTTGGACAGATACGTGTTTTACAAAAGGGGCAATCCAGTGGGAAGGTCTTTCCTAGCCGAAGAAATTACTGTGATTCAGAACTGGAAGACCTTTCTCCCCCCACATAATTCTTGTGTGATAGAAAGCTATTTCCCAATCAAATATGAGGAGCACAAAAGAAAACAGGTACACTCTTTAATGAAGAAAACCACAAGAAACATTTGAGAAGAAAAGAACAATCGAGCAGCCATAAATATTCATTAAGAGGGGTTTAAGTATCTCATAAAGGTTATGGTGTTCCCATTGAAAACAGTCAATCCTGTCACTTTTTATGAAGGAGAAGAATAAGTCAGGGAAATGACGCAGAATTAGGGTTGCTTTCTCACCTCCAAACTCCCCCCGTCACCATTTCAAGATCTGATAAGTTAATTTAGCAAGTGCTTTACTTTAAACCTGTGAGCAGCCTCTCTGAACACCAGCGCTTCATGAGTCTGCTGAGTGTTTCATCGGAGACTCAGCAGTACATCAGAAAGCTGCACAAATCAAATCAAACACGGGCTTGGGCACTAGGGCTTTAGCATAACAAAAGGAAGAGATTATCTTCTGCCGGCTGAATATGCTTCCCAGGAGGACCTGACCCACCTTCCATGGGCAATTCCTTCCTTCTGTATGGCTCAGAGAAGCTCTTCCACCCAAGAAAACAGCTTCAGCTGGAAGGGATAAGAGTTCCTGTAGATTTATAGGGAAGTTGCTGTAACCTAATAACAGCTGCAATATTTTTTTTTCCCTTTTCTAATCTTTTTTGCTTTAACAGGCAGTGTGATGCCATCCCATTCAGGGGCCCGGATTGCCATACATCCCACATTCATTTCCACTGTGCAGTTCTGTGGGAGGAAGACATCAACATGAAACAGATCAAAACAATCCTTTGCTTTGTTGCAAGCCTCAGCTTTACAGGCACTAATCACTGCACAGAGATATGATATATGCATACATCAGGAACCGAGCAGATCTAGAGAGCGTGTGATGTTGTGTACTCTCATTAAGACTTCAAAGGCGCTAAAGAAATATGGCGCCCAAAGGGTGGGACTAATTTCACCTAACTTTAACCATCCAGAAGTGGGGCGCCTGGTCTAGTTGTCTGTTGTCTAGACTGCCTCTGGTAGTCAGTAGGAATAGAGGTAAGTACCTCCAGAGGTGGATTCCTCCCACCTGTCTTAGCTGCCTATTTTAGGATGCGATGAATCACCGTCTGGAGATGCCTATCTCTTTCCATTAGCCATAGAGGGAGTCTCAAAGATGAAATTAGAATACGTGGCTAGTTTGATGGCTGAAGTAGGGAGGAAGGTACACCCCAGCCCAGTGTTTGATGAATTTTATGAGGAACATCCTTTGAAAATCCCAGCCTTGACTTCTAACATAGAGCAGATGTAGGCTAATGAGAAGAAAAAACACATTACCAGATTGAATTCCCGTGGACAACTTTGGCTTTAGGATACAAGGGAATGAGGCTGCACTAATCACATCAGTTCTTTAACATCTCATGAATGTCGTGGACAAAAGTCTATACTTGCTTGCTTAGGGACATGGTTTAGTGGGGGACTTGTCTGTGCTAGGTTAACAATTGGACTAGATGATCTTATAGGTCTTTTCCAACCTAGGCAATTCTATGATTCTATGATTCTATACAGTCCAAGAAATCATGTGTATAAAAATACATGTTACGACCCAATCTTATATCTATCAAATGGTGTTAGCACAGGTAGGTTATTGCCATTGTCCTATCTGAATGCAGTGGGTTTTCTATGGCTGCGGATAATTACAGAGGTGGAGCATGGCTCTTTGAGACTATCGCATAAAATAAATTTTAAGAGCTAGTTCAGATTCATCTCCAGAGGCAACAAACAAATTAGTGAACTTCACATGTTCTTATAATGAATTCCATTTTCAGCAGGACATTCAGGGAGACAAATGCTGACAAAGGGAGAGATTGCAAGTTGTCAAAATGACTCATCCAAACCCTCATCAAAATATTTTCCTTTTTTGCTTCCTCAGTACTTCCCCTTCTCTTTTTTTGAGTCAAAAAGATGCAATTTTTGCTTCAGAGTACTCTCCCATTTCCCATGTCCATACTCACAACAACAAATTGTTGATTCTTGAGATCTTATGTACCAACAGGCCGGCAAAACACTCCTTGCTCCTTGGAAAGACCTAAAAGACATTAAGTGAACCTTCCGCACAGCCGCCTTCTCACTGGGATTTGGGAACAGCAACAGGGATTTGGTTAACACAGAAATTTTACCCAATACTGGGCAACTTATGCCCAAAATCTCTTACCTATCAGGAAGCCAGTGGCTCTGGTGAGGCGTTTTGGAACTGGGGCTGCTGCAGCACAGTTGGTTCACAGACGTTTAATTGCAGTCTGTGCTATGTTCCAGGTGTCTCCCACACAGCCGACGTGTATAATGGGGTGTAGAAAGGGAGCAGTGGCACACCAGCCTTCCGTCTGACTTCTGGTCCAGGATGCAGTTTTCCTATATAGAGCTCGTAACAATTGCCTTTTGTGCTCTTCTTTGGATTCAAATATGCACTTTGCTTCTGATAAATCTTTTTTTTAGAACTTAAAGGATCTGTGAAGTTACAAGCTTTAGCTTGAAGTCTCCAGTATTTGTTCTAACTGATATTGGCAATTGTGCTGGCAACCCAGTATGAACTGTGAGCCTAAAATACTATAAACAAAGGTATAACCTGAAAGTCATGCTGTAAATATGTTGAACTATCCCACTTGTATAGGGCAAAAGTATTGGTTTACGCAACTAATTTATATCATCAGCCCCTCAAACGCACATAAGTTGCAATTACACGTTCAATTAATAGCCTTGTGAATCTCGGTGCTGTAGTCACGTCCTATGGTTTCAGTGTGCATGTCTTCTTTTTAAGAGCTAGATATTAGAAGATTTAACGCTTTAAGGAGTTTTAGCACTGTTTTTATGATTTGCAGCACCTGATCCTAACTCTTAGAAAATGTTTTGGGAGGGGGTTAACGAGGGTAAGGGAACAGAGCTACCTTCTGTCTCCAGATACCATTGCGTTGTATGTATAACACGCAGACTTCTCCAAGCACCGCTCCCCTTCAGTCAGGAAGGGCTGGGGGCATTTAGTTGTTTGCACTATAATGTCTCTTTTTCTCCCAGACACTTTACTGTCAAAGAGCTGAAAGAACCCTATTGTTTTGACTTTCCAAATGTCAGTTTGGAGAAGGCCACGAGATGGTTGGCAGCTAGGTTCGCTGTCTCACCTCCTTGGGCTGGTGATGAGGAGAGAGAGAGGTTCATCTTGCCAATGTGAGTCAAAGCCTTCTCTGGTGTCCAGTCTAATCCACTCATTAAGACTTCCTCTGTTGATGGAGAAAGACCAGTGCCTGCGGAGAGTGAATCACCCCGGTTCCCCTAAGCACAGACCCAGGGGCTGTTTCTCTTGGAGGTGTATCTCCATTGAGTGTCAAGGACGTGTCTGGCAGGCACCCAACCTTTAGCTGTCGCTTCTTGAATGAGGTGGATCTCACCAGGCTGAAATGTGCTACTGTTCCTTTTTTTGTTCCCTGTAGAGACTACCAGAAGATGAATCAAAAAGGACTCCGACATCCAGCTTGGTAGAAGCTCCAATATAGTGAGGGCCAAAGATTTAATTGTAACAAATGGTCTTCGGGTTAAGAATATGCAGCGTTACTCAAGTGAAAATGTCGCTGACTGCACAGAACATAAATCTGGTAAGCAAACTGCCATTTGCCACAGTTTCTGGATGCAACCTGCTCTGTTTTGGTGGTGTTTCATGGTGGTAAGAAAAGGTCAGTGTGAAAAGCTGCATGGGAATGTTTTTGGGGGGGCATTTTGCAGATGAATCCAGACCCATAACTCGGTGAATTTGCTGGTGTTTCAGGGGCAGAAATGATCCATCCATCACAACACAACTTCCACGGTGTTTTTCCATGGTTTACTTTCTTTTTTTTTTCTTTTGTTACTTTTCCGCACCCAAAGATTGTGAAATTACCCCCACAAAGTGCAAGTCTGCAAAACATGCCATCATACACAAAAACCCATGAGACACAAAACCCCAAACGACACACTGCAAACAAATCACAAAGGGTTTCTTCAAAAATGTTTGCTAAACTATAATTAGCGTAAGTTAGGGGAACACTTCAAACCGTAATATATTCTAAGCCAAGTTGCAAACAGAGCACTTTTAGATTCCTTTTTATTTCCTCAGTAGTTAGTATTTGCTGGGCTGTTTTGCATTTTGAGGAGCATTTATTGCTGCCAGGCAAACCAAACCCTTAAGCACTTTAAATTAACGTCCTGATCCTATCAAGGCCAGCTTCTCAAATATATATAAGGAGTAGCATCACTGTGTCACTCCAGTGGGATCTCTGTTCCTCTCCTGCAGAAGAGCTTCCCCTAAACTTTCATATTCCACCTTCAAATAAGCCACGATGAGCAGACAGGCGCCTACAGTGAGATCTGTCCTGGGACGAAGAGGCTTCAGTTCAGCTTCGGAGATTTGTGGTCGAAGCTACGCTGCCTCTGCCTGCCAACCTGTCCGATGTGGAGCTGGTGCCTATAGCAGCAGGAGTGTCTGCAACCTGGGTGGAAACAGGAGAATTTCCTACGTGAACGGGGTCTGCGGTACTGGATGTTTTGGAGAGTTTGGCTTTGGAGGTGTAGGCTACGGTAGTGTTGGAGGAAGGGTTGGCCTTTGTGGCCCCAGGGGATATAGTATTGTGAGAGGTTACCCCGATCGCAAGGCTGATGGCATCCAAGGTATATGCATTGACGAACGGCTTCTGAAGCCCCTCTGCGTTGGGGTCGACCCGCTGGAACATGAAATACGCTGTCAGGAGAAGGAACAGATCAAGACCCTCAACACCCAATTTGCCTGCTTCATCGACAAGGTGAGTGCAAACCTGCTCCGTACTTGCACTTCTTTGAGAAAAATAAAACACAAAAAAACCCCCTCCAAAACCCCAGTCCAGCTGATGGCATGAATCACTGAGCTGGGTTCAAGCAAGGGTCCAGATTCCCACAGAGCCATGTTGGTTCAGACTGGGATCTTCGGTACTGGAGAAGGGCTCATTTCAGCCACATACCAGTCCTAGTATTTGCTGGTGTTTGTATCACGGCCACGGTAGCACTGGACTTTGTTGCAGGTGTCTCCTCTCTGGACGGCCTCAGTTCAAGGCTGGATTTCTCATGGCAGCCTTGTTCCAGCTCAGCGAGAAGTTACAGCCCTGACGGGCTCGTCTTTCTGTCCTGCATTAGGCCCTTTTCTGCCATTTGTCTTTGAATATAGTGACTGTTCCAAAAATGTTTCTGAAGGCAAAGGAGGCTAATCTTGATTCAGGCACCTAAACCTTAGATATCTAAGTCTGAGCTGTCACCTTAGGATCCCTTTGTGGAAAAAACAGAGTCAAACAGGTTCCACCCTTTGGGGACTCAATCTCATCCTGAAATACATCAGAGGCACCATCCAGAGGAGTTTTATTTCTGTTCATTGGTGAGAAAGGCAGGCTTAGATCTGTGACTTTTAGATTTCTAAATAATTTAGACATGTGACTTTTGTATTTCTAAATAAGGGCAGATAATTTGATGATCTTTGTGGCACATCACCTCTCACTTCCCGAAAATCCTATTCTTGCACCTGCAGTTTCACAGTGAGAGCAGACGGTTAAACCAGGTGTCGAGTTATTGCATTCACCTCGTTATTTGAAGAATTGCTGTTTTATGGCCTGCAGGTCCGATTCCTGGAGCAGCAGAACAAAGTGCTGGAGACCAAGTGGGGCCTCCTGCAGCAATACGTCCTACCGAAGAAAGGGAAAAACCTTGAACTGTACTTTGAGAATTACATCTGCGACCTGCGGAAGCGCCTGGACTGCTTGCTATGTGAAAAGCAAAAACTGGGCAGCGAAGAATGTGCCACAAGCCAGCTGGTGGAGGAGTTCAAGTGCAAGTAAGGACCTTCAGGTCTCCTCTAGCTGTTGGCATATCACTTCTCCCCTGGTTCAGCTCAGGCAACATCTCCCAGACATGTGGCACGTCCCCTTTGGGGATGTCACATTCTTCCGTCTCACTTGCAAACTCTTTGCATTGTTAATGTTGTTGTTTACGACGAAGCTTCTGATCTTGGAATGGTCTAATGTTTGGTCTCCAGACACTGATCTTACACTGCCTGATGGCAGTCTCTGAGCAAGCGAAGGTTGTTATTTATACCTGATGGTTAATGTCTGTGTGTCTGATACTATTGCTTCCCTCAGCCCTTTCCTTCTCCTTTTCCCACAGATATGAAGAGGAAATCAACAGGCGTACAACTGTGGAGAATGAGTTTGTGGCACTCAAAAAGGTCAGAAGCTCAGAATACATGAATCCTTATACCTGTAATAGGTTTACTTGGTGTAAAGCTTGGCTGAAATAGTGCATTATTAGCAAATGCCCAGCAAAAGTGTTATAACGTGCAGAAGGAGAGAGGCCTGTGAAGAGGCACAGGGTCAGAAAAAGAGGCAAATGCAAGTAGAAAGTAAAAATTATGTATCCTCAAAGCTTATGTCATCAGCACTACAGCAATAGTTTTGTTACCCCAAGAACATTCCTGAAGCGTAATGGGAGGGTGTATTTGTGGAAAGGGGACAGAGTGGGAGAGGTCACACTGGAATACCTGGAGTCTAAGACGCTGGTTATTTTCTGACTGTCTCTTCACATACTTTATACTTGGACATCAGAAAAGCAGAAATAATTTGAACAATATTAAAAAATTATGTTTAAATACTCATTAGTCAATTCTGAGTTTGTAGCTAGGTCGTAAGTAATAAATAAACTAATCCCTGTAAGTCACGTTGGAATGGTTTTGTTTTCCTTTAGGAGACATCTTGACTCACCCTCTCACACCTTTCTGCTCTGGAAATCTTGTTGAAACACGTCTCTGTTTTATTGGCTCTGCCTCTGTCTTCTGTGTGTTTCTCCAATGTTTTCAGCAAGATTGGGCTGGAAGGTGTCTCCTCTCTTTCAGGATGCAGACTGCATCTTTTTGAACAAGGAAGAGCTGGAGGTGAAGGTGGATCTGTTAAGAAGGCAGTTGGAGTTGTTGAAATGTGTGTTTGAGGAGGTGAGTTTCTCTGGTCTGTCCCCGGAGTTTGGTGGTGCTGTCTCATCCTTCGGGTGCTCCAAATTTCTGCAGCCTGAAGCCCCTCTTGGACATGTCTCATCCCAAACCCTGAATACTTGAAAGCGTGGAAGTACAAGGTTGATATAATATTAACATGATTATGCTGGAAATAGGGTGGTTCCCCCTTTCTTAATGCAGCTCCAGGTATGAATTGGCTGTGTCCTAACTCTACCCCTGAGAAAAGAGATGCGTCTGTCCAGTTACTCCGGATTGCAGTTGTCTGATTAGAGCTAAAGAAACTCCCAGCTTAATCCTGTCATTAACATCAGTAAAGCAGCTGAAGATGACAGGATACCAAGGGTTAAGTCACTCAAATTCCTTGCCCTTGATGTGGACAGAATTGCTGCAGGTCAGCATGTAGGTCAGGAGCTGACATGTGGCGACTCATCTAGCAGGGAGGATTTTCTGCTGAGCCAACCTGAGGGACATTTCTTGACTTGTTATATCCATCAGCTGAGTAGTGTGGCTCTTTGTCCCAGCCCTTTCTTCACTATAAAGTCTTGAGAATTGCTAACAGCTGACTAAGCCATTCCCCAACCTGTAGGAACGAGCTCAGGTAGATCGCCAGCTATGCGACACTTCGGTCATTGTGAAAATGGACAACAACCGAGAACTGGACATGGAAAGCATCATCAAGAATGTTGAATGCTGGTACCAAGAAATAGCTCAGAAGAGCAAAGAAGAAGTTGATGCTTTCTACCAAACCAGGGTGAGTAAGAAGCAACCTGGGTGTCTGCCTGGCAACTTGACGGGCTGCAGGTCAAAAATGGCGATTGTCTTGTTTCTTGGTTCCAGTTTCAGGAGCTTCAGGATAAGAGAGGCAAGTATTGCGATGACCTGCAAAACAACAAGTGTGAGATTTCAGAGCTAACCCGGATGATACAGAAGCTGCAGTGTGAACTGGAGAACGTGAAGAAGCAGGTAAGACAGGCCCAGAGGCGATGTTTCCAGAAAGGGCAATGTCTTGGAGGACAGCTCAGATATGGGGGAAGATCACGCATTGAGCTTTAGTAGACTTAAGACCTGCCCTAGGCTGTAGTTGGGAAGTGTGTAGTTGAAAAGTGGATAGAGAGAGGGGAAGATGGTGGTTTTTTCCTCTGTTTGCAATTGGAAGACAGATTAATCCAAAACCAGAATGTCCAGGAATTGGGAAACTAAGCCTTGAAGACACCTGCACTGTTATCTTCCCCTCTGACAGGTCTCCTGCCTGCAAACCTCCATTTGTGACGTTGAGCAGCGTGGGGACTGTGCTCTCAAAGATGCCCGGGAGAAGCACGTCGAGCTGCAGAATGCCCTCCAGAAGGCCAAGGATGAGCTGGCTTGCATGCTGCGGGATTACCAGGAGCTGCTGAATGTCAAGCTGGCCCTGGATATCGAGATTGCAACATACAAGACTCTGCTGGAGGGTGAAGAGAGCAGGTGGGTGACAGAGACCTTGTCCCTTTTCTGCTGTATATCAGAGGCCAGAACGATTCCAGCTCCCAGCTCAGTTTTGCAGCTCCAGGATCCTCCCAGGCTCACAGAAACTGGGGCTGGAGAGATGGCCGGAGGCCATACAGGCCACCCTTTTGCCAGCAAAAACAGTTCCTGTCCTAGGGATAGTCAGACTTGTTACAACAAGGGATTAAGTGGGCTGGTTGTATAGCTGGAAGTTATGAGTAACGTCAGGTTTCTAGATGTGCATGCAACTGGTTAATAGGATAACGTGCCTTTCTCTTCTCTCCCCTAACAGGATATGTGTGGGGAACCCGGTGAGCGTGTGTAAGTAACCTGAAGATTTACAGCCATGAGGGTTTCTCGTTTTAGGAAAGGCAGTTTATGAAGTAGCATTATCTGTCTGCCCCAGACCCCTCTGCCTCTCTTTTCCATTTCAGCCCAGGCTGATGTTGAAGGTTTAGTCCCAGAAATCTCAAATACCTCTGCATTTCAAAAAAATCGGCTTTCGGATGGAGGGGGGAAGGTCAAATTCATGACCCTTATCTACTCTTGGAAGCAACAGTGAGCTGCCCTGGTGAACCCGCCAGGCAATGCACTAATGTGCATTAAACCTGGGAAAGAATATGCCGCCAGCCAGATCAGCAACGTGGGAACAGGGACGATCTGTGAGGGGAGGTGTTGGGACATGGGGGAGGAGTTGGAAGGAGCAGGGGCTCAAATATGTTGGACAAATCTAGAGGAAATCAGGTTTGGTTGGTTCTGTCACTCATGAAACACCTTGCCTTGTGAAAGTCTTCCAGTTTTCGTCTCTAAATAACTAATCCCATGGGCTGTCTTGCAGCTGTGGTCAGCAGTGGCTACAACATCCCCGATGACTGCGGGATGCTGGCTGCAAACGGGGCTGTGTGTGGCTACAGCTCCCTGGGGAGACGGTCCGGACGACACAGCTCCCAGAATGGAGGATTCAGCTCCCGGAGCGCTGGGATCCACCCCAAGAGAGTCATTAGCTCGGTGGCCAAGCAGTGTGTCCCAGAGGTGTATTGCCAAGCCGGAGGGGTCAACTGCAAAAATGGGGGATTCAGCTCCCGGAGCGGGGGGTACCCAGCCCGCACCGTCATCAGCACGGGAAACGGGGGCTTGAACGCTAGGATGGGGGCTTGCCAAGCTGGTGGGGTGGTCAGCTTCGGAAACCAAGGCTGCATCATCAGGCAGCTGGGGGGCTCTCCTGTCGTCGTTGCAAGCAGCCCCGAAGTTGTGGGGTGCAACAACGGCGTGGTGGGGAACTACGGGGTTGTCAGGGACCCGTGCGTTGTTCCATAGGGCCACCAGCTGGGGAGGTGGCACAGCCAGCAACGTTGGAGAACAGCACTTAGACTCGCAGTTCCTACCACGGAGATGATGCAGGATAGTTTCTCTGCCCACTAGTAGCAACATTTGTCACCAAGCCTGTTCCCACATTTACTGCCATCAGATATATACCCCACCAAGTTATCTTTTCAGAGGCCCCAACCCTAAAGACATCCCTAGCAAGCTTCTCCAGCAGGTGCTCAACACAGTATTATTTCTCTGAGTTTATACTCTCTAGATTATCACAGTTTTAAGGGTTTGCTTGTTGCGCTGCCTTCTCTCTCTGGCTTTTCCCATAACGAGCAGATTTATTAACAGTGATGTTCTCCCTTACAAGACACCCCTTTTTCTTCTGGCTCCTCCCAAAGCATTTCAGAAAAGAGAGTGACGATTTAACTTTCCCAGCAGGCACTGCAAAGAGCACGCTTCCCCCTCCCCCCCCCTTTTTTTTTGTCAAAGAAGAAACCCTGAGCTGCAAATTTGAGCTTAAATTTTCAATAAGGCAATTTCAGCTTTCAAAGCACCTGCTAGTTACACTGCAGCCATAGGCTTTTTGTGGAATTTGCTTACAGACGAATACGTAGTACTTGCATTTGCTTCTGCATGTTAGGGGTGGCTAGTTCAAAGTGTGCTGATTTTTAGAAGAGCTCACCCCCCATCCCTACCCCCAAAATGCCAAGGGAAGTTACTGGTGCATGAATCTTCTGAGCTGACATCTTGTACTCACACGACCAGAGCTTCTTTCATTGACTGCTCAAACTTCCCAGCTTTTCACTGCGCCTTCAATAAACTGCATTGAAAGTACGTGTTTTGTCTCTGAATTTTTCCATAAATGGTATTTAAAGAAATTACAAAATGGGTGAAGAAATACTCTTTCACAGGTTATAGGGGGAAGAAAGAACCAAACAGATATTTTGATTCTCTTTAGACGGTTTGGAGCATGGTGGGACTCAGATGCCAGGAGAGTCCAATGGTGTTTATTCTGTTTTATTTACCGCCTTATATCACATCACCTATAAGATATTTTATAGCCCAAGTAACAACTGATGTCAAAGATTGCCAGAAACCTCCAAAATAATTCTGAGCACTGTAAGATGTCCTCTACGACAAGTTTGCCAGCCTGTAGCTTCATTCACCGCTGCAACCTCAGAACAACATATTTGTTCGATCCTTCCATGTCACAGCAGTTGAATGAAGACCGATGCCAACGCTGACCTTCGGGGCTTCACAGGCTTGTAGTCAGGACTGTGCACTGCCAGAGTCGTATGTATTTCAGACATAAAAACCTTTGCTTGTGTGGCATTAGGGCTGACAAAGTGTGACATTTACCCTGTATGACTTAAAAGGCAAAGGGATAAGTTACGAGATCTCTTGGACGTAACAGGGTGGCATTGACTTTGTCTCAGTTTTGAAGTCTCCCATGTCAAGCTCAACATGTGAGCTGGTTGCTGGGGGCTCATTTCACGGAGAGAAACCAACATTTCCATGGGGTGATTCATCTGAGCAAACACAGGTGCCTAATTTAGCATGAAATGCATCAAGCTCTAAACTCTACTGACTGCATCAATTAGATCTCTCCTGGCTCTGCAGGCAGCCCGGGGCAGGGGTATTAGCACAAATGGAGACATCACCATGTGAGACGCCTGCATGTACTCAGACAAATACACCCTGCCTGTCATCCACTGGCTTCGCAGACGCTATTATCAGAGTGAATTTCTTCCTGTCTCCAGCACATGAAGTATTACAGGTCACAAGCACCACTCATCTCCCTGCTCTCACAGGGCAAAATTCCAATTGCAGCCTAAAAAAAAGTGAATATTAAATACTGACGCAAGGAAGAAGATAAGCACCTTTGGGGAAGGGCATGAGATGTCATTTCTATGCTAAGAGTAGAAACTGTTTCATCTAACTTTGACCATCTGCGTGTCAGACTCCGGTTAGGTGAGATGGACAGTCCTCCACCTGAGCTCTCTCTCAAACGAGGAAACCCCGTGCAGCAGTTAATATAACTTGTAAGTGGCTACAATTAGATGAGATGGAGCTCGCCTAGGTGGGTAATGTTGCATCTGAGTTTAATGCATTCACCACTTGCAAATGTAATTTGGAAAGAAGCCCAGTGCTTAGAGTCCCTGCTGAGATATTAGGCAGCTCCAGTTAATTGCCTGAATGTCACCTATTCCCTGTGCGGTTTCAAGACGTCACTGTGGGCCACGGCCAGGCAGTGTGCGCAGGACACTGTGTCCAGGAACCTCTGTGGCTCCAAGTTTGGGTCTTCCTTGTGGCTATGAGGAAGCATGGCCGTCCCTTCGCATTCATAGCCAGAATGACTCGGTTTGGCTTCGTTTCAGAGGCCACTTTTCGTTGGGTTTTGCTGTTGCTAAAAAAGATGGTTACTTGAGAAAGCGGAGGTGGAGAAAGCCACAGCTTTGTGACCTGGGGTTAGTCCTTGCCAGCTGCTGCTGGTTGACTCGACCAGTTGGTCTTGCCCTTGCTTGCTCTCCCTCCATGGCCCGTCGAAACAGGAACTGGCTTTGCAGGACGTTCCCAGCCTTAAAAGCGTGAAAGTCCAGCAAGCCCCAGGTTTTCCAGAGCTTTCCCCTCCTGATCATTAAAGTCGGGACCAAGGTGTCCCCAGATAAGAGAAGACACAAGCCTGGGCTGTCGGTTGCAGTGCCTCATTCTCTTGCTTCAGGGGTGAACTGCAGACAGGAGTCTAAAATAGCTTCCTGACATTAGCAAGGGTGACTTCTCCCATCCCAACTGAGGAAGCAGTAGGCGACTGCCTAATTTCAGTGGGAGAATAATTATCTTTTAGAGGACTGAATAATAGAGAGAAGAAAGGAAGATGATACTGCCTCTTCCAAAACAAGGGCAGCTCCTTTCCTCCTCATGTTTGAGCCAACACCCAAATAATCTTAGCTATAATTTTAGCAAACCAAAGAGGAAAATGAATGCTGCATTTATTTTTTTCTCTATAGCTACAGCTGAATGGGCTAGCTCTTAAGATTTTTGTCCCAGTAGCAAAAGGAAAAGGTTCATCTCAAATGGTTTTCAAACTATTCATTAAAGCTTGTATGACAAGATCAGGAACATTTCCTGGTAAGAGATTGCTATTTTTCCTTCCCACTTTTTTTTTAAATCTTGAGGATTGTTTTGACTATTTTTTTGCTCTTTTTTCTAATAGCAATTACCCTAAACAAACAGTTGTTTTAAGTTGGGGAACTGGATTTTCTGTCAGTTAAAAATAACCAGAGAAAACCTTTTGATAGCTGAGAAATGTTTCCATTCAGTTCTTTTAGTAAAAAACATTCATAATTTAGAAATACCATTCCAATAATTTTATTCTATGAAATGTTTTGGGTTTGATGTTCTGGCTGACCAATATAAGCACTCGAAGCCAAAGCCTACCACAGTCAAGCAGATGAAGAAGAAAGTGGAAAGGTGCAAAGCCATCTAGAGTGAGTGCATGGTCCAGGTCTCCTCCATCATCCTGGAGACAGACGGGCAATTCAGAGGGCACCCCCCTCCAAAAACCAAGCATGTCTTGGATGTGTTGCAGAAAGAGCAGTATGAAGACAGGTGTGTCTCTACTCCTGTGTCAAGCAACCTCCTGCAAATATGTCACAATCCTTTATAACCAGCATTTTCCATTTTGACCATCCTGTCCAGGGTGGAACGCTTCTGCCAGAAATTCATCTTCAAAAAAGACAGCCTTATCACGCTGACCCCCTTACCCTGAACTTAATTTATAGACTAGAAAGGGCGACTCACCTTCTCCTAAAGCATCTCTCTGCACTAAATACACCAAGACAAGAATGCAGGAAGAGGAGGAAGAGGTGGGACTCTTACAGGAACACAGAGAAAGTCATCTCTGAGAAAGTCATCTCCACGAAAGTCATCTCCACTGTGTGTCCCTGCAGTATGAGGTAGAAGAGAATGCACAAGCGCAGCAATCAACTGAAAGAACACACTTCACAGTAGATATTTGAACTGGTAATTAACGCGAGTGCAATACATTAAACAAGGAAATGTTCTCCGACCCAAGTTTGTCATTTAAGCTTTTTCACTTGCTCATTGTTCTCTGAGTTTGTGTAATAGTTACTATAATGTTTTTTCATGTCAAAAGCAGATACCAACTACCACTAGCCAAACAAAACCACGCAGGCGCAAAAGACATTTATCTCATCCAGCCATGCCCAACATAAGGGATATTTTCAAAGTCTGCCGCTAGACGGGCTCTTTCCCTTCCTGCTCTGCCCATTTCTTCTCTGCGCACCTGGAATGAATTGAAGATGCTAGACCTCTGCGGTCTAGCACTGGACAATGGGTCTTTGAAGCCTTTTTAGCTCAGAAGCAGCAGAAAAGGCAAAAGCAAACTCATCCAGCCTTTGAATCAGTAGCAACAGCAAGAAATTTGAACCGCTTGGCTGGAACAAGAACCCTCTGGTCTCTGTGCAAGTCTACGGAGTCCTTTGTGGTGGACCACACACAGGATGCAGCGAGGGTGGTACAAGACGTGGAAGTACATACCATAGTTTTGGCTTTAAAGATCTCAGAGACTGCAGGGACCCCGGTGAGTGCAGAATATTTGGAGTTTATAGCAGCAGAGGAGCTTGCAGAATGAATCATGGTGATGGTGATCCTGGTCCCACTCATTCTGCAAGCAGTGAAAACAGCCAGAGCATCAGCAGAGATGAAAGCTCCCAGCAATGGTACAGCTCTGGGGCTGAATCATCTGGGACTATGAAATACATAGATAAAGAAATCTCAGGAGCAAATTTGTCTGCTTTGCTGATAAGGTAGGAGCAGGAATTTTGCTTGATTCTGCGGTGAATTCCTTACAGAGCCAAACTAGGAAGTTCCCAGCCACATCAGAATGATGTGGTTTGGAATAGCCCACTTAAAAAAAAAATTAAAAAATCTGCTTGTGTAGTTTCAGCTTTTTATCCTAGGTGTTAAAAAAAGAAAAGTTTAAATAGCTCAGAATTTCCTGGAGGACAGAAATTGCATTTCTGTGGCCTGATGAAGTGGATGTAGATTTGTTGCATTTTTTACCATTACTCAGGGAATCATTATCAGGGATCATTTGCTTTTTTTTTTTTCTTCTTTCTCATATCCGATTTTCAAGATACGTATCCAGCTCCCAGAAAGCACAGTGGTTTTATTTCCCCTTTCTGACCCCTGAACCAAATGAGACGGTCTCGTTCTCCTCCTGATATGTTGCTTTCTGTTCTTTAATGAACACACCGTTTACTATAATTATTACTATATTATTGTCACTCCCAGCACACAGAGGAGGCAGCCAAGTGGGGTGTCTTGTGGCTGCACAGATGGGAAATCCAAGGCTGTGTTTTCAGGCCTGCATCTGCAGCCCGAGGAAGCGGATAGACACTTTACTTTGCATGGCAGGTGGGAACAAACGATACCCAAAGAGCCTGCCACAAAGCAGATTGTGGATAAATACAGGTAAGAAATTAGTCAGTAATTAGTTCCTCCTGTGAACACTCATTCCTCGCAGCCAGACGGCTCCGCAATCCACATTGTATTCAAAAGCAAGTTGTTTCTTCTGATGTGGTCAATATTAGTAACGGGAGGGAGGGAGGGGGAAGGTTTTAGTCAGAGATCTCACTTGAAAAGGGATGGATCGGGGCAGGAGCAAGATATTCTGGGCTTGTGGTCCAGGCTCAGCGTGTGGGTGGAGGATCCTCCACCTCCTTGGGTACAAGCAATATAGGATTATGCTGGATCTTTCTTGCTTCTGCTTAATACAAGTTCTTTCCTTTCAAGGTGATTTTAATGGAAACCCTTGTTTTCTTTGGATGCTTCAGCTCAGCTGCACTAGAACAAAGTGAATGTTGGACCTTTCTGTTTGGTGGCCAAACCAAACATTCTGACCTGGCTGTCCCTAAGCATTTTGGGGGGTTCAAGGTTTCTCTTCCACATCAGTGAAACCTTTTCAGGACATCTGCTCTTCTCAAAACACAGGCCAGCAGATTTAACTTTCCTTCTCCACCTTTTCTGGGCTTGTGTCACTGAGGTGGCTCGAGGAAACTCCTAACCGCAGACAACACGATCTGCAAGTCTGCATAGAAGAAATGAAGGGAACCCAAACCCAAACCAGCCATGCAAACCAACTGGCTAGTTGAGCGTGAACTGCTCGGCGTCTGCATGCGGCTGGTCCTGCGTCAGCTCCCGAGGAGCTGGACGGTGCACGCCATGCCACGACAGAGCCGCGGGGCAGGGTGGATTTGTTGAGGCAGGAGCTGGAATTGCTGAGATGTGTGTTTGAAGAGGTAGCAATTCCTCCCTTTCTGTCCTCAGGGAAATGCAGGTTATATTTTTTTCCTGGAAACACCCTCATCTTTAGCGCAGCCCAGTTTAGCGTGGACAGAGTTGGGTTTCGGAGCTGGACTGTCTACTTATCCAATGTATTCACTAGTTGCATATGGGAACAAAAATCCCATTGATATTCTTCAGGGTTCAGGTACTACCTACACGAGGAATCCTGTGTCTATACCCAATCTCGTTGGCTGTGTTCCAGTTCAGTAGGTGGATTTATCCTTTTTCAGGATTAAAGGAGGCTTGCTGTATTCCTCAGTGATGAATCACTCCGGGTCAGATTGTAGCTGCAGGATGAAGACTCACATTATACAATTAGTTCTGCATTTCCCCAAAAGTGATGCAAATGAGGGGGAATCGCTCCTGACTGCAGCTTTTTGCAACCTTTAGGCACAATCTTTGCAACGCCTCCATCACTGTGAAAATGGACGACCGATGGGGCATAGGCACCGTCAGAAGCCCCAGCACTGAAGGGAGCTCAGAGCAGACATCAAGGCTTTGTGCCATAAATGAAGGGCCCATCAGCTACTGAATACCATTGCACAAGAGCAACTTCCAGCTCTGGAGGAGCCCAGGTGTTGACCTAGGGTAGTGTATTAAACAAGACCTCTGCCAGCTTTCTTGAAATGGGCTATTTTGTACAACAGAAATTAAATTCACAATGTTATTATGTGAAGAAAGCAGGCAGGTGGAAGGGTAAAGCATAAAAAGCTTTTACATTTTAAGGTGCTCTTTCAGTTCTGGGGTCAAGGAAAGAGGATTCAGTGTAACTGAGAAGGAGGGTCTGAACACTCAGCATCCGAGACCTCTGGCTTTGGAGGTGAGACCCTGAGCTTGCCCCGCAGCGCTCTGCTTGTGACAGTGACGAAGGGTTTGGGTGGGAAGGAGGTGCTAAACCTCTGCAGAGCAACAGGCAATTATGCCAAACCTAGTAGCAATCGCATAAGCAACTGCTTCTCTTTATCATATACTCTTGGAGTAACTTGAAAGAAGTCACTCAAAGGGGGTATGACGTTTTGGGGACAGTGCGCCTTGGGTGTTTGTCGGTCCTTAATTGAAATGAGGACAACGAAGCCACGGTTGTCATGCTCAGTAATTAAAGGGAAAGTAAAGCCACCTGTCTGTCCTTTGGCAGGTAGCCTGTCTGCAGACAGATATTTGTGATGCTGAGCAGCATGTTGATGGCATTTGCTAAAACGCCTGGGAGAAAAAAAACACAAAATGCTCTCTACGTTAAGCCAAGGAGGAGCTGGAAGGCCAGGCTTGCAATTATTAGGGTGTCTTGAAACCAAACTGCCTTTCGGTCACTGAGATTTCCACATGCAAGCCATTTCTGGATGGAGAATGAGAGGCAGGTGCTTAACACTCCCTGGTATCACACGCAGTGCCCAGCGGGCAGATTACCCCATAGGATTATCCCATAGGATATTCAAGGAGAAAAAGCAACCACATAATAACAAGAACAAAGAGAATAACAAGGCAAAACACTGATGTGTGGATGTTGCTTCAAGAAATTACACGGGAGTTCCCCCAATGAATCTCCTCAGCGTGTGCATCCCCACTGAGCGGAGGAGGAAGGTGGGTGCCTGATTCACTCGGGATCACCTGGGTGCAGAGTTAAGAGTTGTTGTTAAATGAAATTGTGAATTTCTAAGATCCCGCTCAGTGCAGTTTCTTCTGTAAGCTGCAGATTTGCCTAATAACGTATTTCCTTTTATCCTCCAGCGAGCATGGCCAGGGAGTCCTGTTGGCACAGCTATGAAAAATGTATGATTCACAGGAAGATTTTCTCTTTTCCTTTTCTCTGTGCTCTTTCTGGCTTTCTTTTCCAGTTACTGAGCGCTGGGTTTTCTTGTGGCGCAGGTTCCCAAGTCCGGTGCAATGGATGGTGATAGTGGCCCAATTAGATTTCAGGCTCAGTTTGGGCACATCTCTGGCCATGGAAGAAAGAGTTTCCTAAACCAGGAGATTGAGGTCAAGAAGTGACGGAATCCACCTCAGAAACACAGTGAAATCAAAGCGTGACTTTGCATCTCTGAGGGGATAGTCATCTTGCACGCTGGAGGACGTAGCTGCGGCAGAGAAACGTTTAGCTTTGGGAGGAGGGATTACCCATCCGGAGGTATAATCATTACTGTTGCCTGCCTTTATCTCCCTGAATGTGTGGTTTGCTGGCAATTCAGAGAGTTAATCTCTGGAAATGGAGGTTACAACCCTGTAGGCTCGCTGAGCTGGGGAAATAAAGACTGTGGTGCCCAGTGCTTCAGCTGGCTGCTCTCCAGGGCAGATAGCACCGGGGCTTTAGGTAACTTCGGAGCAGGTGTTTCTTAGTATTAGGGCTGTGATGAATAGAAGTTGGTTGCAAATTCCTCTAGGACAAATACTGCTCTTTATCTCTAGTTAACCCAGTGGAGAAAACCATAATACAGAGCGTGTGCACCAAGCTGCCACCTCTGGAGTGACACGTGGTGAGTTTTTTGCATGTTGGTGGCAAAATGAATCACAAAAGTGACTCCAACCATTTATTAAGATAATAGGTATGTCCTCTAGAAGCTGTACCTTCTAGAGGTATAATCTCCTTAATCTGAGTGTCCATCTGGACAGCTTAATGAATAGGTGCTCATAAACACAGCATTGTTATTTCTCCTGGTTCGTATTTGTCCTTTTATTTTGCTGAGGCTGGTAGCTGTGTACAGATACCACCTCTGCTCTTGGATCGTGCCCCCATGGCCCTGCAAAGTGTGACTCCTTGTCTCCGGGTTCTCCTGCACTGGTGACTTTACAAAACGATCTTTTGCTTGATGATACCAAGCTGTCTCATTGACTATTCATGGAGCCCATGCCTCTAGCTTCAATCTGGTGACTAGTTTTTAGGTAGCTAAGTTCAGGTAAGAGGACTCCCACGCTCCAAGTGTTTTTATTCTTTTATGTTATCTTGCCTGCCAAGTCATTTTTATGAGGCCAGTAACAGAGTTTGCTCTCTACTGAACATCTCTCCTTGTCCCTTTCTGTAGATTGATGCTTTTTAATTCAACACAGCACACAGAGATTGTATTGCTGATAAAAGCTTTGTGTTCTCTGCTCTGCTGCCAATAAACTGCACGCAATATTTGTGCATCACCTCTACTTCACTTTTTTTAAGAAACCTGTTCATAAGTTTGCAAAATTAACTCTATTACATTAACCACACACACACTGAACAGCTACTTTCTACGGTCATTATTATAGGTACTCATGTACACACACAGACACAGATTTACAGACCTATCGATGGGAACTAGTTGAAATTCAGTGGTTGAAT
This sequence comes from Sagittarius serpentarius, assembly GCA_034782735.1. Taxonomy (NCBI): domain Eukaryota; kingdom Metazoa; phylum Chordata; class Aves; order Accipitriformes; family Sagittariidae; genus Sagittarius; species Sagittarius serpentarius. The sequence goes on along the minus strand of JAVKLA010000017.1, from coordinate 2,511,242 downwards.
TTCCCTCCTCCCACACTCTCCCCTTTCACTCAGCTGCTGGAGGGCATCTCTGGAGTCCCTGGCTGGCTTACTGCGTGAAGGAACATGCTTTCTGGTTAAAAAAGTCTGTATCATAGAAGAGAAGAGACAACTGTCCCGTGAAACAGTACGGCGGTATTGCCAACCTCAAAATCTGATCTGGTTCTCATGGCTGCTTTTAACAAGGATTGCCCACCTTTCCCCAGAAAAACCACTCTCAGCGCAAACCTCGTGCCCTTGGCATGCGGTTGCTCTCCCTCTGCAGTGGCAATTCCCAGCGCTTCACCCTGCCTGTTGTGCTTTCGTCATGACACTGCTGTACCAATTCCACCCCATTACTCAGAGCCCTAATAGTCCATCGGGCCCCGAGTGTTAGCACAAAGTTGGTCAGATGATGCAAAAGTGCCTTACAAATTCCTATGCAAAAGAGGAACGTTACAAAGGAAGGTGGTGGAGACCTGTGGTGTTTGGTATGAAACCTATTTGTCTCCTGCAAAATAAGATGGTAAGTAAGAACTGTGAAGGAGAGTTTCTAGGCTTAGGTCACCTGGTAACACCATCGGAGTTTTTAAACGGAGATTTTAAAAATCCAAACAGGCTGCCTTGTGCTGCTGCCAGCACCCTGCCTACTGCCGTCAAACATCCAGAAGTCACAGAAGCTCTGTCTGAAATATGCATGCAGCTCTGCATCCCACACCCAGGTTTTCTAGCACACGAATAAAGAACTGCCCAGAATGTGACAAAGTCACTCTGAATGAAGCACCTGGATTTGCTGTCAGGGCACGAAGCATGGCCAGTGCATCCCAGTGGACACGGGCAGGGCAGAGGTCCAGCTCTGGCTGGTGGGTAGCTCTCCATGTTCCTTGCATGAGACATCGCCTTTGGGGGCGATACTCTCTTCTGCTTAGCTTACTGCCATGATACCCCAACATCTTCGTATCAGTACTGGTGAAGTGACCAACACTGGTCACCCACGGCTTATTACTGTCCAGCAGAAAGACAGCGGAAGGAGGGTAAAAGTTTTGGCGAGGTCTTATCTGGCAGCACTGCGAATGCAGATGGTGCGTATGGTGCTTATGGGCAGTGACCACTGATGGTCTGGGAACGGCTTGGAAGGAACCTCAGGAATTAGCTTGTCCATCTTTTTGCCCCAAAGCAGCATACATGGCCAGGGACAAGCCAGGCTGAGGGTGAACAGCTACTGTGGAGCAAGGTTACTGGGAGGAACGCAAGGTGCCCTGTGGCGACGGACGGAGCCTAGACCATCATCTCTACCCTGGTCTCCACAAATCCACCATCTGCTTTGATGTGGGAGCAGAACCAAGCTGCAGTTAAGAGACGGGGAACAGCCACCTTTGGACCCATGAAACCAGAGGGAGATGTCCCAGGGGCCTCATTAGCCATTTTAATGGTGATTTCACGGTCCCTTTCGCAAGGAGCCACAAAAACTGCCCAGCCTGCAGGGAGGGAGAGCACCAGCATGGCCAAGCCCTGGCAACCCGGTTTTCTCACTGGGAGGAAGTCTTAAAAAGTGCATTTCTCACTGGGAGGAAGCAGACTTGGATGGCTGGGTTGTTACAGCTGGAATCATAACAGGAGGCTGGAAAAAAAACCCTAGGCTCTCCTTGTCTGCACAGATGGCTTAACAGGTCCCAATTTAGTAAGGTGCTTAAGCAGAATTAATTTATCCTAATGCATCTGGGTACATGTAAATCTCAAAGGCCTAAGTCTCATGGGAGCCACCACAGTTCAAGGCATATTTAGGGCCAAGGACCTCAGGGGTTTCCCCGGTAAATCTGGATGTAAGCTGCTGCTTTAAAGCTTTGCTGAAGCCCATCAGCCTGAAAACAGCAGTGTCATCTCTTCCTTGTAAACAGGAAGGTTAGTCCCTTTCTACAGCTCTTCAAACACTATCTGATCTGCAACCAGCCAGGAAAAAGCATGGGGACATTAAGAAGGTCTCTACGAAGAAGGCATTTGCATCTGACTTGAGCGAGTGCTGTGCATGTGTGTGGCCAATGAAATAAAAGCGATTGCAATCCTTCTTTTCAGAAGACCAAATCACATCAGAGTGCTTCCTCCTTTGAAGCTGATGTAACCTGTGCTCAGGGCTTCCACCATGTGACTGCGAACCAGCTTTGTGAAAGCTCAGCAGATGGAAACCACAAGCGCTGCCCTGAACCATCTCCCTCTGATGTGCAAGGCTGGGCACCTGGAAGAAGCCACTTCTTAGGGCTGTGAGGAGGAGCCAAAGGTTGAAGCGCAGGTTTCTTGCTTTCGATCCACGGAGAAACAGCCTGGCAGCACGTCGTACGCAAGAAGGGATCTCAGGGCTCGCAGCCGGTGGAGGAATGTGGCTGGTTGTCCCACGAGCGGCGTTTTCCCTGCTTTCCAACAAGACTGGGGGCTTGGAGGGTCTACAGCCCTCAAACGGTGCGTGTATCGCTCACGCGGCACAAGGCACTCTACGGTGGGTGGCCGAGCAGAGACAGGGAGGATAGCAGGGACCTGGTCCCATCCAGATTTCTCAGAGCTGGAAAAACCAGCAAGTCGCTACCCTCAAGGATGAAGGGCTGAGTCTTTCTTGCCATGAAAAGGAGCTGGAGCCTCCCTCTGTGCTCCTGCTGGAGAGCAGAGCTCGGAGCAGTGACTGCTCCTGGTCACCATCCCCAATGCCTCGTCTCTGCCCCACCGCAGCTGCACCAAGGCAGCGTGCGGGGCTGAGGCATGCAGAAAGCAGGACTACAGCCACTTGTGCCAGTAAACTGACAGCCTGGCTTCTCCCTGGTTTTCAGCTTGCCCATGGTTATACCCACCTAAAAGAGTTCATGGAAGTCGTGTTGTATGGACCCACCCAAAGGGTAAGTGATGCTTTAGCCCATCCGTGAATGCCCCATTCCCCGGCAGTGCTCCGGGTTTGGCTTCAGACCACGTGCCCAGCTGCCCTCCTCAATGCGTGCACCAACACTTCAGTACAAAATAAAATAAATTTCCAAAATATTTCCCCGTTTCACTTACTAGCAAGAGGTCCCGGTGCTTGGATTACCTCGGGCAGAGTGACGGGAAGGACACAGTGCCCAAAAGCTCGTCTGCTTTCTCCAGCTATCTCAGTCTCACAAACAAAAGTACATCTCATTACAAGACGTGCATCCTAATATACGCAGACCAATACAGCTACAACGGAACTACTGCATGATTATAATTGCATACAGTATTTTATAGTTCATTTCAACCCATTATGAGACCTGTAAAAAAAAAAAGGAAGATCTTTCCCTGGAGAGACTCCACAAATATTCTAAATCATCCTAATTCCTTTGCATTATTTTTAATTCATGACAACCTGTTTCACGTTTACAATAGCGCTGATGAGGAATCCTCCCAGAACCAGTTAATTTTGCCCCGGCAAAGATGCAAAGACTTCTTAGGGCAAGCTATGCAATCACTTGTGATTCTGTGATTTTGCCTTTGTTAAGGCAAAAAAGGAACTTTATTTGTTTCCAAGGAAATTCAAAAATCTTTTTAAGAATTTTAATTAAGATGGTATGGTACCTTCTCATTAACAGATATTACTAGAATAATTTAATGTCAAATAGGTGTGTCACAGGAATACGAGGAAAAAAGTTCACTCTGGCTAACATTTCTCAACCTGTTTGTGACACTTTGCTTCACTTCTTTGTTGCATCTCCAGCTATCGTTTGCGTGAATTCGCCGTGTGTGCCAGTCACATCACACCCAGATACTAAACACAATTCTCACCTTCCCTAGGCACGTAATTCTGCGATAAATCACTGTCCGCAGCGAAGCGTTTCCCAGAAATGCCTTCTCTTCAATTCCGTGTATTCTAAGGGGCACATGAACCCCCAATTTGCCAGAGCATCTGCCCCATGACCGAATTCGTCCTCGGCACCACCTGGTGCAGTTCATGCTCCCTTGATACGGAAACAGCCAACCCCATCCTGCTCCGCGTACCAGCACGCGAGCAGGCAAACACGGCTGCAACCGAATCGCCTACGAGAGCCCTAGCCATGCCCGTGAGAGGTAGAAATGAATGCTTACGAGAACGCTCCCGACAACGTCGGTGCTGTGCTTTGACAGGTACGCCTTCCTTCTCCCCTGTCGCCACCGGTCATTGCTCAAGAGCCAGGCCTGAGCTGGCGAGAGACCCTGGAAGAGGCGGCATCGCCACGACATTTTGCAGGAGGTCCTGAAACGTAATTAAACGCTGTGGTGAAACCGAACCGTAAACAAGCCATGAATAAAAACCCCTTGAATTATTTTGCTAAACTATAATTACACAATAAGGAAGCAGATTAATTAAGTAAAATATAAGTCCTGAAACTGAAGCTTGCAAGCAAAGCAGTTTATTTTAATTTCCACATTATTTCGTATGAGATAGAAGTGTTTGCTGTGGGTTTAAAATGTTGGAAGCCATTCCTTGCTGCCAGGCAGGCCAAACCCAGTGGATAAATTAAATTTTTGCATCTCAGGCACCTCCTGAAATGTATATAAGGAGAAGGGCTCTGCCTCAGAGAAGCTAAAGGAGATCTCCTTCTTTTACTCCCTGCTCCTCTCTTGCTCTTCTGCTTTGCCGTTACCGCTTCACCTCCCATCTCCCCCAGCCACCATGAGTCGACAGTGTTACACCTCCAGCTCTCTCCTGGGAAGACGGGGCTTTTCCTCCGCGTCCGCCGTCTGCGGCCTCGGCAGGGGCAACAGCAGCTCAGCCTCCGTCTGCCAGCCGGTGGGACGGAGATGTGGAATCGGTGGCTTCAGCAGCCGGAGCGTCTGCGACCTGGGGAGAGGGCAAAGGATTTCCTTCGGCGGGAGCTGCCGCAGCGGGGTCTACGGCGGCACCAACGTCGGACGTTGCGGTGTGGCTTACGGCGGAGGCCGCTTTGGCGTGGGCACGGTCGTGGGGTTTGGTAACTGCGGAAGCTACGGGGGCCTGGGCAGCTACAGAGGTCTTGGGGACGGCGTGGCTATCGGCGGCTACGGCGGCGGCATTGGCATCGGCCTCGGCGGAGGTAGATCTGAAGGGATTCGGGGTGTCAGCATCCACCCAGAGCTCCTCAAGCCCCTCTGCGTGGGGGTCGACCCCGAGGAGTGCCAAGTGCGGACCCACGAGAAAGAGCAGATCAAGAACCTCAACAACCAGTTCGCCTGCTTCATCGACAAGGTGAGACCCCCGCTTCACTCCGCGCAGGCTGTTGGTCTCGGGTCTCTAGGCTCTGGTGGATGGATTGTCTCTAGAGAGACAACGTCGGTAGCTATTTCTCCCGGCACCCTGATGTTGTAAATGTTTCTGATAGACCATGGTGGTCCTGACCTGGAGACTCTTTGGATTTACGCCTTGCACCAAGGCAACTGCACCAGTATTTTACCTTTCGATGGTCGCCAGTCTGCTAAGTAGCTAAATCAGGAGTGGCTCCAGGGATACAGTAAATCAAAACCTGTGAAAGAAGGGATGGAGACATGGCAATGTAAAAAGGCAAAATAGGAAGTTTCATTACAAATGTATAACCTGACATTGCTATTGCACCTCTATAAACTGCAAAGGACTTTTGCATTTTTAAAATAGTTTGCGTGCTTCATCAAGGAGATGTAGAAAGACAGATGCCTAGCTAAAATGGGATGAACAATTTTAACTTCTCTGAATGAAATGATTTGGTGATTTCCTAAACAGATATAATTTATCATTGTTTTTTAGCTAAGCCTAAGGGGTTTCAGTACTGTTTAGAGCTGTGTTATAGGAAATGATTTTTCAAATGTCAGAGAAACCATTGCTCTGTCTGATCTTGATTTTCCTTGTGAGTTGTGCAGCTGGAAAAACCAAACCCACGTAAGAGGAGCAACTCCGCTTCCTCCCATTTGAAAAATGACTTATTCATGATGCATAAAGGTTCTCAAGTACTAGAGAGCTCTTTAATCTGGAAGTGAAAGGCATGATAAATATCCGTGGTTAGAGTTTAAATCAGATACATTCAAATGAGATCCTGGATGGAGCTTTTAGTGCTGGGGAAGACTCATTATTGTACTCCACCAGCCAGTTGTCGCAGGGGAAGAGGTGGTGTTTGGCTGAATTGAGCTTTGGTCAAACAGATGATTGGCCTCAACACAGAGCAGACACGCCAATATTGTTCAGTCTGTGATACAAGTCCTGGGTGGGACCAGATTTAGCTGAGAGAAGATGCTGGTCTCACTCAGGCTGCTGAGAAATCAGCACTTAACCATTTGCTTTTCTGATTTTATTTTTATTTTTTCCTTTTGGAAGTGGAGAAACCCAAGACAAGAGGAGGGTAGCATGACTCTCGCATCTCTTGCTTCCCCAGGTCCGGCTGCTGGAGCAGCAGAACAAGGTGCTGACCACCAAGTGGGAGCTGCTGCAGCAGTATGTCCTCCCAGCTTCCAGGAGAAACCTGGAGCCTGTTTTCGAGAACTTCATCTGCAACCTGAGGAAGCAGCTGGAGTGTGTGCTGGGGGAGCGAGAAAGGCTGGAAAACGAGGAGCGGTGCCTCAGGGACCTGGTTCAAGAGTTCAAGTGCAAGTAAGTAGTATGCAGAGAGAAGCGGCAGACAGCGGTCTTTGCTGGCCTGAGCGCGAAGCCAATGCAATTGCACTGGATGGGTCCAAAAACTGGGGCACAGGGAGGGGATCAGGGCAGGGCACACCAGTACTGGGCTGGTTTCCTGTACTGGAGTCCCACTGCTGCACCTCAGACGCTGGTGGCGGACTGGGAGAGCTCTTCAACCACAGTGTTTCCTTACGGAGAGGGATAGGGAACCACTTTTCCTCTCCCTAGTGCTCCTGCACACCACCGCGGTTTGCCATATCAAATCTCCCACACCATCTGTGCCTGTGGCTCCCCCAGGTCTCATGTCCCCAGTGCCATCCATTCCCACAAAACCCTCAGCCTATTCGTCAACACCCCACGCTCTACCCACATCGTCTCCGTTGGGGTTCATTCTCTCTCCCCAGAGGGAATGTGGGAACTGGTTTTTTAATCTAAGCTGCAGACATTCCTTAGTGGCTCCCCATGTGCTCTGCTAAGCCACGAACCAGGACACTTGGTGGTTGGTGGTATACAGCACAGGATAAAAGAGTAATCCTTTCTCCAGAGGTCCCACAGTCAAGCATCTCAGGTGTTTTTTTCTTGCTGAGCCACCACCAAGGAGGTCAGACTCATAGAACAGTAGAGTCATCTTGTGAAAGTTCTAGGTCCCAATTACTTGGTCATTATCCACTGGCTTTCCTTCCCATTGCACCTGGGAGTTTCAAAGGTTGCTCAAGCTCCTGACCTCCCCTGGGGCATTTTGGCCACTCTCTCCCCATAAACACTCGGAGCAGAGTCCTGGATGCTTCAGAAAAACATCACACAAAGCAGCAGGGCTAGAAGAAGCAAACCAAGCCTTCAGCTGAGGTACAGGGTTTTGCATTTCTAGTGGTTTGGCCTGATTTACTGCCGTCTCACTCCAGCCACCGATACTGCTGTCGTGGACTATTTAAAACTGCTGAACAAAGCCCAGTGGGGAGAAAAGAAATAAGAACAAAGCAAAAATCAAAAAGGAGGTACAAAGCGAATAGGGAGACGCTCTGGTTTCAATCACGCTTCCCATGTTCTGCATTGGCCACTTGGGTGGTGGGGTCGGGACCCCCGGGCCTCAACATCCCACCCCTCTCCTTTTCTCCTGCAGATATGAAGATGAGATCAACAAGCGCACGGCTGCGGAGAACGAGTTTGTGGTCCTCAAGAAGGTGAGTCACGCTAGGGACAGCGCCGGCGAGACCAGCTGAGAGTGGCAGGCGTGTGGGCAAAACCTGAGCGTGGGGCCAGGAAGAGAAATGGGGAGTCCTGGCACCATGACACTACCTGAGTCCTCATCGGGGAGCCCCAAAATAGAGGCAACCCAATGACTTTGGAGAACCCCTATCAGGTTGTAAGCACGTACAACGCAAACCCAGCTAGTCTTAGAGGGCTGGAGATAGTGAAGTTTCCTCCAAATCTAACAGAAAACACGGGCTTTGCCACAGTTCTTGTTTCTTCACCTCTTTTCACCAAATACGTGGTGTTTCTCCAGGACGTGGATTGTCTCTACCTGACCAAGGAGGAGCTGGAGGTGAGAGTGGGCCTCCTGCGGCAGCAGCTGGAGTTCCTGAAGTGCATCTACGCCGAGGTAAGAGCTCCTGGCTCCCGCTCTGCTGCCCTGGGGAAGACGCATCATCCGCTGCTCCCCCGAGCTCTTACACCAAAACTAAATGCAGGGAAAGGCGTCTTTTCTGAAAATTCTGAAACTGCATCCCAAAAATCTAGATCTCCTTCTATGTATTTGGTAACAACACTACTGCACACACTTTGGGAAGGCAAAGGGCGTTCTCGGTTATCATCTCCTATATTGCTGGCTGCAAAGGGAGGGACCTTTTGCATGATAAAGCCCCTCAAATTCTAATCCAAATCATCCCTGGAAACCACAGAGAAGTCCTACTCTTCAAAACCCAAATATTTTTTAGCACTTCACTTTTTAAGCTACATTAGTCAAAATATTTTGGTGAAAGTAACGCTTTTGTCTAAAAGTTTTAACCAAACACAGGGGACGCTTTGCATTTGCACCTTTTCTAGCCAAGCACCTCCCAGCAGTCTGTAGGCAGTGGGGCCCAAAGCCCTCACCCCTGAGGGATTCACAGCCCAGAAAACTGCTGACGCAGCCAGGAACGCTGACTTGCAGCGAAGAGGCTTGCTCCACCAGGATTCCCCACCCTTCCTTAAGGAACTGCATGCAGCAATCCCATATTGTGCCACCAAAACAGGTCCCAGCTGCCAGCTCTTGCTGGAAACCAGTCACCCACCTGGAGCACCGCGTGCTCTACTTGGGCGTTAATGGGGGAACCTCCCCCAACCCTCTATCCTCTCACCAGACCCCCCCCACCACCATCTTTGCCAGGGGTATCCGCTTGGGCTGGTTAAAGGAAGGGGACTCACATGCGATGGATCTTGCAGGAGCGAGCTCAGCTGGACTGCCAGCTGTGTGACACCTCTGTCATCGTGCAAATGGACAACAGCCGGGACCTGGACATGGAGGGCATCATCAAAAGTGTTGAGTGCTGCTATGAGGAGATTGCCCAGAAGAGCAAGGCTGAAGTGGAGGCTTTCTACCAAACCAGGGTAAGTATTCACACCACCAGCACAGATGGCAATGAAATCCGTTGGCCAACAAAACTCTGAGGACCATTTCTGTCCTCCACGACGCAACTTAAACCCACCCCACAGTGTGCATGCACTGTAGTTTGCTAAAGAAAGTCATGCCAAAAATACACCGTCCAACCTTAAAACTGTGGTTTGAGACTTTTCTGTAAAAACAGACCACAGCAGATCACAGTGTGGCTTCAGAGAGCTCTTCTCTGCGCACACCCATGAAGAACACCATCCCCTTCCCAACGGAGCAAATGCTCAGCACCTACCTCGGACTGTCACCTTGGCTGGGCTGAGGTCATGTCTGGGTGCTTCCCTGGGAGCACCGACGTCAGTGTAGCTCCGGAGAGTCACCACCTTCCCTGGAAGGGGCGATTCGGGCGCGTTAACGTCACCCTCTTCCCGCGCAATAGCTGGAGGAGCTCCACAGCAGCAGGGGCAAGTTCTGTGACGACCTGAGGAACAACCAGAGCGAGATAGCCGAGCTGAACCGGATGATCCAGAAGCTGCAGTGCGAGTCGGATAACGTGAAGAAACAGGTAGGACGAAGGGTTGAATGCTGCACGGGCAGTGGGGCGTGCAACTTCGCAAAGGGCTTCGTCCTCACCAGCTCCCACCCTGCTGAGCTGCAAGGAACCCCCCACCCCAGATTACGCCTATGTTTGTAGCTTCTCCTCTGCTGGCGATACACAAAGAAGCAGATTTATTTCTCTCTTAGCAAATAAGCAGAAGCCAGTTGGTCTGGCTGTAACAGAAACAGTGTTTGCTGTATGCTTCCTACCGGGGTGCAGCCAACAGGTCCCCTCCCCTTCATCCCAAACAGCTTGGCCATCACTTGTGTCCAGCCTAAGTCTAGGCTCTCTGGCAGTTCCTGTCTGAGAAACAAGGGGGGTACCTGAGCAAACCTGTGGAGATGCCTCTTAACATCACCGCTGGCCACCCTCTTGCCCGTTACTGTCCACAGATCGCAGCTCTGCAGACAGCCATCTGCGACGCTGAGCAGCGGGGCGACTGTGCCCTCAAAGATGCCCGGCAGAAGCTGATCGACCTGCAGACCGCGCTGCAGCAAGCCAAGGACAAGATGGCATGCTTGCTGAGAGACTACCAGGAGCTGCTGAACGTCAAGCTGGCCCTGGACATTGAGATTGCCACTTACAGAACGCTGCTGGAAGGTGAAGAGAGCAGGTAGGAGCACCCCTGGCTGCACCTTGTAATGACAGCTGGCAAAACCCAACAGGAGGAGAGCGAGGCAGTGAGAAATGCTGGGCGGACGTAGCTCCCCATGGGTGCAGAGAGGAGCATCACCCCTTTTTCTCCCCATGGGTGCAGAGGGGAGCATTGCCCTTGTTTCCTCCTCATCCTCCCAGGGCACCTGGTCCGCAGTGTACTGAGCACGCTGCTATCAGATCCCTGCTCGCGGTACAAAAGAGGATGGGGTATTAAGATGTCTGTGGGATTAGGGGATCCAACCCCGCAGTGCTTTGGTGGGCAGTTTGGACCAGCACCTCACACCTGGGTGCACAGAAAAGATGCAGTTCCTGCAGGGTTTCTAAGGAGGCAATGGCTGGGTAGCACCTCTATTTGCTTGTGTATTTGAGGACTATTTCCCTAAATACATCTCTAAGACATTTATTTTCTTAACAGGATATGTACCGGCAACCCTGTGAGCGTAGGTAAGCTAATGAAGCGTTCCCTTAATTTCCTTACAAGTCCTTTAAGCTTATAAGTTTCCTTATAAGCCGGGTTTTAGCTGCTCTAGGAGCAACTGAGCCTGTTTTTCTCCTGCAGCTGTGGTCAGCGGTGGTGGCACCGTCGGGGAGTGCCGATCCCTATCTGGAATCGGAGGGAAATGCACCGTCAAGACAGGAGGGGCCGGCGCAGGGTTAGGGGTGGTCTCCTCCTTCGGTGTCGGCGGTGCCGGCTTTAGCACCCGGAGCGTAGATTGCCTCCCCAGGGTGGGGGGTGGATTTGGGGCAAGGAGCGCTGTCAGCTGCGTGGGGCGAGAAGTCATCTCCGGTGCGGAGGGGGTGCAGTGCACCACTGGCGTGGGCAACCTGGGGAACGTCATGTGCGCTGGCGTGGAGCAGTGCAGCCCGGGAGCCGTCATCATTCCCGGGGCAGGGGTCTGCGGCACCGGGAGCAGGTACAGCACAGCTGTGCGCGTGGTCAGAACAACCCGGTAGAGACCGGGGAGCGACAACACATCATATTTTAAAATAATCAGCATTTCTGCAATAAAACAGTATTCCCCTTCCTTCTGACAGCTATAGGGATCACACAACCATGCGCTGCCCATGCCCACATAATTAGGCTAGTCGCTCTGCCGAAAACTCTTTGCATGATCAAAACCCACCTTCTCTTGCATGTCCTTCCTGGGGGAAACTTACTCCCACGGTCTCAGCCAGGTGAAATTTTCATTTCAGAGAGTCCATACCTGTCTTCACACATCATCTTGGCTCTTAAATCAGTCTTCTCTGCTTGACCCCTTTTCAGCAGGGATTTTCTTTCCCTAATGCAGCTATTGCAAAGGGATGAAAAATCTGGTCATCCCAACTTCAGAAAGAGAAGCCACATTTTAATTGTCCGAGATGGAGCTGCAGCTATTATTTAACTTCTTTAATAACACCAGAAATTCCAATTTTTCCTGTTTACGAGAGGGTTGGTAATGCTTATGTAAATTGGTCCAAGTTGCTACACCAGGTTTGGTAGAGCAGATTTTAATTACACACCGATGAGCACCTTATATTTCTGTAGTTAAATGCATGCGTTGTTTTTCCTGTGTGTGTACTAGATAGACGGATTTAATGCTTTTAATGTGTAAGTGAACAGAGTTGATTATCTTTCGCTTACTCCAAACTTTCAGCTGTACCTTCAATAAACTACATGCATAAATCACGCTTTGCTTCACGGGTTTTATTTCCCTCCCTGGTGTTACAAAAGCATAGATATTTTCTCAAACATATATCTCCAAATGGGCGGGGTTGGTAGCTCGCAAGAAGTGGAGTTTTAACAAAGTTTTTTTGAGACTTTGTCTGCTCTCCTTCCTGATGCACTTTTGCATACCTTTATTCCATCCAGAGATTAGTGTGGCCACAAGGAAGTCTGGAAACGCAGTGAAAACCAGGATATTTAACCGCTGGTGGGATGTGCAGCTCACTTGGGATCTCTCACACTGTCTGGGATCTCTGGAGGCAGAACTAAAGAGCAGCCAGGCCCTTGTTTAAAGAAATTAGTGAGAACCAGCTCAGGGAGTAACAAAAAGAAAATAATCCCACACCCCACCCCTGAAACCCTCTCACAAGAGTAGGCTAATTTTAAAAGAAAGTAAGAGAAAAGTGTACCTTCCCAAAACGCGGCACCAGGGCCCTTCTTCCTCCAACGCCCCACCTTCCTTAAAACACACGAACCCACGCGAAGAGCAGAGTCTGTAGGAAGTGCCCGGACGTCCCCCTCCAACATCCCCTGCAGGGAGGGGAAAACCCTCTCCCATCATTTCGGGAGACTGGGATTTAGGTGAGATCAGGTTGCCCCTTCCCTTTTCTCTGCGGGGGTCCCCAGTTTCCAAGGGACGGTGACCCACTGAAAGGTCTCTAGAACATGGCTGGGAAGGGCTTGCCACAGCGGCACTCATCACAGCTGGATGCACAGCTGGATGCTGGGAAAACCAGCCGGTCCTGCCGGCTTCTTCCCTCCCACGGCTCGCCTGGGCGCAGCCAAAAGCCCCTGAGACAACCTCGCTCTGAATTGCCCCTTGGAGAAAGCTGTCCCTGCTCACCCAGTCTGGAAGCAGCACGGGGTGTGGGCAGGTTAATTTACCCCATGAAAGCTGCACCGAGGACCGGGTGTTGTAATTTATTCCCCAGCGTCCCGCTCCCCTTCCTAAACTTCACTGCTGACTCAGCGGCTTGTCCACCCCAGCCTCTCCATGGCCGGAGGATGAGTTCAACCATCCTGCCAGGCTCGGTCTGTCCGCGCCGGCGTGGTGGTGACGAACCCACCACTGGCTGAGTGAGCATCTGCCTCTGCTGCTCTCCCGAGCGTGCCGAGCCCGTGGCAGATTCAGGCTCCCCAGTCTGCTGTGCTTTTCTGACGGAAAGCAAGGTGGTTTATTGGATGTGATCAGCAGGTAGCAGATCACTGATTAGTTTTTAATAAATGACATGCCTTAGCAACACTGTCTGGGCTGGGGGGGGAGGTTGGTGACAGCAAAATGGTTCAGCCCTTGCTGAGAAGGCAAAACCCACCTACCTAAAGAGGATGTTTTTCAAAAAGGTTATCTTCATCTTTCCTGTCTCAATGCATACGACTTGGACTTCATCTCATTTGTATGTAAATAACAAGCAGAAACACCCAAACAAGAAGCTTCGAGTGCCCCAACAACTCATAATTTATGTTGATCACCCCCTGCAAAAAAATACCCACACACCAAAAACCAGCCGGCTCCCCAGGGTACCAAAGCAGCCCAGCCGCCCTTGCATTTCTGGGAGAATACCTTTAATCATCCCTGCCCTTCTCAACCTCCAAGTATTGCAAAACCCATGTTTTCTGCTGCCTGCTTGAAGAGGTTCATGTAGCTCAGGCTATTTTGGAGCACAATTTTTGAGGCAGTTTGGAGGTCAAATCCTGCTCGGTGTCACTCTGGACATGGCCCTTGGTAGATCAACAGAGTCTGGTAGAGTTGATCCAAACTGACAGATGCAAAAAGCCCATCTGCCTCTGGGTATGTAGCCCACAAACCTCAGCTCCTCCACACAATAAACCAGGCCGGTAAAGAAATGGCGTATTTTTCACCCAGCCTTTGCATCACTTGCATACCTTGTGGACAGCGGGCTGAAGGACCAAGAGTGTGGGAGCCTAAAATGACAATTCCCTCTTTCTTGTTGGCAGCCCCACCTTTAATCCCATTATATTCATTCAGCTCTAATATCTGATCCAAACCCGTTTGTCAGCTTCAGGACAATCTGCCTTTACTGGGGTCAAGAAAGCGTGAAGACAATCTCATTTTCCCATCGCACCCGGGCTTTGAATTTTATGCAAATAATCAAGGCAATAGAAGTTCATGAATTGCAAGTGACATCCCAGGCAGATTCAGACCAACATTTTCCAAAGAGAAGCAAGCCGACCTGTACCAACCGGGAATTTCACACTGCAATGGGAAATTCTATTTGAGTGACCCAACTCTCCCGGTTTGAGCCTGCCTGGCAGCATTTCTCCCGGGACAATCAGATATTTGGTCTTCTGTATTTGGTAGAACACAAAGCACCTGCTTAATTTCTCTTCCAGAGATGCCAGTGGGATTTTAGCTCATACTTAATGGCTTTGTAGCACTGGGGCACATGAATGTATTTTGAAGGGCATGTAGAGTCCTGTCCTGCAAATATGTTTAAGCTCCAGTCATGCGCACAGCATGGGCAGTGCCACCAGGACAGCAACATGCTGAAAACGAACGGAGCTCTTAAATACGAAGAACAAAATACTCTAAACATTGCAGTTCCACAAAGTCTGAGATGCCAGAAAATGCCACCACACCCTATTGAATTTGCTCTTTTTCCCAAGGACTCCAGGAAGTAAAATAAGGAGAATTTGTGGGAGTATTTTTCATGCTGGTTAAATCTTTGCTTTTGGCAACATTTTGAATGGAAAGGTTCAAAGGTCTTTAAAAGAAATAACAGATGTAAAGAGCTAGAAACTCAAGACTGATTACATCTTAATGTTAACATGCAAATAATACCATTCCATAAAGCTAGGCAAAGTGTTTTTCAGAAAATCTGTCTCTTTCATTGAAATGCTTTTTAGATCAAGATGAAAATGCATCGATCACATCATCAGTCGGCTGGAGACATTGCAACAGCAACCTCTGGGTGGGACGGAGGTGTCCTCTGGAGATGCCAGTATCTCTAGGAAGGAAGCCTAGGGAATCTGCCATAGACTAAATACCTAATATTAAATGGCCAGAATTTGAGGTGACATTTAAATATAGTGTCTCAGAGGAAAATCGTGGATCAGGACCTCTTTGCGCTAGTCAGCTCAAAAAGATGGTCTCTGCCTAATGCGGGTGAACAGGCAGACCGGATAAATTAGAGCCCTGAAAGAGACGTCAGGCTTCATGAACCTCACACCCGCACTCTGCCTTCAGGTGAAGAAGCCCCGTGAAATATTTTTGTTCAGATTTAGCCGTTTTATTCTCACTGCCTTTCACTCAAGTTAATTCAGAGGACTCTCCACTAAGCTCTGTACTGATCTACTGCAACTTACAAGTAGCATAAGGGTATCCAGGTAGCTATTTCTCTTTTTTCACCCTTTTTTATTTCTTTTGCTCTGCAGCTAGGAAATAAAATAATACATCTCTGCAAGCATCCAGTGGCTTTGGACTAAGGCTGAGGTCTCCCTGCCAAAAATCAGGGAGTTAGATAACTCTTCTAGCTGAGCAGATTCGCACCGGCCCCAATAGGTGTGTTTGAGTGCAATCAGCGTTTAACAAGTTTCAATAAGACAGCTGGCTGCCTGGCACGTCAAAACCATCAAGGCACTAAATTGATCACTGGACTTCCATGCAACCAAGCCCAGATCCCCAGAGGGATAAAAAGGGCATCCCGCACTCCACTTCCATCAGAGCGCTGCACTCTCTCAGTTTGCTGCTTCTCGCCAGTGCCGGGCTGTTATCTCCTGCTGCAATGAACCGGCAAACTTACAGCATGAGAGCGGGAGGTGGAGGCAGATCTTACAGCACTGCCTCGGCTATTATTCCAAGCGGCAACAGGGCTGGCTTTAGTTCGATGTCTGTGGCACGATCTGGAGGAGGTGGAGGGGGTTTTGGAAGGCTCATCGGAGGAGGTGGCGGCGGTGGTGGCGGTTTTGGCAGCAGGAGCCTCTACAACCTTGGCGGTAGCAAAAGGATATCCATCGGTGTTGGAAGCAGCTTCCGAGCTGCTTTTGGGAGCGGAGCTGGTGGTGGCTTTGGCCTGGGAGGTTGCGGTGGTGGTGGCTGTGGACTTGGTGGTGGCGGAGCTGGTGGCAGTCTTGGACTTGGTCTCGGTGGTGGAGGTGGTGGATATGGCTTTGGTGGAGGTGCTGGTGGGCTTGGCTTTGGTGGTGGACAGGGAGGTGCTGGTGGGCTTGGCTTTGGTGGTGGACAGGGAGGTGGTGGAGGGTTTGGTCTTGGTGGAGTAGGGGGGCTGGGAGGATTCAGTGGAGGGCCAGGTGGTGGCAGGAGCCCAGCGGGATTTGGTGGTGGCCCAGCTGGAATTGGTACAATTCAAGAAGTGACTGTCAATCAGAGTCTCCTGGCACCTTTGAACCTGGAGATAGATCCAAACATCCATCAGGTGCGAAAAGATGAGAAGGAGCAAATCAAGACCCTCAACAACAAGTTTGCTTCTTTCATTGACAAGGTGAGACTTTATCAAGTGCTGTGGAATAGCAATAGAGAGGGACCGAGACAGTCTTGTAGCTACAAAAATACAACCTCATAGATCTACAGTCTATTGCATATTTCCTATCTGCATGTCTTCATCAAAGTAATCAAAAAAGAACATTCTTCTAAACAGTTACAAGGCAGAAAACTAGACTAGGAACTGGAAATAAGAGGATTAGATCCAGGTTTTGTGCCTGAAAAATAAGGTATATTAGCTCAAATGGAGTAAGCCAGTTTCAGGTCCAGATCTAGCTGCTTAACCCAGCTCTCTCTGTGGGGAATCACAGCAGACCTGTTAGTCCTTATTGCTGTATTGCCTGCGAGCGAAAGCCCTTTTTATATTGACTCAACTTAAGTCCCTCCTTGGCTTTTACTTGGGTAAATATGTAGTATACATGACCAAAAGGAAAGGTAATTAAGTACTTGTCTTTTAACCTGTAGTACTCAGATCTTAGCTTTAATGAAGTAAGATAAATATCTCTTACAAAGAAAGAAAAACCAAAGGATGTTGAAGAAAACAAGTGATGAAATAGCTGAACCCACATTTTCTAATGATTGCTCATTGGCTTGCTAAATTAAATTGTCTCTAAAGAGACCTGTCCACCGAGGGCAGATTTGCTTAGCTACTGGATGAGCTAACATAGCCCTAGATAATCTGGGGGATATTCACGGGTGGATTTAATACTCTTGTTTTGGGATTTCCTTGGTTTGTGCTATGCATCAGTCCCAGTTACTGATTATAGGCCATCAGCATGCTCACAGGTATCTTCTGCTAAGCTGCTTCTGCTTCCCAATGTTCAGGTTCGCTTTCTGGAGCAGCAGAACAAGGTGCTGGAGACGAAATGGACACTCCTGCAGGACCAGGGTCAAAAAAACAACTCGGGCAAAAACAACCTGGACCCACTCTTTGAGGCTTACATCAACAACTTGAAACGGCAGCTGGCCAACCTGCTCAACGAGAGAGGACGCATGGATGGGGAGCTGAAGAACATGCAAGACCTTGTTGAGGATTTCAAGAACAAGTGAGTGCCTGTTAGCAGCACATCCAGGCACCCTGGGGTGAAACGGGATGCAAATGGTTCAGCTTAGCATTAGGCAGTAGGATTAATTTCACTTAAATTTAGCTTTCTGAAAGTCAAACATCTAGCCTGGGATATTCATTGAACTTTCTGCAGGAGAGGGAAAAAAAGTTTCTCCAGTTTGTGCTCTAGCCCATAACATAGTACCTAACTAATTCCCCTCTAATATACCACTCCTATGAGGTATCTCTCCCTGCAGAACCCCTGTCTTCCTTGACAGCAGCAGAAAGGTGGTCCATCGACAGTTTTCCAACTGGAAAATGCAGATTCAGCCAGGACACAACAACTTGTGACGACACTTGCAATGGAAAATCATCTAAACCAGCTTTAGCTTCCTTGTTCCATCTGCATTATGTCAAAATGACATCTAAACCCTTTGGGAAATGGGATTCTCACAAATTTGAGCTAGGCACTTTCCAGGAGGTTGATTTGGAAACGCCATACCCAGCCCAGACAACCTTGCAGTCCTACCTGTACAACTTTTCTGCTTACCAAGGTATGAGCCAGCACGTCTTTCCCTTTGTCCCTACAGATATGAAGAGGAAATCAACCGACGCACAGCAGCAGAGAATGAATTTGTGGTGCTGAAGAAGGTGGGTGAGACAGGAGGTGTTACGGATGTTGAGCTACTCCTAACCATTGCACAGGCTGGGAATGTCCTGAAAGATGGGAGATCTCGTGAAGCTGCATCCTCATCCTTTAAAAGCTGTCATTTGGATTGTGCTTTTGGGGGAAAGGAATGGAGAGGCTTGGAGGATGGAAGTAAATTCTTGTCTCACAACATACACATGCGCTTGCCTGGGCAAAACAGAGCATGTAGAAACAAAGTTGGTCAGTAGCGCCGGGAACCAAATGGCCTGCACCCCACTCCTTATCCACTAACGTGGTTACACACAGCACTTCTTTTGGCCAAGAGGTGTCCTCTCGGTGCTCTTCCAGGGGGATGGGCCAAGCACAGCTTCTCCAGTCAGGCAGCACCACTGCAGCTGTGGAAAGGGGCAGCCTCATCTCCAGGCTTGGCCAGTTCTTGGCTGAGCCAAAGAAGAGGCGCCAGGCACGGCAGACGTCCCCATGGTTGCTCTTTTCCAGGATGTGGATGCTGCTTACATGAGTAAGGTGGAGCTGGAGGCCAAGGTGGATGCCCTGACCGACGAACTCAGTTTCCTCCGAGCGCTCTATGATGCGGTACAGACACCCTCCTCCCTGGATTTCCGTCCTGTTGTCACCCCCTGGACAGTGACTGCCATCGTTCATGGCATTTGAAAAGGTAAGTGCAGCTGGCCGAGATCCGGTGTGCTTCCTCGCAGGAGCTGGCTCAGCTCAGTGCACAAGCGTCCGACACCGCTGTCATTCTGTCAATGGACAACAACCGGGACCTGGACCTCAGCAGCATCATAGCTGAAGTCAAAGCTCAGTACGAAGACATTGCTAACAGGAGCCGGGCAGAGGCGGAGGCTTGGTACCAAACCAAGGTGAACAGACTCCTAGATGCCACGGGTGCATTTCTGGGGAATTTTTCCTGTATGCTGTCCTTATATGAGGCTGTTTGAGCCACATCTTGTCCACCTGGACATCTCAGACTGTTTACTCTTCCTTCTGAACCTCAGTTCGAGGAGCTTCAGGCCACGGCTGGAAAGCACGGGGATGACCTGCGCAACACAAAGGGGGAAATCTCTGAGCTCAACCGGCTGATCCAGAGGATCCGGTCAGAGATAGAGAACACAAGGAACCAGGTAGGAATGGCAAAAGGAGCCCACGGAGCCCTGTTCTGCGCTCCCTTAGCACCTCAGTTCTGCTTTGCTGATCAGGGAGTTTAGCAGCCACAGAGTGTGATGTACACCATTAAATGTGTTAAATTCCCTTCTGAAAAGGTTACCATGTTGTAACACGTATTAAATTATTCTTGCCAGGCTGGCATTTCATCTTCAGCAATGTTAGCTGTAGGTGAATGACCTCAGTCATAACTTTTTTCATTAACACCCCCACCAGAACGGTTTTCTTCCTTGGGTGACCCTTACCCAAAAAGAAAAGCAGCATTCAGGAGTCCCAATCCCTCCTCTTGCAGTGTGCCACCCTGCAGACAGCCATTGGAGACTCCGAGGAGCGCGGGGAGCTGGCCCTCAAAGATGCCAAGGCAAAGATGATTGACTTGGAAGATGCCCTGCAGAAAGCCAAAGCTGACATGGCTCGGCAGCTCCGCGAGTACCAGGAGCTCATGAACGTCAAGCTGGCCCTGGACATCGAGATTGCGACCTACAGGAAGCTGCTGGAGGGCGAGGAGAGCAGGTGGGGGCAAAATCCCTGCAGGAATAATAGCGACTATCTCTTTGCCCCTGCCAGCAGCTGGTCCTCCTGCCCGTCTCCTTCATTGTGCTCTAATCTCCCCTTTATCTGCTCTCCAACAGGCTGAGCGGAGAAGGACTCAACCCCATCAGCTACTGTAAGTATCACAGTGCTTGTCTTGCTTTGGGCCCACTGGGAGCAGAGGCTGTGAGCAACCTTGGGAAAAGGGAGGTTTTGCCCAATGTAAGACATTCAGAGCTCTCCACCAGCATTAGTGGCTTGCATAGAGGACAGAAGTTGGGTTCAAGTCCTGTGGGTCAAGGTCCTGATGATGGTGCTTTCTGGAACGGGGCAACTGCCAAGCAGATGTCCAACCCTCTGGTTGATTTTTCTTGCAGCTGTCATCAGCTCCAGCTCTGGCATGGCTGGTGGAGCTGGGTTAGGAGGAGGATTTGGTGGACTGAGCCTAAGCGGAGGAGGCGGCGGAAGCAGTTTCAGTCTTGGAGGAGGCGGTGGAAGCGGTTTTGGTCTTGGAGGAGGTGGTGGAAGCGGTTTTGTTCTTGGAGGAGGTGGTGGAAGCGGTTTTGGTCTTGGAGGAGGCAGCGGAAGCAGTCTTGGTCTTGGAGGCGGCAGCGGTGGTGGTGGAGGCTACAGCTTTGGAAGCGGAGGAGGACTTGGACTTGGGGGCGGTGGCGGTGGTCTCGGAGGTGGATTTGGAGGAGGCAGTGGTCTCGGCACTGCAAGCGGTCTTGGCTATGGAGGTGGTGGAGGCAGCGGTCTGAGCACTGGCGGAGGGAATTTCAGCTCTGGAAGTGCAAAAGGCACCAACCCAGGTGTGAAAATCTTCTCCAAAACCTCCTCCAGCAAAAAAAGCATAAAAAGCCAAAGCCTGAAGAATGCTACGCAGCCCGAGTAAAACCAACAGCAGATCCTCCCCAAAACCACTGCTCCCGCGTTGCTCCTGCATTGCTCCTGCATTGCTCCTGTATCCTTCCTGCACACCACCATCCCCTCCACCCACCTCTGTCTGGCTCCTCGCACCGTATTTCTTAAGCATTTGGATCACAGTTCAAGAAAAGCAGCGGAGCACGTGTTAACCAGACCTCTCAAAGTACCTGAAACAGGATTAAAAGAAAAACACAGCCCTAAGAGAATTTCTGAATGGGGAATTGTTTGGGGTTTTTTTTGTTTGTTTGCTTTTAATGAGGCTGAGCATCTTGTTTGCAATTGTGGCTAGCTGACAGCCATCAGCTAAGACAGATCAAATAGCAGTGAAGATGCAATAACTTGGGGTTTTAGCTCAGTTCTGGCCCACAGAAGCCCAGGGATGGGCTGGGAACTTGGCTTAAGTTCAGCCTGCTTTGCCTTCACTGCTGGGATGAACCAAACTCACTCCTTCAAGTTAAGCAACTCAGCTTTATCAGAGATGTGGGTTATTTTTCTGCTATGTAGAAATAGCCCAGGAGGTTGCTGAAAGATCCCAGGCAGTGGTTTGCAAGCGTGGGGCCCCTCCTAAAATATCCCTTATTATGGGAACACAGAGCCTGTTAGGAGCCATTTCTGAGCCACTTGAGTGCGATGGAAAATCCCTCTTTTCCCCATTGACAGCCAAGCTTCAAAAAACAGGTTTCTTCCAGATGTGCTGAGCATTGCAGCTGTGTGAAGTCAGGCACACGAGCCTGGCCAGTGGTTCAGAGCGTAATATTAGGAAAGCAATGAGATACCTCCGTCTGAAAAGTACCATCCCACGGGGATGTGGATTCAACTTGCAACGAGCTTATCTAAAAGGAAGCCCAAACTACTCTCCCATTCCTGTCCTTTCTCTTCTTAAATGAAAGTTTGCCCATAGTGGCACCTTACCATAATCTCGTGGGTGTATTTTGTCAGAGGAGCCATCAGTGACTGATCCAAAGCATATGGAAAAGAGCTTGTTTTCTAAATGACGGGACTTTTAATTTCTAAATAACAATTGCGGCAGAGAGTTCTTCAAAATCAAGATCAGTGTTTGCAGTTAAATTAGGCTGCTGCCCTGTGTCATGCTAGGTTTTATAGGAATGGCCTAAAAAAATGCCAAAATCATCCAACAGTCCAAGTCGCACTGACTTTCCCCACTGTCTTGGTAGCAGCAGTTGAGGTGAAAGTCTGAGACAGTGAAAATTACACTGAAAAAAACTGCCTGAAGGGCCGTGTCCACCCTGCTCCTGGGCGTACTTCAGCATTTCCCCTATGTGTGGGTTTCTCTGCCAAAAGAAAGACATTTGGTAAACTGAAAAGTGCGCTCAGGTTTCAGGCCAGCACATGGGAAATGAGGCAATCGGGAGCAGGAGCCCAAAGGCACACCAGTGCCCAAAATCTACCTTCCCCCTTCTGATGGAATTTGCCCCTTTAGCCTTCCACCATGTCTTTTTATTTCTGTGAAAGTACCATTAAAAAAAAACCAATCTGCAGCTTTTTGTACTTCAGTGATAGTGATGTGACGCTGTGTTTTCCTTCCTCTCTCTTTTTGGAACGTGTCAAATAAAACTGGATTGTAATTTATTTGTTCCTACATCTTTTTGTTCTAAACCAGAACCAGTAGCATGAAATATTCCCAAACTTCAGCAGAGTGAGCTGGAGGGGGCTTTTGCTTTACTTTGGGGGAAAAGTTTCAAAATTCTTATAAAACTATAAGGAAAGAATCACAGCAAAGAGGAAGAGGAGGAGGCCAGTGGGGGTTGACCCAGTAAGTGACAAAAAAAATTAATTATCATTCATTTCTTAACATATAATTGGGGTTAATCCAAAAGCCTTTCGTCCATGGAAGGGAGGGTTTTGCATAGCTCTGCTAGCTTGGGCAAAACCCCAATATTTAATTTTTGCTTTCTTAAAAAGCCCTAGCAAAATGAAGCATATACAGGGCTCTGGGGTAGGATTTTGTCAGGATGATCTAGGTTAGAGGACGGGTTTCGGTGAGCCGGAGAAGAGCATCTCACCAACCAATGCAGGTATTTTGGTCAGCCATCATTGCAAAAGGAGAATAAAAAAGAAAAAAGAGGAAAAAAAACCCCTCAGACAAACACTCAGACCTTATTGCATTTCAAAGAGTCAGACGCTTCGCTCTTCCCTGACCTCTCTAACGTCCCGGCTTTACATAACTCAGCGCAGCAAACGGGAAAGAGCAAGCAAGTACACGCCAGCCCAGCAGGTTTACTGGAGACGCTCACAACCGCTTCAGCAAAACCTCACTGAAACCCAGATGCACCAAAATACGGGAGCATCAACTCTCCCTTCATCCAGAAAATCAAAGGAGACGCAGCAAGAAAGACCAAAGTCTGGGGACAAAAGCCAGCTCCTCGGTCCCTGCTGTCGCAGAGGATGTTGCAGACAGAGAGGCCAAAAATTAGTGAAGGTTAAAAATAAACTCTGAGTCACCTCGATTTCTGTACTCACCTGTGCAAATGCTGAATTACACAGCACAGGTGTGAGGAATTAATACAGCTAATGACAACTAACTAACCTTAAAAGTTTTGAATGTCTTTCTTCCAGCCTACGCTGAAAAAAAAGCAAAGAACAGAATCCAAAAGTGCTGCTCGCAGGCAGTCGAGCTCCTGCAAACATCTCAGCTGGCCCCGTTCCTCCTGCCTTTGCTCTGCACCCCCAGTCCCCCCCCAGCAGTGCCCTCGCCCTCCAGGCAACCCCTCTGCAGCAAAGCCTGCCTCCCAAACTGACGTCCTCTCCGCAGGCAACCTTCTTGTCTGAGGGGGCAAACGCAGCCCACCCGCAGCCCTGAGCAGCTTCAGGGGGACAGCGCGCGTCAGTGACACAAGCCAAGCAAGGAAACTGTGTGGGACTGAGAGATTCTGCAAGAATTTCCCTCGTTTTGGTGCCTAAACCATCATTTGCTTTACTCTTCCAAATCCTTTGTAGTATTCCACCTAATTACCATTGTCTGCAGCAACAGGCTTTCCTAGAAGAGCTGGGGAGGTAATGACTGCCTTCAACATGAATCCTTTCTCTTTGCTTTAATTAAAACATTTGCAGCCTGTGCTCTGCTTCCCAGGTGTGACTTTGCATAGCTCTTTGGAAGTCAAAGGCAGGCTCCCTGCCTGGCCCCCCTCCACAGGATCTGGCGCACATGTGCCAATTCACATCCGCAGGCTTAGGAAAGCCAACCTCCGTACATCTGCCATGCTCGTAACAGAATTTATTTAGTTTCGATATCAGCATAACCCCAGTGGTGTTATTACTGAGGTCGCCTGCCGCTGCGCATCACCTGTGGAACGGGCGTTTGTTGCTTCTGGATGCGCGAGCGTGGGTGCAGTTTTCCCTGCGAAACTCCGCGTTTCCAGCACCCAGGAGGTTCCCACGTCTCCACTCCCGAGGCGAGAGCACCCCCTTGCTACCGCCCAGCCGTCTCCCTTTCAGCGGGAGGGTGCCTTGCGACAGCCCGTCCAACGATCGGCCTCCCGATAGCTCACCCGACGGCGCTGCGGCTGCGGGTGACTCACGCTAGTGGCAATGAGCAGCGAGAGGAGTGCGTGCCAGAGGTGATAGTTGTCAGCGCTGGCTTTTTCTGATTGCAATGAGAAATAAAAAAAACCGATACAAAACACAACACAACCACCCCCCACACACACACTTCTGCTCAGGTTCTTTCAAGTTCCCAGACAGAGAAAACGGTGGTTGGAAACACGTCAACAGAAACAAGCTATGAGATGCAGCAGATACCCTTAAGCTGCTCATTTTGGATTAAGCTCCTGTACTTATTGCTCACGTAGTCGATTTCGAGAATCTTTCTGATTTAGCTGCTCGGGGTTTCATCTCTCTGCCCGGCACTATTATTTTATCTGACACATAACATGACCAGGGTGGGCAGCCCTTGCGGCACAAGGATGCAGCTGGGCAGAATCCAGTTTGCAGAAGTATTTTGGGTGGGAGGGAGGGGATATTTTCTCTTGTAACCTGTGTCCAGTTCTTCATGGACACAAGAGAAGAGCTCCCCAGCTCTCCTGCCTTTACACCATCCTAAAGCACGATCCAGCCTCATCGTGGGGATTGAAGCTCCTGGGCGAGGGTTCACCCGAGAGTCCAAGATCAAGAGGCAAAGGCTATTTTAGAAGAATTTTCCGACAGAGTGATCTCAGCAGAGTGAAGAAGGGGGTGGGAGGGAGCTGGAAGAAAAGCGGGTGAATTCCCCTTCACAGAACATCTTGGAGAGCCAGCAATGACGTGGAAACTGCTGGTTAAATACAGGGGGGCGGAAAAAAGTGATAAAAATACCACTGCACAGGGAGCTTTTGAACCCTGAGCCTGACAAGGAGATTCCAAAGAAGTGCAATCATTTCAAGAAACTTTTTAATAACTATTTTATAAGTCTTGTAGTACTATTTAACATAATTTGAAGTTATTTTGGAAAAGAGATTTACTTGCTGTCTTTGAAAGCCATGCTAACTAATTTCTCACTTTCCCCTGCAATGAGGGGAGACAATTTTTTGGTAAGATCCCAGAAAATACTGCCACGGGCCAAATTCCACTCAGCTCATCTCTGTAAGCCCACGATCATTCAGATCCCCTTTCCGAAAGAAATCAAAAGAGCTGCGCTGATACGTAAAACCGCCTTCGGCCCCAGCTCTCCCAAGCCAACCACAGGACACGCATGTCCAGTCCCAGAGCTGGCAGCCTTGGAAAAGCCCCTATTTACGCTGCCCTGTTTGCTGTGCAACGTGTTAAACCCTAAACTTCACGTTGCAAAAGCTTCAGTGCAAGGAGCCTTACTCAAGCGGGTGAGCCCTTGGCTTGCCTAAGGAAAACCGGCTCCCAGGGTCTTGGGAGAATCGTGTTGCATCCTGCCCCTGAGCACAGACCTCAGCGAGTCGTCCCATTCAATTCTAATTTCATGACTCAGAGCGGCAGCCTTTGGTAGAGGGGGGAGCTCCCTCACTCCGTTACTTTCTTGCCTGCAAACAATGCATTTTTCAGCGCCTCGCCGTAGCCTAGGTGTGTTTGACAAGGCAAGTTGCTGCAAGGCACGTCAAGTTCTGAATGCCCGTGCCAAGTTTTCCAAGCAGATAAAAGAGGAGGCTCCCAAGCTCTCCCATCACAGGGGTTTCTGTCTCCGTTGCCCTCTGCTCTTTTCCTGCCGCGCAGCTTTTATTCACCAGCTTTCCCCCCCCCTCCTGCTCTTTGCATTTTCAATTGAACAAGCCACGATGAGTCGGATCTCTTTCAGATCATCTACTGGAGGGGGCATGAGGGGCTTTAGCTCAGGCTCCGCTATCGTAGGAGGTGGCAGTGGTACCAGAAGCAGTTTTAGCTCCGTCTCTGTCTCCAGAGTTGGAGGAGGACGAGCCGGAGGTGGAGGAGGCTTTGGAGCTGGTGGTGGCTTCGGCAGCAGAAGTCTCTATAACCTAGGTGGAAGCAAAAGAATTTCCTACAGCTCGGTCGGTGGAGGTCTACGGAGTGGAGCCGGTGGTGGATACGGCTTTGGTGGAGGAGCTGGCTTTGGTCTTGGCTATGGTGGTGGAGCAGGCACTGGTTTTGGCTTAGGTGGAGCTGGTGGTGGTGGCGGCTATGGGCTGGGCAGTGGATTTGGGCTGGGAGGTCCCGGATTTGGTGGTCGAGGTGGCCCCGGGTTCCCTGTTTGCCCACCTGGTGGCATCCATGAAGTGACTGTCAACCAGAGCCTCCTGGCACCCCTCAAGCTGGATATTGACCCGGAAATCCAGAAGGTGCGAACACAGGAGCGGGAGCAGATCAAGACCCTGAACAACAAATTTGCCTCCTTCATCGACAAGGTGAGAGTTTGGTCTTGAACATCAAGCCATGCATATTATCAGTTGCTTTGGGAAAAAACAACAGGAAGAAACTTCCTTTGGATTTAGGGGCTTGCCTGAACGAATCCCAGCCAGCAAACAGTGTGGGTTTGGCTGAAAACTAAGAACTGTCTTATGTTTCCTCTTTGCAAGGATGAGTTTTTCAGTGCCTTATTTTACTGAAAAAGTAAATCCCCCTCCTCCCTGTAAAAAACATCCTGGGGGGTGGTTGGATCTTCTACTGGTTGTAAAATGGCAAAGCTCTACACAACTCAATGGACTAACACCAGTTTAAACCAGTAAGGTGGGCTGAGCATCTAGTGGGGGGAGAAACACCTAAAGTTGCAAACACAGGTGTTTGCCCTGCTTAATAGCTCTTGAAAAATCTCACTAAACAGCTGCTTTTGATACTTTCGAGAATCTGATGCCCTAAATTAGGAAGATCCTAATAATTTCCCTCCGACTGTCCCAGCGTCTCTTGACCTTTTCTTTCTGTGTTGACTGATCCCTCCTTTTCCTGGCAGCGGGCTTTTTTGTGCATTGTTCACATGGGCTTCAGCATGTGCCCGTTTTGTTTCTCCCCAGGTGCGCTTTTTGGAGCAGCAGAACAAGGTGCTGGAGACCAAGTGGAGCCTCCTCCAAGAGCAAGGTCACACAGTCACCAGGAAGTCCCTCGACCCCCTTTTTGAAGCCTACATCAACAACCTCAGACGGCAGCTGGACAGTCTTATGGGAGAGAGGGGACGGCTGGACTCTGAGCTGAGGAACATGCAGGACATGGTGGAAGACTTCAAGAACAAGTAAGAAATCGTGCTCTGTAGCATAAATGATTAACAACCGGGAAAATCGGGGCAAGCGGTTCGTACTCGCTGGTGCGCACCTTGTGTTTGCACTGGGTTCATCCTTCCTTTTGCAAAATGAACGTACAAAAGCAAAACTTGGTCTCAGAATTACCTCTAGTTATGTCAGATTTCTTACGTGCAGGATGAGCGTTTAGCACAGAGTTCACTCACCTGTGGGAAGCTGCTCCATTGTAACGGAGGTCACAGACTGATCCCTTCAGTCTCCCAAAATAATGCACCTGAAGACAGAAAAAAACCTCATAACTCATGAGTATAATGGACATGCAAAAAGGCAATGAAACATAGCCATAAACTGCTGGCTCCAAAATCCCTATTTCTCTTTTTGCAAAGGAAATCCCAGCCTCTCCAGAGGGCCCCAGGCGACCTGCGTGCGCTCGGTCTCGCTCAGCTCCGATCATGTGAAAGATGCTCAGCTCTTTTCTCTGACCATTGTCAAAGAAAATGATTTTTCTGGGGAGGCAGTTAATCCCATCCTGAGATAAGGTGTCCAGCGGCGGTGGGATGAATCATTTTAAGGACGTCAGCGTCTGCTGACTATAAGGAACATTTAGGTGGTTTTTTTTAGGCGAGGCCGATTACTTTTTGTTGGCTGTAGTCTGGCGAGAACAATCTCTCCCTTATTCAACCAGATCTGGCCAAGTGCAAATTTGAGAAAAACACCCTGGAGGCCTGAAATATGTTTGTATTAGATAGTTAAGCATGTGAAGAGGCAGATTCTGAGGGGGGACAGGGAGATGGCACTTATTGCTGGCAGGATGGACTGACAGAGCTCCTGCTATGTTGTACTTGGGTACGTTTCAGGTCCTGGTATGTATTATAGGCTTTTAGAAATACTGATCAGGCCAAAAATGACAAATTATATTGTCTGATTTTTGGAGCTACTGCCTGGAAAGAAGAACGCATTTTATTTCAAGTCTGGAGTTGGTTCCCAGTCCACTGGCTAATTTCCACTTCTTCCCATGACCGCCCAGAGATACATCTGCGGGGATAGATCTGCCAATATTAGTTAGAGGACTGGCACAAACCTGCCTTTAAAATCCCAGTCTTTTCCTCAAGAGCCTACATGTTTTGCCTACTTTTTAGCTAAGCCCTGCCCTGATTATCTGATGAGAGGATATTGCTCAGAGCCATAAAAAGTTCCACAGAAACATAGTCTGAGGCATAATGATCTGCTCTTGCACAACCATGGCTAAAGAATCACAGACTTTTTTTTTAATTAAACGCTGCAGCGGATTATTCAGAGCCATTAGCATTATTATAATATCAAATATCAAATAGTTACATTATTATATATTTGTAGGCATTGCAATGCAGCTTCGTTGAAAGCCTTTTGCACAACTTTGCTTTGGGCAAAGGTCACCAAGAATCCCTGCTCCTGCTTCCTACCGCAACAGGCTCTGATCCTGCACACATTTATGTATGAGCTTGACTTTAAGGGCAGTGATTAAAAAATCTGTTCGTTTTAGCTGGGACTACTCACACCATGGAGTCTTGCAGGTTAAGAATCAGTAATCATTAGCCGTGCATCTGCTCTGGACTGTAAAGAGGTGGGAGTAAGGAATATATCCGTGAGCCACAACTAATGATTTGGGAGTGAAGCGGTCCCATCTCTGCTTCCCATGCTGGCTTTGCTCTTCATTTACACCAAAACCCTCTCACTGTTTTATCCTAACAGATATGAAGATGAGATCAACCGACGCACTGGTGCAGAGAACGAGTTCGTGGTCCTCAAGAAGGTGAGTGAACTGGGAGTTATGGGACGGACAATGAAATTAGCTCAGCATGCACAGAGTTCAAGCAAAGCGGATGGGAGCTGGGGTCCTCCAACCTCACAGCTGGGCCAGGCTATGACCTGGGCTGGGTCCTCCTGAGGCCACCAACGGGCATAATCTTCTCCATGCCAATGGAGCTGCCCTATTTTCTGAAGATGGCTCCTCCGGTTGCAGTTGCAAATGTTCTGGCCTCTTGTGGCTCAGTTCAACTCTGTCTCTGGTCACATCCCTGCGAGTCAGAGCTTTGCCTTCTGCCCAAGAACCTGGTTCTGGCTCACAGTAAATGTCCAACATTACTTTAAAAACAAACCACCTTGATCATAGCAATATAAAACCAAGCCTAAAGAGTAACAGACCTGGAAGCAGAGAGATGGTCCCACTGGTGTTCTGAAGCCCCTTTGGCCAGTGGTTTCATCAGAAGTCTTTGGTTTTCTTTTCTTTAGGATGTGGACGGTGCTTACATGAACAAGGTTGAGCTGCAGGCCAAAGCAGATGCGCTGGCAGATGAAATTAACTTCCTGAGAGCTCTCTACGAAGCGGTAAGCAGTCAGCCTTCCCCGCGACAGCATCCTCCACAGCTCCCTGCCGTACAGCTCTCTGTGCCCTGCAGCTCAGGCCAGCACGGTCAGTGCTGTACAGCAGTAAGAGAGAAGTTGGTCACTGCCTTTTTGAAATTATAATGCAGGCATAAGAAAGAAAAGGGTAGAGAGCTAGAGACAGAGCAGGGGGAAATGCAAGAATACGGCTTGGCGGAGAGGGCTCCCAAGCCAGCTCTTGTCTGCATGGTTTCCACCCCAGATACCAGACCATTAACTTCTTTTTTTCCGTCTTCTGCAGGAATTGTCCCAGATGCAGCAGCAAGTATCCGACACCTCTGTGGTCCTGTCCATGGACAACAACCGTAACTTGGACCTCAACAGCATCATTGCAGAGGTCAAAGCGCAGTACGAGGACATCGCCAACCGGAGCCGGGCTGAGGCTGAGGCTTGGTACCAAAACAAGGTGGGTAACCAGAATGACAGTCTGATTTCTGTGATTCATGGAGCATCACGCTGGCTGACGGGAGGCAGGACTAACGGAGGAAGGATCACAGCATTGCACCAGAGATGAATTTATCTTTCTGTGCATGCTGCAATAGGCTCTTGCATACAGATCCCCACTGTGCACCTGTGGACCACTACACTTGACCGGCCTTATGTTCCTTGGGGTGAAACCAAGAGACAAGGTGCTTAACTGCCTTGACCCTGGGCTCACAAGGAGTCACTGGTAGATCTGACCTTAGACACAGAGCACTCCTCTTTCCCTTCCAGGTTCTTAACTGCAGGCAACAACCTATAGGTGCTCTATGCAATGCAATATCTGCTGCCCTAACATATATTGATAACTAAGGGCAGATACTGTTATTCCATGGGCAGGTTGCTCAGAGGGATGTTGTCCTCCACCCCTAACCTGCATCCAGACCTGCACTTTGTGCCCTGAAGTCCCCTCACCCTTCCCTGAGCCCCACGGTGCCTAACCAGCACTCTCCTCCTTTCTACGTACCAGTACGAGGAACTCCAGGTCTCCGCCGGGCGGCACGGTGACGACCTCCGTAACACTAAGATAGAAATTTCAGAGATCAACCGGATGGTCCAGAGGCTGCGGAACGAGATCGAGAGCGTGAAGAAGCAGGTAGGATGGGGATGATCCTGCAGAGCAGCTGCTGCATGGTGGGGGGGCAGGCGGGAGGTGATGGTGGCCAGGCACGGCAGAAAGAGCCAGCTCCTGGCATTGGAGCGGGGCTGGAAGGCGAAGCCTTCCCCCCCGCATTAAAAAGGGCATGGCCACCTCTGTCTTTGCCCACCAGAAAAGGTCCCTCAGCGCAAGGATGTGCTGTGATAGCCGCTTTCTTGCTGGGGAAGCAAATCGTGAGCTATTAAGCTACCCCAGCAAACGTGTGTAGCAAAGCAAGGAGACGTAGATGCCTCTCCTTGTCTTGGGGGACAGGATTACGGCTGCAGGTCCCCAGTCACCCACCCTGTGACACCTTCCTAATGGCCCATCAGGAGCTCTCAGTGCCACCCTGGGAGCCACCAGCCGGTGTCTACAATACCGCAGCAATACTCAGGAGAGCAGTCTGGGGCAGCTCACAACTATCTGTTTTCTTTACTTTCAGTGTGCCAACCTCCAAGCAGCCATTGCCGAGGCGGAGGAGCGCGGGGAGATGGCCCTCAAGGACGCCAAGGCCAAACTGGCCGAACTGGAAGATGCTCTGCAGAAGGCGAAGGCCGACCTGGCCCGGCAGCTCCGCGAGTACCAGGAGCTCATGAACGTCAAGCTGGCCCTGGACATCGAGATCGCGACCTACAGGAAGCTGCTGGAGGGCGAGGAGAGCAGGTGAGGACAAGTACATGGACCTGTTGTGTGCTGCTCTTCAGAGCAGGGCGCTTCTCCCTGGCCTCAAAGAGACAGCTCACCCCAAGGGGCCGGAGCACCAAGTGATGTAAATTGTGAGCTTTGTAGGAAAAGATCAGTTTCTCCAGCTCTTGGCACCTCATGCGCTAATAAAAATGAGCATTGTCACCTTCCACCTGTGATACAGACATACCCCACCAGAGGACAGTCCCTACTGAAGGCCACAGAAGTCTAATTAGGTGGTCCCAGTGGCTAACGTTATATCTTGTCTGTGCTTTGGCATTATTGCTTACTTTCCCCTTTCCCAACAGGCTTGCTGGAGAGGGAGTCGGGGCCGTGAGCGTCTGTAAGTATCTCCTCCTGCTTCCACCCCTGCTCGCTCACCCTCAGCCGCAGGGGTGATGGTGGAGGTCCCCCCACCTTGGGGAGACGGAGGACCCTAAAGCGGGTGTGCGCTGTGCCTCCTTGCAGCCGTGGTCAGCAGCTCGAGCGGGATGGGCTACGGAGGCGGCAGCTGCCTGGGCATGGGTGGAGGTCTCGGCATGGGAGGCGGCGGCGGCGGCGGCAGCTACAGCATAACCAGCGGCGGCGGCTTCGGAGGCGGGAGCGGAGGGTTCGGCGGGAGCGGAGGGTTTGGAGGAGGCAGCACCTTCAGCTCCGGGAGCAGCCGAGGTATCGGCTCCAGCGCGGGAGGCAGCGTGAGGATCGTTTCCAAGACCACCACTAGCAAAAAGACCATCAGATAAGGATGGCGAGCAGCGGGCCCCCCGTGCGGACGACGGCATTCCGAAAGCAAGGGCTGCCCTACGAATCAATGGTGTAAATAGCTGCGCTAGACCCTCTCCTTCTTCCGTCCTTCACCCTCCACCTTTGGGGCAGCGGGGGGAGACCAGGACCCCACCGCGAGAATCTGGAGCACCTCTGGTGAAAGCATCAGTTGTAACAGGTCACCGGCAGGCCTTTGGAGAGCTGTCGTGGAGCCCGGTGGCGGCCCTCTTTCAGCACAGTCCTTGTTCTTCCCTGGTCTCCCCCTGGAGTCACACATTTAAAGCGAAGTGGAAGCACTTTGCTGAACGGGGATAGCCGCGCTCGGCCACGCACATTCATTTCATTCCTCCTGAAACAAGGGTGACAG
Source organism: Sagittarius serpentarius (assembly GCA_034782735.1). Lineage (NCBI taxonomy): Eukaryota > Metazoa > Chordata > Aves > Accipitriformes > Sagittariidae > Sagittarius > Sagittarius serpentarius. The sequence continues at coordinate 2,478,309 of JAVKLA010000017.1, read as the reverse complement.
CCTTGTGAAACTGCAGGTCTCAGGTCTTCAGCAATGAAAACAGCTCCAAGACGCTCTAAAAGCCTCTGCCTGCAACTCGTGTTACAACCTCCAAATGTTTTGTCTGCAACTAAAGATTTTTTCCAGCCCCTTCTGTTTTCTCAGGCAGCTGTGGGAAAGGTTATTGCTTTCTGTGTATATGAATTGCCACACTGATTTCTGACTCCTTGTCCTCATGGCTACAGCCTCTTCAATTCCAGGCCTACCATCCTGTATGGTCCAATAAAGAGCATTTGTCATTTTTAAAATCTGCTGCTTTCTGGCTTTTCTTCTCTGCTGACCTGGGTATCGATGCGTGCTGTGCCCCAGCTGCAGTGGGGACTCTGTGTAGGTAGTTCATGAGAAAGGAACGTTGCCTTGAGGAAACAAAACTCAGTTTTAGGACTCAGGCTCTGGGACAGGCTGGGGAGGGTGGGATGGATGGAGAACGGAGGCACGGGGAGGAAAAAGCTGCCTCAGGGCTGAGCCAAAAGCTGGACGGATCCCACTGTGGTGGTTAACTGCAAAGCTGCCCTTTCTGCCCGTCACTGCAGGAGGGAGAAAGTGCATGGGAGTGGGAAAAGGAAGGCGATTCCCAAAACTTTAGCTGGGGTTCAGGAGTTAGCACATGTGGAGCATGCAGCGAGAACGGAATCGAACAGGGAGGGGAACGGAGCAGCCGAACATCGCCCTAACCAGAAAGAGCAGCTGGAGGGAGGGCAGCACTAGCGAAGAGGGGTGGGCACAGGGCGAAGCGCCCAATATCTGCACGTGCAGCGTTTGCACATCGAGGTTGCCCTAGAACACGCAAGTATCTCACTAAATATCCTGGCTGCTCCTCTGGAAGGGCCGTTTCAGAGCCTCAGCTTCATTTTGAATGAACCTGGAGGTCTTCCAAGGTGCCCGCAGCACCCGGCCTCCCAGTTCTCCCCCCAGGCCCCCCGGGGAGGTTTCAAAGACCTGCCTGGACGGAGGGTTTCAGCCAGGCTCCCGCGCTGTTCCCGGGCTCCCTCCTGTGGCTCGGCAGGCCTGCCCTGGCTCTTGCGCCCTGCGAGGCTGTAGGGCCAGGCGCGAATCCTGGCAGCAGCGACCGGGAAGCACGGTGCGAGGTGGGAGCCCAGCCCCAAAGGCAGGAGCTGGAGCAGGAACCAAGGGTGAGGGAAGGAGCCAGGGGAGGAGAGGAGGAGATGAGGAAGGGCCCGTAGCCCACTGGGAATGCTGGTCCCAAAAGGAGACTGGGTGGTGTCCACCGAGCCACCCCTCATCCCCTGCAAGCTCCAACTGGGGGTGGACCCAGACAGGACCCCAGGGAGCGAGAGGAGAGGTGGGTGGCAGCAGCCACCTCTGCAAGGCAAAAGCTCCTCATGCACGGCGTGCCGGAGCGCTCACCGCAGGCAAGTACCGCCGAGCTCCCAAGTCAATGGGACCCCGCGCACCCATCACACTGCGCAGAGGTGTGCAAGCACCGGACAGCCCAGCGTGGTGTCTCCAGCAGGTGGGGGCCCAGAGCAAGAGAAAGGCATGGAGCCGCTCTGCAAGGCCTCCAAGGCCTGACCGTCCTGCGGTGGGGCTGAGCTGGGGCTCACGCCCATGGGTCTCCCCTCCAGCGCATGGGAAGGGGCGAGGAAACGATGGCTTTGGAAAGTCGGGGCAGCCCGTTTGCACCAGGGGAGGTTTTGTGAAGGGTGAATGGGTTGGGCTTCATTCATTTAACAGTTTGCATCAGTTTTCAAGCACCTGACCATGTTTCTTAGACTGTTTTAAGGAAACAGAGTGACGCTTGCAAAGCAGAGGCGTTTGTAACAGGCAGGGCGTCCCAACAGCACTACTGTTGCTAAACTATATTTTGTTGTGTTTTTTTTCTTTAATTATTGAAAATGTCAAATTTCCTCAGTTCAGGAAAGACACGGACCTGCTGGAGCGGGTCCAAAGGAGGGCTACGAAGATGATCCGAGGGCTGGAACACCTCTCCTATGAAGACAGGCTGAGAGAGTTGGGGCTGTTCAGCCTGGAGAAGAGAAGGCTCCGGGGAGACCTTACTGCGGCCTTCCAGTACCTAAAGGGGGCCTATAAGAAAGATGGGGAAAAGCTTTTCAGCAGGGCCTGTAGGGACAGGACATGGGGAAATGGCTTTAAACTAAAAGAGGGCAGATTTAGACTAGATATAAGGAAGAAAATTTTTAAATGAGGGTGTTGAAACACTGGCCCAGGTTGCCCAGAGAGGTGGTAGAAGCCCCAGCGGTACCTGGGCATCTCTGCAGCCTCCGTCAGTCCGGTGCCACAGGCTGCCGTTGCCGAGTCCTTCTCCTGCGGTCTGAGGGTGAGGATGCTACCAAGGCAAAAAAAGCACTGAGCAGCTGTTGGTCTCATTTCTCTTTCCACAGGAAGCGTTTTAAGAGCCCACCCTGGCACCTCTTCTCTGAGAAAGCAGACAGCAGATGCAAAAAGTCACCTTCTAGTTACCTTCTTCTGATTTGCAGAGACTTGGAAAACTCACACATTCAAGTCAGACTTGAGATGTAATTTTAGCTGCCAACTCAAACATTAGGTGAAATAATTTTTTAAACCAACATTTAATTTCAATATTTCCTATGGGAATGGTCCTGTCTCTGGAACGCCGAAACATCTCCCCTTAACATTTCCTAAACGAAACTTTGCAGCTTTTTGACGCAAAAGCAGAATTTTCATCAAAGAAAATTATTTTGGTTTAATTTGCAAATGGTTTACACAGCCTGCAAATGAAATAAGACACGAAATGGCTGCAGGGAAGGTAACACAGGACGCAGCAAAACCAGCAGCGGAACAATATTCCCAGCTCCCATCTGCGAGGCATGTTCAGTCTGAGCGTTGCTATTTAAACAGGGCAGAAATATCCGGCTGCCCAGAGCGGCTGGAGATCGGAGTCCGGCTGCGCGTGATGCCAAACGCCGCGGGACAGCAGCGGGGACCTCCGGGCTCACCTGCAGTGCAATATAGAGCACTGCATGGTAAATAAACATGAGGCCCCATAAAAGTGGTGGACCGTGACTGGATACACTTTCCAGGACACATGAATAATCCTGGTTTATCTTACCGGCTCTGAGAATAGCATTGTGAGGATCCAGGTTTTTTTAACAGGGAGAAATTGAACTTCACACAAGTGCTACGGCTCTTTGCGAGGAAATTCAAAACAGGAGCAGCGCTCGGTGCGGGATGGAGCTGAGGATCATGCCACGTGCAGGCACAGAGCTGATCCAAAATAATGGGACTTTCCAGCCACACCGCTTCCAGGGCTCGGTTTTCTTTATCGGAAGAAAAGACACATCCTGGGGCCACGAGAAAGGACGAGATGCTACAATACTGCTGTGATAACCTTCAGCGTTGAACGATCTTGCCTTCCATGTGGAGCTCAGTGGAGATCACGGCCCCAGCAGCCCTACTCAGGGATTAAAGATAAGTTCAGAAAGCACTACAACACAATTTGGGATATTTAAGGGTACCACCATCTAAGCACCAGTGTTGGATGCAGAATAGGATAAAGGAGGTATCAGCTAATACCCACCTAAGTCAGAGGCTCTTTCAAAATGCAACAAGCCACAGGGGGAAACGAGACCTCCCCGGTCTGTGTAAAGCATCTGGCAATGACAGCAATAATGAAGGCAAAGTTATTCCAAAACCCTGGGCTGCATCAGTGTCTCTGTGCTAGCCCAGAAAACAATTATCTGGAGAAAGCAGGTCACACCTACACTTCAAAGTCATCTAGTAGTTACAGCTGACTGGCCTCCAGATACTGCTGGGAACAGGCTCAAAGGACTGCAACACCCATCACGGGGCAACACCTATGGGAAAGCTTCTGAGGAGTTCATCCTAATTCATCCCTTCGGGAAATGAGATTCACGGGCACTTGCCTCCTGCTCAGGAGGTCTCTCAGAGGTGCCCGTCCCCACAGCACAGGGATGCTGTGAGTCGCGTGGTCCCCCGTGGAAAAAGCTCAGGGTGACCAGCAGGACTTCATTAACTTGGGGTGAAACAGTAAATTACGGTCAAAATGAGTAGGGTTTGAATTTAGGTTAGCAGCCCAAGTTTAACCCAAAGGCTTTAATTTAAGCAATTAACCTAAATTACAGCCTTGACTTTACTGATAATTAAACTGAGATTAGGTAGCACAGGTGAACCTACCTAAGTTAGTAAGACACACTCTTGTTTTACAAATACATGTATTTTTGCAAAAAAACCACACAGAGGCACTTCTGAAAATTTCAGCCTTGTCTGAGAAAGGGCATCCATCATCAGACAAAGGCTTCCGAGGCGGGTGCTGGAAAGGAGCAGAGGTGCAGAGAGATGGAGAGGAGGTGATGAAAAGCTGTTGGAGGTATCCCCTCATCACTGGCTGGGTACACGGAAAATTTCTCACTAACGGGGCTAGAGTTGCCTTTATTGCCCTGATGGAGTCAGAACTCACTTTCCTGATCTCAAAGGAGAGTTACTACCTTGATATCAGCATGATGCCAGAAGCAAACTCGGCCAAGACTTTACTCCCGGGTTTACAGCACGGTGTAAAGGCATCTACTGCCTCTTGGTCTGGGACTTGCACCCGCTGCTGCCTGCCCCCTCTGCTCAGCCTGGTAGGAAGAACTGAGGAGGGGAAGGGAAGAAAAAGGCTTTGGAGCCTGCCTAGCCTTGCGGACAGCCTCTGCCACGTCACGGGGGCTCTCACCCCGCAGGACCTGCCCAAACACAGCTCCCTTTGCTTGATTAGGAGGAAAAACTACAGAGCTGCTTGAGTGAGCACAAGCATTATCCTCTGGTGGAGGAGAAAAAGTCCATATCAGAGCAAGCTATCTGCATCAGAGCAGCAAATTCATTACGTGCCTGGAGCTGCAGGGTGCACGGGAGACACTCCCCCAGGAGCTACCTGGAAACCCTGTGTTTCATCAACAGAGCAGGGTGGGGGCCCCCCTTGCCATCAGCCCATACCCCAAACCTGTAGCTACAGCTCCTTGCGCTCACAGTTCTGCCTTTTGTAATTACCTCTCAAATTCCTTCCAGATGAGTGACAACCACATCACCTCCACCCTAGTGCAAATGTGAAATGGAAAGAAATTAATTTCTTTTTACTTGGTTGGAGGAGCTGTATTATTACTATTATTAACAATGGACTCCAACGCAGTTGGCGTATTCTTTAGCCAAAAAAGACAAGTTTCATATGTAAAAGGAGCCTGAGGGAAAAAAGGAAAGTACTGACGCATCACGCTGTTAGTAACCAAGGGTGGGTTTCAGCCTGGCTAACTCTGCACACCCTGAGTCAGCCATCTGGTCTACCCACACAGTGGTGGTGAAGGTGGAAAGCCATCCTCAGGGGCCTCTCCATCCATCTGCCATTTGGTGGTCATCTCCACTGAATACACAAGAATACAGAAAAGCTTTCAGATAGTCAAAGTTACGTGAGATGGATAGCACCCGAGAGAGCAATTCCCAAAGGAGCCATAGGCATTTAAGGCGGCTGGCAACCTGCATCTACCTTTGAATATCTTGCTATCTGGGACTTGCATCTATATGAATCAAGCACGCTGTCCATGGGGGAAATCAATCTCATGCATTCAAGTCATGACATCTGTCAACTGGTAGGCAAAACCCTAAGGGTGATCAATAATCCACTGCCTTTTGGATACAGACCTGTTGGTTGCGATCCATTTACTTCCAGTTCCCATGGGTGCAAATGTGCAGACAAGTCAGACCCAACGAAACAGCCCCGCTAGGCAAAAATTGCAGGATTAAACCCTTGCTTACAATAAAAGCTCAGTCTTGCAATAGACACCAAAACAAACTAACAACTGCTATTTACTCCCCTCTTCATTTAAAAACTCAATTGTAAATGCAATCCATCTGAAAGAAAGCAGCTGGGGAAACAACGGGGACGCAAAGTATTTCTGGGAGTTTCCTTTACCCAGCTACCTTGCAAGGCAGGGGCAGATCGAAGCACAACACCCCTCCACCGTGGTGATTCCTCAATATTACGTTATTCCTGTACTGCAGCCAGCAGCTGCTCGAACTCACAGACAACACGAGAGGAAGCTGTTCGGGGGGGGCATGCGTTTGCAAATTCACCCTCTTGTATAAATAAATTATGTATGAATCATCTTTTCCTGAACAACCCAAGACACAATGAGGGCCAGAAACACTTGCTGTCCCTCAAAAAGAATTATTTTTCATATCTTTCTGTTTGACTTGTTACTTAAACTGCCTGCCATGCTAAATGCAAAGCAAAGGGCTACGTTCGTACCTGCGGCTGAGAAAGGAAAGATCCAGGATGTCTTACTGTGTCCAGACTGCTGGGGATCTGGGCAGAGGGAATCCTGTAGAGCACTTTACTAGTGGATTCAAGCAGGCAGGATCACACTTTCTGAGTGCAGTGCTGAAAGAGCTGATTAAATCTTTGGGAAACTATGTCGTGTTTATAAACTGTGAGTTGGGAACAGCCTCAGAGCTGCATTTCCATAGAGCCAGTGGATTCAAAGCAGTTCCCATTCCCACAATCTTTCTTCCTCTTTTTTTTTTTTTTTTTTTGGTTTGTTTGTTTGTTTCCATCCTGCTAAAATACTGAAGTCCAAATCTTCAAAGCCAAGATACTACCACAACTATTTGTGATAGAGCTCAACGGCGGCTGTCAAAATCCACACATGAACAACAGACCTTGTCAAAACATTTCATTTTCATTCTTGTATTTTCTTCAGTGGCAGAAGAGTAAGTCTGCAGAAGCAGGATTTTCAGAAGAGATCAGCTCAGGGACCTGAGCCTTTATAGGGACAGAAACAAAATTATTTCTGCAGATAAATTGTGAAGGCATAGAGGGGACCGTGTAGGACATATCACAAAAAGGACAGAACAATTTACTGCAGGGCTTGCTGTAAAATGCTGCTCTGTCCTACATAGATGCCTTTCCTAATACACAAGGGACTGTAACTTTTCAAAGCCCTGCTTATGAACAGAAAAGGGGTGAAAGCAATCCCGAGGGATGAAGTTTTCGAATGAGAGAAGTGTTGAGTGACAGGAGTTTTGAACGGTGTTTTCCTCCCTGTGCCCAACATGACTCATTGCAACTTTCAAACGCTTTGATATGGCAAAGAGTCTGGCTGTCTACAAAGACGGCAGAAGGCGACAGTTATTCCCAAACAATACCACTGTTGCTCAGAACCTGGCTATATTATTTCAAAAGGGCGTGTGTGCGGAGTGAGTTCACTCTCCAGAATGCTGTTGGACATGCCAAGCCTAATTAATCAGAAAGATGATCCACCTCATCAAACCCATCCCAGTCTCATACATGCATAAAAGGGCTCTCCTGAGCCCGTGGAGAGCACAGGTTCATCTTTCTCCTTTCCCTCCTACTCCTTGCTCCAGGCCAGCACCTTTGCTTCTTTATTCTTGCTGTAGCATCCATCCCAATCCAAAAGCCAGCAATGTCTCGCCAGTCCACCGTGAGGATTCAGAGGGGAAGAAGTGGCTTCAGCGCTGCTTCAGCCATCGTCCCAAACACCTGCCGCACCAGCTTCAGTTCGTGCTCTGTCACTCGGGTCGGAAACTGCAATGCTGGCAGCGGGTTTGCTAGGGTTGGTGGTGGCTTTGGAAGCAAAAGCCTCTACAATGTTGGTGGATGCAAGAGGATCTCTGTGGCTGGAAGGGGTGGTAGCTTCTATGGATCTGCAGGTTTTGGTGGTGGCGCTGGTAGCGTGTACGGTGGTGGCTTTGGCATGCCAGCTAACCTTGGCTACGGATATGGTGCATTTGGTGGTGGCATGGGTGGCCCTGGATTCCCAGCTGGGGGCATCCACGAAGTCTCCGTCAACCAGAGCCTTCTGAAACCTCTCAACTTGGAGATTGACCCCAGCATCCAAAGGATCCGAAAGGAGGAGAAGGAACAAATCAAAACCCTCAACAACAAATTTGCCTCTTTCATTGACAAGGTGAGACATGAGCTTCCCTAAATATCTTGTCCTGATTTTTTTGATGAGGACTCTTTTCTTAGCTGCTTTATGAGCACATAAGCTGATCAAGAAGGAACAGAAGTGAGGAATGAGACTGGAAGATGCCCAGTCCCTGGAAACTCCAGGGAACGGTACCTGCTACGTAGTGGTTGCTATGAATTAATCATCCAGTATTCGAGGTCCTCCTTGTTTGCTGCTTGACATCTTATAGGCAGTAGAGAAAGAAAACTCTAGAAGAAAATCTCACCCTCCTGGAGATGTTGGGCTCTCTCCATTGAGCACTATAGGAGCCTTGATAACAGGTTTTTAGATGGTTAAAGTGGGATGCAAGCAACCCATCTAAAATGACCAAGAAAGGAATCACATGAATTGGCACTAGGCAGAAGTAAGCTTCTCATTGCTTGAATTTCCTCAAAGGCATTTAAAGCTATCACTGCAACAGTACCAGCATGCCTGGACTGTTAGTTCAAAACAGCGAAATCTGATCTGACGCTGTCTGTCGACTTCATTTCCTTGTTAACTGTATTAGATGCACAAGAGCATCTGCTTGATTTCTGCTCTGGTTCAGCAGCTTGTCTTTGGTTTCAAGGAAAATGCTACGTTATTTTGGAGCTTTTGTGGGGTGGGGGAGCTATACTGAAGGGAAGGTGAAATGGCACTTTACTATTGTTTTCTTAATAAGAGTGTAAACCCTTTTTTGTTCCTTACCCGATTTTGCATGCACTCTTCACAGAAAATGCATGCACCTTGTCTTGATTTAGCAAAGCAATGAAGGGGAAGCATGGTGCAAGAAAACCGGTAGTCATTCCAGAGTTTGTTTGCAATACTGAGCAGGGTCCCTGCAGTCAAATAGCAAACTCCTTCTACCAGATGAAAATCTGGCTATGAAAACCAGCTGGAAAGAGCACTTCACCACCTCAGCTAGTACCGAGATCCCCCATTTGCAAGGAAAGCGCTCCATAATCTCTGCTCTTTCAGAACATCCACAGGGTATTTCTGCTTGCAGGTCCGATTCCTTGAGCAGCAAAATAAAGTGCTGGAAACCAAGTGGAGCCTGCTTCAGGAGCAGGGGATGAAAACAGTTAGGAACAACTTGGAGCCGCTTTTTGAGACTTACATCAACAACCTCAGGATGCAGCTGAACAGTTTGCTGAGCGACAAGGGAAGGCTGGAAGGAGAGCTCGTCAACACACAGTACCTGGTTGAGGATTTCAAGAAGAAGTAAGTCTATTGAGCTAGTGGTCTACTTACCTCGGTAGGTGCAGCCTTCCTCTGTTCAACATCCTTAAGGCAACTGGGTGATCCAGGAGAGTCCAGGACACAGGAATTCCCGACAGTAAAGGTTGTGACATTTTGTCAAGACAAATGGTAACAGGGTAACTGATCCAAATACACAAACATTGAGGGAATAATTTAGAATATGATCAACGACTTATTAACTAAATTACCTACTGAGAAAAAAAAATAAAATTACATGGTAGGTCTGAGAGTTTCAGGACAGCATGCTTAATTTTCTTAAGACAAGCAGAAGGAGTATGACTAATGGCCAGAAATAGGAAAAGAATAGATTCTTTAAAAATTTTTTTATGTACTTGTTTTAACTAGTTCAGCCTAGGAACATGCTCATGGTCTTTTATTCAGATGCTCTGTAGGAGAAAAGAACATTGTATGCAAAATGTTCTTAAGGAAGTTCATTCCAGCAAACCAAAATCACCTCCGTCTGTTACTTGCCTAAACAAATGCTCCTTCTGCTTCTCTCCATTAGGTATGAAGATGAAATCAACAGGCGTACAGTTGCAGAGAATGAATTTGTGACACTCAAGAAGGTGAGAGCAAATTACAGAATACCGTCTGATGACTATTTGTAGAGCTCAAATCACCTATTCATTCACAAATCCATCCGTTCATATTCCAAAAGCTTTTTTTATGGTTTCTTCCCTGGACTGTTATTGCAGAGACATGCGTGTTCCTGACTTGCTAGTAAGAGTTTAAGACACATTACCTAAATCTCTTGTCCTCCAGGATGTAGATGCTGCCTATATGAACAAGGTGGAACTACAAGCCAAGGTAGATGCGCTGACTGAAGAAATTAATTTCCTGAGAGCCCTCTATGAAGCAGTAAGTACAACGACCTCCCAAGACATTTCAACCCTCAGTTAAGAGCTTCCCTCCCTCCTTTCCTCCGAAAGCCTGTAATTTCTTCCCCTAGGAGATGCTAAATCCTTTACCTCTTTAGAGTTATACCAACCGTCTTAGCTGTTTAGATAACAATCTGTAGCCTCTCCCAGGTCTGCATGCTCATCTGAAAGGATGAAAAGGCATCTCTCAAATGAATTAGCTCACCTAATCCCCTGTGCACTTTGCAGGAGCTCTCTCAGATGCAGACACAGATCTCCGACACCTCTGTCGTTCTCACCATGGACAACAACCGAAACCTGGACCTGGACAGCATCATCTCGGAGGTCAAAGCGCAGTACGAGGACATTGCCAACAGAAGCCGGGCTGAAGCAGAGTCCTGGTATCAAACCAAGGTGAAGAAACTGGGGGTTTCCATGCTGTTATCTTCATGTCTTGTTTTGAACAGATAAAGACTGACTCTTCCAAGAAAACCTTCTCAAATATTGCATCTTGCACAGCAGCACTCCAGCTGCTAGTCTGGGCTCGAGGAGGGACCCATGCTTTCAGGCCCCTGGGTTACTCCAAAAACGATGGATTTTACCTTGACTGGTTGTTCCTCTCTCTGTGACAGTACGAAGAGCTGCAGGCTACAGCAGGCAGGCACGGGGACGACCTCCGTAACACCAAGCAGGAGATCTCTGAGCTCAACCGCCACGTCCAGCGGCTGCGGTCTGAAATCGACAGCGTGAAGAAACAGGTAAAAAGCAGCAAAACCCACACTTTTAACCAATTTACACCCTGACTTGCAAGGGAGAGGAAGGGCAACGTCAGAGGCAACCTGGGCAAGTTCTGCTCAATTTGATCCTTTTTCTCTCAAAAAGAGAACTGTCATTAAAAATGGTTAAGCTGATGGTGCTGGAATAATACTTTGTGATTGCAGGGTAGATAAAGAACAAGTCTAGGTCTCGTATGGGGAATCTGACTAGGGGTTTCTCTTCTGTAGTGTGCAAATCTGAAAGCGGCCATTGCGGATGCTGAGGAGCGTGGGGAGCTGGCCCTCAAAGATGCCAAAGCCAAACTGGCCGAACTGGAAGATGCTCTGCAACAGGCCAAGGCCGACCTGGCCCGGCAGCTCCGCGAGTACCAGGAGCTCATGAACGTCAAGCTGGCCCTGGACATCGAGATCGCGACCTACAGGAAGCTGCTGGAGGGCGAGGAGTGCAGGTGGGTGGGAAACACAACCCTTCTAGTCCTGATGTTGCAGGAGCAAAGCAATGCGAGCACTGGAGATGCTCAGCATTTCTGAAATGCTAAACAGGGCATTAGGGGGCCGGGAGGGGGAGAGATTGTCCTCGCTAATGGAAATAATATTGCGGGAAGCATCCCCAAATTACGCCAAGTTTTTAATTTTTCTCCCCAAAGGTCTCTAGGAAACGTACCCTATTTTTTCCCTTCCCGCTATCAATAGACTACTTCTTGTCTTCTTACCTTGTTGTGTTCTGTCCCCTAACAGGCTGGCTGGAGATGGTGTCCCAGTGAATATCTGTAAGTCTCTAAAATATATGCAATTACCTTATTTAAGCGTTAGTGTGTCTCTGCACCAAGAAGCCAGTGCCCAGAGAAATTGAAAGCTTTCCCTTCTCCTTCTTGCAGCCGTGACCAGAACAACTGTGGGAACGGGATATGGAGGAGGAAGCAACCTCAGCATGGGAGGGGGAATCTGCAATATGGGGAACAGCTTCAGCTGTGGAAGCGGTCCCGGGGTTAGCAGCACCACCCTTGGAGGCGGCAGCAGCTCCAGCGTGAAGTTCGTCTCAACCTCCTCCACCAGAAGAAGTTACAGAAGCTAAAAGTTTCCTTTCAGATGCTGTCACTCGCCAGAAAACACCTTAACCCTGGTTCTTTACTAAAGCATAGTTGGGGTCAACAGAATGAGGGCCACCTAAACCCTAAGTTTTGTCGCACAGGAGCCTCACTTTAGGAACTCTCTCTCAGCTGTGTTGTCCAGCATGCGTCGTGTAGGGCTCTGCTATTGAACATGAGTCCAGCTCTTTTAAATTTGCAACTTGCTTGTTACAGCTCAGCATTTTTTGGCCGGATTTTGTATATAAAATGTGTCCCATGACTGTTTGTCTCTCTTCACTTTCTGGTGTTTGTCTAATAAAAATGCATATGTAATTTATTCTATTTTGTGGACCTTTTAATTAAAGACAGGGAAGAGCAAATGCAAATGTCGATAACAAGCACTTTTCCTAGGGCCCTGCCCAGTTAAAGGCTCAGATTTTTGCTCCTCTTCACATTTCCTGAATCTCTCCATTAGCAGCCAAAACACACAGGCACAGTGCAGCACCAAAGGGAGGTCTGCCGTTGTTTTCAGTGTTCTCCCCACCGCGCAAGTAAAACACCTGGAAGCTAAACACCGGGCACGCCAAGGCAAGAGTCAGGCACAGGGGAAAAGGTCTAAGATTCATTTACTATGCAGCTTCCAGCCAATACAACATCCAACAGCCTGGCTCCCAGGGGGTATGAAGGGCAGTGCCAAGTGTGTGATGTACCTGCATAAACTTCTAACAATAGGGAACTAATTACTAGGGGAGTCAGAGCAACCACCCAACTTGCTCAAGTATATCAGTCCATCTCAAAACCCCTTTTACTGTGAGCTGTCTCACCTAAGCGTAGATGCCAGCAGGGCAAACATCCGCCTGAGCGGGTTGAAGGCACTCCCTTTCTGTTCAGAGCACTGGCCACACTGTTTAAGGGGTCTTGATGCTGATGTTCCCTCTCCGTTCACTATAAGCAGGTGGAGGATCTCGTCCATATGAATTCACATGCTACGTTGAATTAGAAGTCACTTATCCAATAGCTATAAAAAAATATCCAAGAATGGGATACCTGTTGGAAAGTGAAAGTCTTCAAGATCCAATGTTTCTTCACATTCCTAGAACACACTGGAGACAAGATCTTGTTTTGAGAAGGTGGAGAAAAACTAGAAGAGGTGTAGCAATTTTAGATGTGGTTCTGACTAATCGGGAGAAATTAATTGAGAAGGAAAAGCAGAGCATCATCTGGCTGAAAGCTAGAGTGACAGATCTCATTGCTGGAAGATCAGTTGAACAAATAGATGTGATTAGAAAAAAAGTCCCAACCCTCGCCCCGTGTATCTTAATAAGTTCAAGTAATGGGTAGAGAAGCACTCTTAGGAAAATACCCAAAGAGATGGGCAAATAGAGGGGAATTGGCAGTGCCTGAATGATAGACTGTATTCAGGTTTTCCTTCGACACCAGCAGTTTCCCATAATTTTCTAGGATGCTCTGAACTCTGCATGTTTCTCCCTGTATCCCTCAGGAAATCTCCTTCCCAAAAACTTGCAGGCTTGGTTATGGGTCTGCTGCAGCTCTCCGCTCCCGCTCCACCACCTCTTCCTGCGGAATACTCACAGCAGCTTCCTGGGAAGGAGCAATATCCTCCCTCGGAACTGGGCAAGGTTAAGTAACAGTCTTCCTCATTGCTGCCCAAACACCCTCTCTAACCAAAGAGGATATAAAGTATATAGCCAACAGCCATGTCAGGTGGATGCCACCCATTGCATCAACACCTGGGTCATAACACAGAGATTACGAAGCCCTTCATCGAGCGTGAGAAAGGCTGGGGCCAGAATATTTGTTCTCCCAGGGCACCCCTTTTTAAGCAAGATACAAAAAACCACCCTGGTAAAGGTTCGCATCTCTGGATACATGAGCAATGAACAGCTGTCCTTGCTCCAGAGCAGGGCTCTGGCCACCACCTACGTAACCTTCTGCATCCAGTCCTGCTGGACAAGTCAAACAGATGTAGTGATGACCTGGGGCTTATATTTCAGTGGGAGAGGACAGCCCTCGTTAATTCTAGCTCAGCCCAGATTAAAACCTTAGTTATAATGAAATGAATGGTGCTTGCACTCAGGGGCTTGAATTTGCAGTGCAAGGAGGGAACTGATTGTTAATTGCTACCTATAACGTTTTTACAGAGTTCTTGAGGACAGACAGTCGGTAGCTTAGTCACAGAAGCTCCGGTCTCTTAAAAACTGCTGCTTGTTGTAACACACAGTAACTGAAACACTCCCAGAACAGTTATTTTAGCTTTGGTCCAGGGTGTGTAATGGAAACATTAGAAGAATAGAGAGGAAAATAGAGGGAAAAAAAAAAAAGGCATGGCTGAAAGGCAAAAAGAGATGACATGCATCTGCAAATTACCCTCCTGGGACCTTCTGGTCAAACTCACTTGACTGCCCGGCCTCCACGTGTGAAATGGCAAACACAAGCGCACACTTGAAAGATGCATTTGTGAACACCTGCTCCATACCCCGGTGCCTGCACGTGTCTTTTTAATGGCTGGGGAAAGCTACGGCTTCCCAGCGACACTCTGCAGGTGGGCTACTACCTCCTCTGATGAGTAGGTGTTCAGCTTGGGCACGGGCATCCACAAGAGAGACATACCTCGGCAAACCCAAAGGGCTGCAGGGTCTGAGAGAAGCGCGTCCATCCCTGGACATCCAGACAAGACACTGGAAGTGACTTCCGAGCACCTTGCCTGCTCTAGGGTAAGTGCCCATGCTACCACATGTGCTACCACGTGTGCTACCACACAGCATGCACAGGGCGAGTCAAGACGCCATGCGTCTTTCACCAGAGAAATGCACTACTTGACTTTTCCTGGGTGCTATGCAGAATAAGAGTAAAGGGAGTTGTCTGTGAATAATGTCATAAGCCCAGATCCCAAGCACTGAATTTCATTGTGAGTAAGAAATATCAGAGGGGGAAGACAACAGACATGGGGAGGGCAGCCTGGGAACAGGCTTCACACTGTGTAGAGACAAGGTCACCCCATGAGTCAGGGAACAGCCCAAAAATCTGTGAAGGTGAAGCCCTGAGAAATCGCCAACTCAGGTTTTGTGTCGTCACAGACAACGGTTAACTCCCTCCCAGGTCATATTCTGATATTTCATCATTTGTTGTCAGTCTGAATCAGGATGAATCGTAGATGCTTTTTGCAGAAAGAAAGGTCTGAAAATACCATTCATAAAATTACCTTCCATGTCCTTCCCACTCCCCAACTGGATTTTCATAGCTGATGGTCCAAGACTTCCACTAATGCCCCATCGCAACCCTGGCTTTCCCTCCATTGCTTCTTTCTCCCTTCTGTATCAGTTCTGGTTTAAATGACTCTTGTTTGGGCATGAGAACAAGAGTCCAGAATTTCTGACAAGCCAGGGCCTGAGGTGCTGATGCCCCACTGGGGTTTACTCAAAACCACAGCAGCAGGAAAACACAGACCCGCAACAATGGATTTCTCAGACCTCGGACCACTGCACCGTGAAATAATGCGCCTTTACGCAACAGAGGGATTGATTCATCCCTGAAATAGAGATGAGCGAGCGCTTGCCCAACACAGGGAACCATCTACTGCAGAGGTGAAAGAAGGGAGTGGGAAAGGGATGGCTCAACAAGAGTTGAGCAGGCACTATTTAGTGTTTTCTCAGGTATTTTGACAGCCAGATCACAAAAAAAATGCAACTCCCACACTTTGTGAGTGCTTCATAGATGCTAGTGCTCATGGTGAACTCACCATCCGCTTTGCTCCTGGGTGTGCCGAGCCCAGTTGATCAGTAAGATGAGCACCACGCCAGACCCACCCCCAGCTAGTAAGGGTATAAAAGGGCCAGTCCCAGCCTGGGGGAGCACAACTTTGCCTTCCTGCCTCTATCCACTTCCTCACTGCTTTATTCTTTCTACCACTCTCACCCTGCTCGCATCACCTGCCATGTCTCGCCAGTGCGCTGCAAGGAACCAGAGCAAAACCGGCTTCAGTGCTGCTTCTGCCTTCATCCCAAGTGCCAGCAGCACCAGCTTCTGCTTACGGTCTGCATCCCAAGGTGGAAGCTGCAGTACCACCAGTGGGTATGGAAGATTTGCTGGAGGTTTTGGAAGCAGGAGCCTCTACAGTCTTGGTGGATGCAAGAGGATCTCCGTAGCTGGACGAGGTGGTGACTTCTACGGACCTGCAGGTTTTGGTGCTGGCACTGGGATCTCCTGTGGTTTTGGTGGTGCAGTTGGTGGTGCCTTCGGGTTTGGTGGTGGCATGGGTGGCCCTGGATTCCCTGCTGTCCCAGCTGGGGGCATCCATGAAGTACAAGTCAACCGGAGCCTTCTGAAACCTCTCAACCTGGAGATTGACCCCAACATCCAGAGCATCCGTAAGGATGAGAAGGATCAGATTCAAACCCTCAACAATAAATTTGCTTCCTTCATCGACAAGGTGAGACATAAGATTTCTTGGTTATGCTGTGTTGATTCATCAGTGGGGAAGCACAAACAAGGGCAAGTTATATGTTTATCAGTAATTTTTCTGCTCTTGTACTGCCATTTCTAACATCAGCAGCCTGGGAATAAAGCCTGAGGGGTTCCAACTTTGCGACTATTCATCCCTTGCATTAATGCTGAGATGAGACCAGCCAACAGGGGGAAAACGGTGATATAGGATGTAAGGAAGCAGAGTTTGCAAAGACAGCAGGAATGTTAATGTCAGATGTGCGCTGCTTGCTTGCTTGTCTAAATTATCAGCTGTTCCCCAAGGGCTGAGAGCTCCCACCTTTCAGCAAGCGAATCCTTGCAGGAATGTACCTCACCCTCTCTAAGGAAAACCATCCTAAAATCACTCTTTCTGAAACATCTCCTTTCTCTATCCAGGTTCGATTCCTTGAACAGCAAAACAAGGTCCTGGAGACCAAGTGGGCCCTTCTGCAAGAACAAGGGAACAAAACAGTCAGAAACAACATTGAGCCCCTCTTCGAGACCTACATCAACAACCTCAGGAGACAGCTGAACAGCTTGCTGACAGACAAGGAGAACTTGGGAGCGGAGCTGAACAAGGTGCAAAGCCTTGCTGAGGACTTCAAGAACAAGTAAGTCTATCCATCTGTGGTCTGCCTGGAGAGCAGGGTGGGCTGCGACAGATGCCAGGTCTCTGTTGCATCTGTGCAATCAAACAAGGAAAGAAGGCCTTTTTGCGGATATAATCTTCTGAGTAAGGCCCAGGTTAAGTTTAATATGAGACATATTCGGCCTCACTTCCCCATGGCTGAAATTCACAGGCAGAAAATCATAGGGCTAAGAGACCAAGGTACAAAACTCTACATACAAAAAAAATAACAGGCTGGTCCTGAAAATATGAAATAACTTTTGTACAAGCCTAGACCAACACTCCATTTCCACCCTGCAGATACGAAGAGGAGATCAACAAGCACACAGCTGTCGAGAACGAATTTGTGATCCTGAAGAAGGTGGGTGCACACACGCTGTGCCTCCCAGCCCCGCGGGAGCGTAGCAAGAAACACATTCTCCAGCTTTTCCTATGCTTCTCTGAAAACCACTTCATTTTTGTGATGTGTTTCCTCTTCTAGGAGGTAGACGCTGCCTACATGAACAAGACAGAGCTGCAAGCTAGGCTGGACTCCCTTATGGAGGAGATAGATTTCCTCAGAGCCCTCTATGAAGCTGTAAGCACCAGCATTTACATCCCTCTCCCAGTTTCCAATGTCCTTGCCTTCCTTTCCCACTTCAGAGGCTCAGGACTGATTATTTTTCCATTCTTGCTCTAAATAATTCAATGCTTTTTTCCATTTCACCTGCTGTCTTAACCCTGCCTGAAACTGTCTTGGAAAAATCACTTTCTCCACCCAGGTCTACCCTCTAACTTGGGGGGTTTCCTCCCCCTGAGCAACATTCGTGTCTCACACCTGCGACTCACTGAAATACCCGCTGCGTTTGCAGGAACTGTCTCAGATGCAGACCCAGATCTCCGACACCTCTGTCATCCTGACCATGGACAACAACCGCAGCCTGGACATGGACAGCATCATTGCAGAGGTCAAAGCGCAGTATGAGGACATTGCCAACCGGAGCCGGGCGGAGGCTGAGGCTTGGTACCAGTCCAGGGTGAGTGCCTAGGAAAGCTTAACTCCCTCCCCCAAAACCCCTCGGGGAGGTGGCTCCACTGTGATTTTTATAGCACAGGTTGTCTTCAGATTTAAGAATTCTATAAAGTTTGGAAGTGCTAATTTGGGATTGAGAACATACGCTTACTTCTGATTGCCAATACCCACATACCACTTGGCTCTAAACCCAATACGTTTTACCTTGACTGATTGTTCCTCCATCTGTGACAGTACGAAGAGCTGCAGGCTACAGCAGGCAGGCACGGGGATGACCTCCGTAACACCAAGCAGGAGATCTCTGAGCTCAACCGCCACGTCCAGCGGCTGCGGTCCGAAATCGACAGCGTGAAGAAGCAGGTAAAGGGCAACGTAAATGCATAGGACTTAACTCTTGCTGTAGTCTAACTTCTTGGTTGTCCAGCCAAGTTCAGGGAATAAAACCAGATGTATCTCAGTGAGTTCTGCTGGATCAGGAACGAATATGACAGCGTTTATCTCAGTGCAGTAACATCACTAAGAGTAACTTAATGCAATATTAGTAAAGCTAAGGAGATTTTAAGAGGTGTAGGGTTAGATTAAATCCAGGTTGTGACCTAGCTCAGAACATGGATCAATTCAGTGAGCACTCAGATCACACCTATAGAGGTTAACCCAAAGTCTTCTGCACCTAGACCAGGCATCATGACCTCAGGGTACAAAGAACTGTTCTATACTCTAGATAAGGAATGCAACCACTGTTTTTCCTCCGCAGTGCGCCAGTTTGCAGACAGCCATTGCAGATGCCGAGCAGCGCGGGGAGATGGCCGTCAAGGATGCCAAGGCCAAACTGGCCGAGCTGGAGGCAGCTCTGCAGAAGGCCAAGGCCGACCTGGCCCGGCAGCTCCGCGAGTACCAGGAGCTCATGAACGTCAAGCTGGCCCTGGACATTGAGATCGCGACCTACAGGAAGCTGCTGGAAGGCGAGGAGTGCAGGTGTGTGCAATTTTAGATCCAAATTTCCAGAGGTGCAATGGAGTCGCAGATCCTTGTCAGGTTTAGACTTCCCACATTCAGAAGACCTGAAAGCTGTTTAAAGGCAAGCAACTGCCCATGAAGATGAGCTGTTTGGGAAGATGGTAGCCTTTCATGCAAACTTTCCAACTTCCACTGAATATATCCCAAGGAAATTCTCCTGCCTTTTCAACCAGCTCTTGTTCATGGGTTCCCCTAGAATTCTTACTGGCTCATTTTGCTTCCTAACAGGCTCTCTGGAGAAGGTGCTGGCACAGTGAATATCTGTAAGTAACTTTTAAAGATAGTTTGGCAAATTTTACATTTGTCTCCCTGCCGCTCAGAGCCCACTGTTTGTGGATGACTCTAAAGAGGGTGTTGTCCTCTTACAGCTGTGACCAGAACCGCTGTAGGAACAGGATATGGAAGTGGAAACTGTCTCAGCTTTGGAGGCAGCAGCGGTGTGGGAGGTGGGGTCTGTGCTGGAGGAATGGGCTTCAGCTCTGGAAGCGGACAAGGCACAGCCGGGTCATGTGTGGTCAGTGGAAGCAGTTCCAGCATGAAGTATGTCTCCACCACCTCTTCAGCCAAGAGATGCTATTGAAGTCAGACAACAGCACTGTTAGCTAGTGCGTGCCAAGTTTCCTCTCGTATTGTGGGCAATCCTTACCCTTTTACTTGCAAAAGATTTGGAAGTCAGAGCTGTCTGTCTTTATTTATATAAAACATGCCATGCTCCTGTTTGTTCTTTGATTCTCTGAAATCCTCATTTCCCAGTGTTTGTCTAATAAAAGGCATGTGGAATTAATTCTGACGCATCCTCCTTTTAATTCCAATTACTTTATGGGACCTTGGGCAAGAGAGTGGTTGACATAGCAAAGTAGAGTTGAAGGTAAACAAAAGTCACACGCACAAGAGTCGAGACCTTTCCTTCCTCTGCACTCACTGCAACTCCACGGACACCTCTGATAGCCAACAGGAATAGAGCAGTTGGATGTTCTATCCCCTTTTGTGTGAGCAAAGTTTTTTAGCATCAATGTCTTCCACAGGATGGGGAAATATCTGCTCTCCCTAGGAGGCACTAGAGAAAATATCCTTCTATCTTAATTTCTACATTACGGCATCTCAGCATTTTCATGCCACCTTCCACCGAAACCCCTGTAATCTTTTAAGGTTTTATGTGATGAGTCATGCAGGGATATAAATCTAGTTTTTCCCATGAAAGCAAGTCCTTCAGCTTACACTGTTCTGTACAAGCATTAGCTGCAGGGGCTAATAACATGCCGTCACTGCCATTACCATAATTAGAAAAGACCCATTAAACCCCCAAACTCACCCTCTTTTGGAAGAATAATGTCCCCAGACATAGGCTGTGAGATAGTTAAAGACCCTGAGGGTGAGGAAGGTTTGGTTCCCCTGCTCTGATCTCCTGAACAGCAGTAACAAGAGACAAACTACAAAGCTCCAAATGTGCTGAGATTACTGCAGCAGATTGTGCTGGTTCAGTCTCTGACACAACACTGCCGAGTGACTAAAGCACTAGAGGTAAATGTGACGCACATTAAGTGCACGCTGACTCCTAGCCTAAAGAGAAGGTGATATAATAAACCCCAGCTTTTCATTAATCCTCTAGATCTAAGCACAATAACACACTACCAGAAAGGAAATGGCTTGTCCTCTTCAACACCTGCCCATCTCTCTCTGGCATCTCTGGACCATATTCCCACTGACACCAGCAGAACTGGTATTTGGTTTGTTATTTAAACACTGTCCAGCATCAAACAGCCATGTGACGACCTGGACTTTTACAAGTCAGGCTGTTTTCTCTCTGGGGGGACCATGTACTTTTAGCTGTCTCATCATTCAGCATTTTGGCTAAACAAAGCATCCAGGGTCCCTTTGTAGCCAACAGAAAGGTACAAGTGCCCCCCCCCCATTATGATCTTTACCAGAAGTACCTCTGTGCAGATGAAGTGTTGCTTGCAAAGATGAGGAGTGCAGACCAAGACATCTAACTTCTTCCCTAGATCAGGACAGGTTGCTCCTACCCCCAGACAGCTGACAACTGGGGAGCAAAGTCAGATTTTGTCTAGCAAAGCACATCAAACTGGCATTTTCAACATCTCTAGGTTGCCTCTTGTGGCAACCTCGGTCCCATCAGCTTTAAACTAAATGGCCACTGACACCATTAACCAAGGGAACTTTTGGACATAAATATATTTTTTTTCCCACCAGTAATCCCTGCTCTGAAAAATACAGGTTAGAAAATTTGGTGAGTTTTATGAGCCTGAAGGTTGCCAGCCCGTTGCATTAGCAAGTCTGGTGATTAACGGGTTGGGAAAGGTGGCCACGTGCCAGCATACCAAACCAATTAGCTCAGTCAACTGAGCTGCGGTCCTCTGCGGACAAGCCCAGCTCTCCGAAAGGATAAAAGGCAGAGGGGACTCCTGATCCAAACTCCCAAAGATTTCTACTCATCTGCCATCTCACCTCATTGTCCTCTGCTCTCGCCACTGGCGAGCGATTGCACAGAAGTCAGTCGGCATTAGGTCAGGAGGACTCAATAAGAGTTTCACTATTGCTTCTGCTGCCATGCCTGTTAACCGAAGCAGCTTCAGCTCCATGTCCATGTCCTGCAGCAGTGGTAGAGGTGTGGGATGGATCAGCGGTGGTTTTGGCAGCAGGAGCCTTCACAATCTAGGGGCAAGCAAGAGGATTTCCATGAGTGGAGGGTATTGTTCTGCTAGACCAGGGTACAGTTATGGGTCAGGTCATGGCGGGTTGACATACAGAGTTGGTGGAGCTGGGCTTGGGTTTGGAGGAGGATGTGCCCCTGGAGGTATTCAAGAGGTCACGGTCAACCAACACCTCTTGGTACCTCTTAACTTGGAGATTGACCCCAACATGCAGAGAGTGCGGCAGGAGGAGAAGGACCAGATCAAATCCCTCAACAACAAATTTGCCTCCTTCATCGACAAGGTAAGACATGTTCCACTTCATCCAGCCTGCCATGTTTGTCATTGCTTGTAGATTAGGATCAGGATTGCTCTCAACATTATAACTTTACTTCTAAACCCTTAATGCACAGAGTTAAGGACTTTGTTCAGCTTGTTACCTCCATATCCAGACTGTCTATACAGCTCATTTTGTCAGAGCTCTAGCAACAGTCCGGATGTGGTGCAAACTATTTTCCAGGTTTCTTCGCAGTTGAATATTGCTCCTGGTTTACAAATCTTCCTACTGATGATCTTTTGATAACATGCCCATCTAAATCCCACTTTAAATTACATTAAAAAAAACCCAAAACCCACCCTCACATTCAAGCCCCCATCTCATGAAAAATGAGGCAGGTTTTGAGTTGATGATCCCAAATGATTTAAATTGTTCTGATGGGTTTCAGGTGCGGTTCCTGGAGCAACAAAACGAAGTACTGGAGACCAAATAGAGCCTCTTGAAAGACCAAAAAGTTGTGAAAAATGAACTTGAACCTATGTTTGATGCATATATCAGCAACACGAGGAGACAGCTCGAGGCTCTAGGAGGGGATAGGCTGCGGCTCAGCTCAGAGCTGAAGGCTATGCAGGATGCTGTTGAAGACTTCAAGATTGGGTAAGCGACACAACACACAGAACGAAACCTGTCCAGTTTTAATTCACTCTGTCTTCTTCCTGGATGAGTTAAAAGACCCAAGGCAACCCCAAAATGGAGACCTCAGAAAGGACTAAAGTGACTCTGTTCCCCTCACTTTAGCTGCTGTATAAACGGCAGCAGCAACACCCTACCTGTTGCAAGGCACATGCTTTTTTTTTTTGCGGGGACAGGTGACCTTTTAAAATGTTGCAAAAGGCTCAGATGGTCAAATATCCACAGGAGTTCAGGAGCACCTTCTCAAAGCTTAGTCTGTCCAGAGCTTAAGCTTTCCAAATGGTTTCAGCTCCTGTGTAGTCATTTTAATGCAGACCAGGATGAAACCTGAATCTTAACAAGACTATTGAGCCCTCTGAACACTCACATTTCTTACTGATGTGGATTCCTTTCCAGGAGAGAAAAATTGTCTAAAAAGAAAGATTAATTTTAAGTGTGTGCTTAAATGTTTTTCTTTTTTTTATTTTTCTTTTTTAATATTATTATAATGTCCCTTCATATCAATCTATTGTATAGTTTTAGCACTTCTGGAAGTCAGGAGTTAGTTAGCTTCCACCCCCTGGAAAGTCACTGAGATCTTGGGCGAGGGTTTCAGCTCAGCTCATTAACTCTTTAGGCTGTTAGGAGGAGGTGTTGCCTCTCTCATCCACTCCTTGCACTTTGGAAAAACATCTATCAAGAGTTAGTGTCTGCTACCATGCCCACGAGGGATACACTGCTTAATGAATGTGAATAAGTAAGGAGCTTAAATTGTCAATCTGGAACCAGAAAAACGAGAGATGAGAGCTAGGTGCAGGCTGCAATTCAAAACAAGGACAGACGCATTCTGCCAGAAACTCTCTGCTCTCCCTTTCTTGGGAGATCATGTGTCTGACGCTTTCTGCCACCTTTACCAACAGTGCCTCTAGCCCAAAAGTAGCATCGGAATGGAAACGACTGCCTTGGGGAAGAGAAATCATCATCCACGGTCTACTTTGAGACTTCTTTTTTATGGGTCCCTGTGCCTTCAGAAGAGAAACATTTAGCAGAAAAGTATCTGTCCTGTGTCCGTTTGGCCATGTAAGACATCAGGGTCTGCTACAAATCAGTCATCTAGATTTCATTCATTCATTTTAGGATGGGACAAATGACATTCCTGAGATAAATATCTTTCTCCATCAGCTACAGAAGAAACCTCAAGGAACAGAGCTTAGCCGAAATAGCCAGGTTCCGGGTCGTGACCTGAGATGAATCCCAGCTGTAAACACAATACTGCTATTGATTAACTGGGTCAGAGAGTGTCTTCCTTCTGTTCTCATCACAGGTCCATGGTGAAAGCAATTTTAAACTTTGAAAAGCAATGTCTAACATTAGCACAGTCTGCAGCAGCGAAGCAGCAACAGAGATTGCTCAGCAGAGAAACGACCCTTGGGTGCGCCATGACTTCAGACAAGAAATCCTTTGACAGTCAAAGGTCACATCATAGAAGAGGTTCAGACTTTAATATTCTGCCTGCATCTGACGGTGTCAAATATTCCTTCTGGCTCCAGATCAGGGAATCTTTGGGCAAAAGCTCAATTACATCATATACATTGCTGGGCTGGGAGCATCATCTTGCGTTGTGGCAACAATGCCTACACGTACCAAAAGGACGTCACTGCTTCTGTCCCCATTTCCTAGGAATATGTTCTTAGCTTTATTTACTTTAAACTTTGCGGATCCCAAAGTATTCTTCCTAATGGTTTGCTCTTCTGAGTCAAATACTAATCCATATGGCAATTAGAAATTAGACATATGCCAAATTAGTTTTCCTCTTCTATGTGGCTAAGAGCTTAGAGACCCACAAATCCATACACAGGCTAGGATTTTGCTTAGTGGAAATGATTTTAAGGGTTGGGTATTCCTGATGTGAAGAAATCTTCCCCCATGAAAGGGTCATGAAAGGCTAACATCTTATTAGCTGCAGGGACTCCTTCCTTTGAACTCCTCTCTTTCATCTCCCCCATTTAACAATTTCATTTGAGCTGGGCATCAATCCACTGCTATTGCTGGTTTTTATCCTTTCCCAAGAGTGGGACTGTGTGCTGCTGCTGATCCAGACCTTGGCTTTCCTTGCCCAGGCCATCATCCTCCCTCCTCCCTGGCCATCCCCAGCCCTCCCAAAGCCACCGCGGGAGACGGCGTCAGAGATCCCCGCTCTTCTGAGTAACCCAGGTGTGGCAGCGATGAGCTCAGCTACAGCTCCACCCAGCCCTCCCGGCCTGAGAAAACTTGGAGAGTAAAAGTCTCCCATTCACAGCGAAAACTTCTGGGAGGATAAAACGTGCCTTTAATGAAGGCCTGCAGCTTTTCTAGATGGCCTCCTCCCACCACCTAGCCCAAGGGTGCTGTCTTTCTATCATAATCAGTGAGATACATATATCTAATAATGCTATGTACACCATATGCACTGACATAGCATTGTTAGGTAGCTGATTTTGTTGTTTCTTCCAAAGATCTATGCATCGGTGGTAAATACCACTGGGAACAGACTCTTTAGTCTCTCCACAAGCACCCTACAACGAATGCATGGAGGAGGGGTTTCCATATGCCCATGGTGGACAGGGTGGGTTGCAGTATGGAAGCTGTAAAGGGATGCTCATCCCCGCTTCCCAACAGGTACGAAGAGGAGATCAACAAGCGCACGACTGCAGAGAATGACTTTGTTTTGCTCAAGAAGGTGAGGCACCAACAACAAAGAAGGGACACACTTTTTAAAGGCAAAACACATTTGAATGCAAATAAACCCTTTTTATCCCGCAGTGCCAAGCTGGGCAAAGCACTTAGCAAACGTGTAGTCATGCCTCCTTGAAGCAGAAACGCCCAGTTGTGCCAGTGTGTCAGTCCTTGGCAATAGCTCGCTCTTGTTTCAGGCCCCTCATGCAAAATTCAGGTGAGCCCTGGTCCCCCCGGTACCAGATCACATCTGGGTCGTCCATACCCTGTAGTCTCTCCACTAGATGCTCTGCCACTTCTGCAGCCTTTCTGTATCCAAGGCCACCCTCCACAGCCCCCCTGGTCCCACCTGCAGGAGACACAATAAGAAACTTGAACTCTTTCAAGCATTATCCAAAATATCTGCCTGTGTGCTGGCAAAAGAAAGGGAAATTCAGTGGCTTCTGACTTGTCAAAAATTGCTTAGTCTATGGACATCATCCCTCCGTCCCCAAAACAAGAAGGTAGCAGGAAGAAACCAGTTCACTTTTGGCTCTGTTTAAAGGCATAGAGGTCATTAAAGTCTTTAGTTCTGGTTTGTCTCCAAAAGTTCACATTAAATGACAACTGTTTTTTGCACAAGGGTGCAGATAGGCAAGGTTTGGTTCAGTACCCCTGTTGTCACGGTTCCAGGATGCAGATGCTGCCTACCTGAACAAGGTGGACCTGAGGACCAAGGTGGATGCACTGACAGATGAGATTAACTTCCTGCGAGCCCTCTACGAAGCAGTAAGAATCTCCCAAATTTCCCAGTTCTGCTATTTCCTCGTTTTCCTGGTACCAACAGGATCGAACCAGCCTGAGAGAGCTGTTCAGAGCTGCACTTCCTCCCCATTCCTATCCCTCTACCACACATCATCTCTGGGACAAGCACAACAGTAAAACATTTGGGACTGAGAACAAATTCGTTTGACTTGCAGGAGCTGTCTCTGATGCAGTCACACGTTTCCGACACCTCTGTGGTCCTGTCCATGGACAACAACCGAAACCTGGACCTGAACAGCTTCATTGCAGAGGTCAAAGCGCAGTACGAGAACATCACCAACCGGAGCCGGGCAGAGGCCAAGTCCTGGTACCAAAGCAAGGTGAGGATATGAAAATTAACGAGGGGAGCTAGGAAAGTTTTTGTTTAGCATTTCCCAAAGGCTATTTTATACTGGAGAGTGCAAGCAGAGAGGACAGGTGAGTAGGGTGTAAAATCAAGTCAATTTGGACAGGATTTCATTTCGTTTCTTGGACATGTGAAAATGTCATTTTGACAACAAGAGATAGAGGAGCATAAGGAGACAGAAGGAGGAAGGAAATAAGCTCATGGGGAAGAGCTTGGATTGAGTACAGAAAGAGACAGGAGACCCGGTCAAGAGAGGATCAGAGCAAGGTCAATCTCTACCAATGAGGTCAAGCTCCTGCCCAGATCTGACTGCGCCCTGGTGTCTCATCTCCCTGCCCATCCCAGTATGAGGAGCTACAGCTCACGGCTGGCCGGCATGGGGACGACCTCCACAACACCAAGATGGAGATCTCGGAGATGAACCGCACGATCCAGCGGCTCCACTCAGAAACTGATAGTGTAAAGAAACAGGTACGGCACACAGGACCCCTCCAAACATGGGGGCACCCCCACCTCCACTATCTTGCCGTAGCCTTGCAAGAACGCCTGGAAATGGGGGTCCAAACCCACCGAGCAGTCACCAAACCTACTTCCACTTCTTGCAGTGTGCCAGTTTGCAGACGGCCATCGCAGATGCTGAGCAGCGCGGGGAGATGGCCCTCAAGGACGCCAGGGCCAAACTGGCCGAGCTGGAGGCAGCTCTGCAGAAGGCCAAGGCCGACCTGGCCCGGCAGCTCCGCGAGTACCAGG
>JAVKLA010000017.1:2425860-2450910 GCA_034782735.1 Sagittarius serpentarius | reverse complement strand
CTCATGAACGTCAAGCTGGCCCTGGACATCGAGATCGCGACCTACAGGAAGCTGCTGGAGGGCGAGGAGAGCAGGTGGGTGGATCACCCTGCAAACAAAATAATGTCCAAACCCACAGATGTTTTCACATCTGCCTTGCAACAAGAGAGGGAAGGGCCACAAAAACTTGCAGAGAAAACACAGCCCTATCCTACGCAGTTACAGGTGTTATTTCAGTTCTTATTGGACACTCATTATCAGGCCTTAACGCTCCAGACCATTCTGTTATCCAATGTCCCTGGTGCCAAACTATTGATTGAAATTGTCCTAAATAACAAACCCTTACTTCTCTGTCCTCTCTTTCTTCCAGACTGGCTGGAGAAGGCGTTGGTGCAGTGAATATTTGTAAGTAGTCTGGCTCGTAAGCAATAGATAGAGTATTCACCGAGTTATTCCTTAAATGCATCTGAAACTGAGGATAAGACAATGAAAATGAGCTGTGCAGCTAGTAGTTACCATCACAAAAATGGAGTATACTTAGGGTTTTGCAGCGCTCTGTGGGACTGGGGAGGCCAGAGAGCCTGATACATCTTTTCTCTGACCAACTCTGAACTTGAAAGATTTTGTACATTGAGATTGTCCCTAGGAGACTCAGAGGTCTACGGCCAGCCCTGCTACAGGATAGGAAGAAAAGCCAGAGAATAAGATGTGTGAAACACAGGCAGTGGTAGATGGTCCAAGAAAAACCACGATTGTGTGAAACTGAAGGTTGAAATTTCTTCGTGCTGTTCCAAACAAACAAATTCTCTGCCCATGGTTTCCCATCACAGCTGTGGTCTCATCTGGGAGCAGCTACGGAGGTGGGAACATGCCGGGGCTGGGGTCAGCCTTCAGCAACAGGCACAGCATGGGGGGAAGCGGTGCCAGGTCCAGCAGCGGGAGCTGCCTGGCCGGGAGATTCAGCTCTGGCACGGGAAGCAGCTCAAGCATGAGGTTTGTATCGAAAAGCACTACCAAGAAGAGCTATCGGAGCTAAGTCGCGCGGCACCCAGCTCACTCGGAGCAGAAGAGGTTGAGCACCACCTCCTGCTGCCAGCACAGAGCCTATTAACACCACCCAAAGAGCCACGCTTTATCACTTTTCCATTAGGGGAAAACACTCCCAGCGCTACTTATTGGCTTGGGAGAGATGACTCCGTAAGTCCAATTAATTCCCCTGCACAAAGCCTCACCCAGCTGACCAGAAGCCCAGCACTGCTTATCAATGGGTAATCAGCCTTCCCATTAATGGGTGCCATCTTTAATGCTCAGCTTGCAGCTTCCCAGGGCTCCCTTTTGCTCCAGTGCCCTGGTACAAATCCAGAGTAGATGCAGGACTTGGATTTACGCCAGAGTACATGAAAGCACAACGTGTCCCTTCACCCACTTATGATAGAAACCAGGAGGTGTGTTGAGACCACAGTCTCTTGTGCTCCCTCCTAATCAACCCCACTCCCCACTGCTGGGCTTGCTCTCCCCAAAGGCTTGAAGAATTGAAAACAAAGCGTCTTTCAATATAGAGGCAGTTACTCTGTTTCCCAATTCCTCTTGCATTGCTGTCGTTTCACTCCTGGACTCTCTAGCTCTACCTACATCCAAAAATGCAGCCTTCATCTTCCGTAGGTGAAAGCGGTTGGCTCTCTATATAGCCTAATTCCTCACCCACGCAGTATGTACAATTTAAGCCAAAAGACCACGTAACCTACAGGTTGCTAGATCTTGTCTCAGCAGCAAACCATTCTCCTTTCCACCAGCCAGAGTGAGCTTAAAGTAGAGATAGGGGTTAAAAATACAGGAAAAACAAAAAAGAGGAACAGCAGGCTTTGGTAACATAAATTTTACATAACCTGGAAAAACATCTCTGGTTTAATGCCTTTGTTCTTAGCGCCTTTTTTTTTTTTTCCCCCTTTTCTTTTTATGGAAGGTGGGGGGAGGCAAAGAAGAGGGTTGGAGAACTATGGTGCCAAAATGTAACTAGCTCGTTTCCTCTCATCTGCTCCCATTGAACTGCATGAGTTTTATGATAGTTCTGCAATAAATTGCAATCAAACTTACCATGACCAGTGTGGGTTTTCTGTGCCATTATGAAACTAATCTAAAAGTATAATTTTAGAAAAAGGCTTAGGAGATTTGCCATAGGCACTCGCTGTCACTCAGAGCCTTGCCATCCCCTCCTCCCCATCTCAGTCCCGGAGACGAGGGAAGAACATTAAGTGTATTGGAGACAGGGGGCACAGAGCAGCAATACCCAAACACTTTGGGAGGTTTTCCAAGTTGCACGGCCAACAGAGCAAGGCCAGAAGGTGGGGCTGGTTTCACCTGGCCATAAACGCCTACATCCGAGACAGTCAAAGGACCGAAACAGACAATTTTGGGTCAATTTGTTCCCCAGTAACACCTCCCTCCCTCTGTGGGACTGAAAGCGCTCTAGGCAGTTGGCTGAAGATGTCTGCACTGCAGGAGCACTCCAAAAGGTGTTTTAAAGTCAGGAAAGATGGATCGTACACATCAGAGCTAAACTTCTGGAAAGGCTCATTCCAGACCTGCAGCTTGCACAGAGAAAACAGGAGGGATTTATCTCCGTCCCCTCTCCGGAGCGGCCAATGGAGCCATCAGGCCAAGTGCTAAACAAGGATGCGATCCCAGGGCAGTGAGATGCTCCCGAGCTGAGGTTTCTGTTGGGTCAGCAGATCGAAGCCGGGCTGGCTCAGACAAGCTGGCGGTACTGAGCTCTGCTCAGGCCTGTAATTAAAAACCCAAGAGGGAGAAAGTGAGAAAAGAAGCCAACATGACTTCTTCCATTTCACAGAAGATGCCAGCTATCACATGTAGCAGCTGTTCTCCAGCATCCAGGGCCCAATCATGAAAGATGCTGAGCTCTCTGAACTCCTTTTAGGCTGAATCCCAAAAAGTGCTTAGCACATGCAACTCCCACACAGCTTTACCCTAAAATGTTGCGCGGCTAAATGAGGCAGGCCAGCTTTCAGGCTTGCATGCATGAACTTCTCTCTGATCCTCTTCATGGAGCAGAACATGTTCTCAGGCCGTGGTGACTGCCAAGAAAATCACATAAAAGCAAATGCACCTTTAGAAAAGGCTGAGATTTTCAGGGCTAAGCCCTCAGTGTTATCCCACTGGAGGCAAAAGAATTAAGAGGGTTCTCACCCATGGCACACAGCCCTTTCGATATTTCAGCAAAGATGAGACTGAAAATCACCTACTTCATTTTCTAGGAAAGACTTATCTGCCTTTCCTCCATCTTTGTCACTCTGAACACACCTCCTTTGCTGAAAAATAAATACATATATAGTCCCAACTCACTTACATTCACAGGGATTTGCCAATTTCACCAGAAAAGAATGACCAAGCCAGTTCTCCTGTAAGCTATTCCCCATGGAGGACACTTCTGCAAGCAATAAGATGAGAGCTGTCAATCCATCTGACTGGTGTCAGTCACGCTCCCCACAAAACTCGGGAAAACAAGACTCCCTTTTCAGGGCATTCAGTGGAGGAGAGAAGCACACAGGTAGCTTGAGAGATCACCTCGAGCCATTCAACCTTTGCCTTTGGTTTTTTCCCAGCTGGTGCAAAAGTCTGAGCTGGAAAACCTCTCGCTGCTTTCTCCTGCTCTCACATCCCCCCTTTGCGACACCCGTTTCCTGCTTGTAGTTACAAACCAGCAGAGCCCTAGCACCAAGACATATGCTTGCGTGGGTCCATCTCCAGTCCTGAGGGAAGGAAAAGTTTATTCTTGAGGCCAAGAAAATGACGGAAGTCAAATGAAAGAAAGAAAGGAGTAAATTATAGAATTAGGCTAACAAAAGGATCAACTCTGTCTAAAGGCTAATGTAATAGCAAACCAAGTCAGCCCCAGTGTTTGGATTCCTAGATATTCCCCAGAGTTTAACTCAGATTCTTCTTTTCCCACATGTAAAACAAAGCAATGCTCCTTCCCTCACTCCCAGTGCCCTGCAAACATCAAAAGATTGGTTCTGCTTCTCTCTTTCATGCTTACTATAAAAAAAAGGGAGGTTTGCAAATGCAGTTTTTATGGGACCAGGGATTCCCTCCCATTCAAATTAGAAATGCAGCCTATAACTCAACAATAGGTGTGCACTTAAAAGCAGCTCAGGTCACTATTCAGCAAAAGAGACGAGTGGGATATTACCAAACAACCTACGCTCACAAACATCTTTAAAAATGGTCTTTTGTGACTGGTTGTGCAGCCAAAGCCTGTTTTCCTGGGACATAAGCGGGTGAAAGCTCCACTTCTCATTGCAGAGGGTTTCTGGCCGAGTTAACTCACGTGCATTGCCTCCTGCTCCTGCGTTCAGCTTCTCCCTCTGCCTTCATTCCCTTTCGAGCCGGGCTCGACATCTTGCCAATCCTACCATGTCTGCTCCGGAGTTGGGGGAGGAGTTTCAGCTCTTGCTCTGCTGTGATCCCAAGAAGTGTGAAGAGATATACTGTCAGCACCGTCTCGTGCCGGGGGGATGGTGGTGTGGGGTACCTGGGGCTCGGATGCTTCGGCAGCAGAAGCCTTGGTGGCAAGGCAGGCTGCTAGCCCAAGCTGGCGATCAGTGGCCGTCACCTACTGCAGTATGGCTACAGCCCCTCAAGCACGGGGTTGGGCTATGGTGGTGCCGGCTTTGGCAGCAGGGGCGGTGGAGCCCTGAGGGCCTGGGCGCCCATCGCCAAGGTCACAGTCAATGAGCATCTGCTCCGGCCGCTCAGGCTGGAGATGGACCCAAACCCTCAGTCTGTGAAGCACCAGGAAAAGAAGCAGATCAAGACCCTCAATAACAAATCTGCGTTTGTCATTGACAAGGCAAGAGATGCCCGGCTCGACGGGCATTGCAGCTGCAGAGCCGTAACGAGCTGCCATACGGCACATCCGAGACAAGGGATGCATTTGCCAAACTGCTTACTAGCAAGAGCAGCCAAAACTCACAGCCTGACTTTGCAGTAAGGACCCATTTGGGTTTTATGAGGAGGACGTTTTGCACCACCTTAGAGTAAAAAGGAGCCTTCGGTGGGGGCAAGAAGGTATTTTCATGCTCCAAGAGTGGAGTAAAGCAGTCTTACTGCAAATGACAGCTTTGCTGTTACATGCAGAGAAGCTGATTCTCTAATGCCCCATTTTTATATCACTTGAACCCTGACTTCAGTAGGATTACCTCTGATTTACCCCAGCCTATTTTGGCGCCGAATCTAACTCGGTGCTTTTTGCATAGTAACAACCAAGACATTTTTCTGAAGAACCTTCTTATGAGATGATGCTGTTTGACAGATTTTAAATGCATGCCTTCTCCATTCACCTGACACTATTCTGAATAACTTACAGATTTTCTCTCTCGATTTGCCAGTTCTGGGACTGTAATTGTTCATTTCTGTGGCACCGGTATAACAAATCGCTATACTTTGAATGCTTTTCAAGTCCAGTTCCTGGAGCAACAGAACAAGGTGCTGGAGACCAAATGGGGATTTTTACAGGAACAAAAGTGTTACAGGAGCAACATCGAGCCAATGTTTGAAACTTATATTGGCAACTTGAAGAGGCAGCTGCATGTTCTGGGAAGCGACAGAGCCAAGCTGGAAACAGAACCGAGCACCATGTTGGGTATCATGGAAGATTACAAGAAAAAGTTTAAAAAAGATAAAAGCTCCAAAACCAGGGCTAGAACTGATCTCATCTAATTTTTGGATGGCAAAGGCTGCACAAGATGCAAGATCTCCTGCAGACGTACACATGTATTACTCGCATCAGCAGTTGGTTTCCATGCTGAGGTTGAGCATTTGGAGGTGGTAGAAGATTAGATTCATATTCTTGCTTAAGCTGAATAACAAGAAGCAAAGTGATCTTTCTTCTTTTCCTTGCAGGTATGAAGAGGAAACCCACTGGCAAACATGTACAGAGAATGAGTTTGTGATGCTCAAAAAGGTAAGAGACCTTCAAACCAACTCAAACACTTATTCCAGGCTTTTAGTATGAACAGCAGCCAATATTGCCGGAAAAAGGTGAGACTGCCTCTCACTCTCCAGAGACTCTAGAGGGACCTAAAGGCCAACTTTTGGGAAGATTTAATTAAAGAGTTGAATCCCACCTTAAGTGAGTCAGTTTTAGCTGAGCTTATTCATTTGGGATGTTTGTATACCCCAACCGGTCAAAACCTTTCCTTCTCTTCTCTGTGTCTGGTGATTTTTTGTCTTCTGCCGAAGAGGATAAGAGAGCCAAACAAGTTAATAGCATGGTAAAATTTATGGCCTTGAAAAGAGCAGCCCTGAGTTTGTCATCTCATCACTTGCTGGCACTGGTTTGCTCTTTCTTTTCATAAACGTTGACGTGCTTCAGGACACAGATTGTGCCTGTGTGAACAAAGCTGAGCTGGAAGCCAAGGTGGAGTCCCTCACCCACGAGATCAGCTGCTTGAGGAGCCTGTATAAAGTGGTAACAGCTTTTCCTTTTCCGCTCCCTTTTCCTCCACCCCATGCCTCTTTAGGGGGTCTGTGGACTTAGGCTCCCACAACCCATCACTAAAGATCACAGAGATTTTTGGTGTTTCATGTGTACACCAGTTGATTGCTCCAGGTTTCGAAGCTGTTACTCCTG
Source organism: Sagittarius serpentarius (assembly GCA_034782735.1). Classification (NCBI taxonomy): domain Eukaryota; kingdom Metazoa; phylum Chordata; class Aves; order Accipitriformes; family Sagittariidae; genus Sagittarius; species Sagittarius serpentarius. Next base: position 2,444,282 of record JAVKLA010000017.1, on the reverse strand, counting down.
CACTACACAGGCAAGATCCTAAGGAATCTGTTTCAACTTGATGGTGAAGGTAGAAGCCAGAAAGATTAAACCAGGAAATCCTTCTTTGGGTTTTCTGCAGTGAGCCTGAAGTCGCGGTACGGCAGAGCGCTCCGCATCTCCTTGTCTCCACACCAAGGAAAACCCCTCCAACGCAGACAACTGATAATCTTGCTGCTGCCCTGAGGAAATCACTCAGCTCCAAGCATCCATTTTGGACACCTCTGTTATTGTGCAAACGGACAACAGCTAAAGTCTGGACACAGATGACATCATCGCTGATGTCAAAGCTCAATACGACAACACTGCCAAAAGAAGCCGGGCTGATGCAGAGTCCTGGTGCTACACCAAGGCAAGTCATGATGGACACTCACAAAAGTAGTCATCCCCCACTTCTGCTGTGGGCTCTGCTTCTTCAGATTTCCTAATTTGGGTTGAATAGGCTTTTTAAAGGTCTGCTTTCTTAGCCACCTGCTGTGTTTTCCCTATGTGCGATACATCCTGTTAATGTCTTCACACACAGAGCTGCTATTGTGTAAATGAGACACTCGTGTCCCCCAGTGACAAAGGTTTTTGCCTTAAAGCTCAAGATTCAGGACTGCAGCCCCAGAATCACATAGTAGGTTTAACAACTGACTCGTCCTCACTCTGGTATTTATTTTCATTGTGTTTTCTCTCTCCTCAGTATGAGGAACTGAGAGAAACCACTGGCAAACATGACGACAGCTTGCGTAACACAAAGAATGAAGTTGTGGAGCTGAATCAGGTGATTCAGAGACTGACTGGAGAACGTGAAAACACCAAAGCCCAGGTAAGGATGACTCAGGGGCAATAATGTGTAAATCGCAACTCCCAGGTTGTGGTTTTCCAAAACTCCGCCACTAGAGCAAGGGAGCAATAAAGCCGGTTTTGATGAAATACATGTCAGCTGCTCAACTCTAGGACTTGCCTGTAATCCAGAGTACAGAGTAAAATGGTCTGTTATGACTAATAACCGACCTACCATCAGCGGAGACCTGCAGTGAGAAGACAACACATGCACCAAAGTCTCAGCTAGGCAGAGAGAATCATCGCAGAGTTAGAGGTTTACTGATAGAATCTGAAAATATAACAAAGTGCGGGTGGATGAATACATAGGCAGATTCAAGAGCTCTGAACTATTCAAATCACATGCAAATAAGCGGCAGTAATGAGAGTCTCCTACCTGCAGAGATGCAAACTGGAAGGAGCCATGGCTGAAGATGAGGAGCACAGGGAAGTGGTTGTCAAGGATGCAAAGTGCAAACTCCGCGAGCTGGAGGTATCCCTGCAGAAGGTGAAGCAGGACGTGGCCCGTGAGTACCAGGAGCTCGTGAATGTCAGGCTGGCCCTGGACGTCGAGACTGTGACCTACAGGAAGCTGCTGGAGGGCGAGGAGAGCAGGTGGGTGCTGGTACAACCCTGCAGGACGCTTGCAAGGAAGCAACAGTAACACATCTAACCCCACAACCGCCTTTCACAGTCTGCCCGATGAGCCACCACATCTGTAATTGCAGTAAATCCCACTGAGACCCGACGTCCTAGGGAGCGACACTTTCCAAAGCACTTTCCAGCGTTTATGGACCCAAGTGTCTTAGAAAGTCAAAAGCTCCTAATGCACTCGGGCACTTAGGTCTTCCCTTAAATGGAAGACCTTGCACGAACAAAGATTAAGTCTTCTTGTGTAGCCTCAGGTCTTATCAAGCTAAAGGCTCAGCCACAGTGATGCCTGGCCACCTTTGCCACCCCAGCCAAAATGACTGGGTACCTATTGACACGCAAGCTAATTGAGGGGACAGAGGGAAAGCCCCTGGCCAGCACTTGCTCACACTTACACACACAGAGCCAAAGCAAAACCCTTTCCCTGCTTGGGCATGACACCGGACTCGGGAAAACTTCCTCACAGGCATGAGCTGAGCCGTCGAGTCATGGTAGGTCCAAAGCACTTGCCTGGCCTGCCGGCAGCTTCCCACATCCCCAGACCTCCCAATTATTGGCCAGTTATAGGGACACACACTAAATACGGACTTTGGTTTTTCACACCTCCATTTTCCCCATCCCCCAAGGCTGTGCGTAGATGGTGGCTGCCCTGTGAATATTTGTGAGTACCCCTGGATCTATGCAGTAGGACGGAAATCCCAAGCTGAAAGATTTTCTTTGCAGCTGTGTGCTGGTCCCCAGGAAGAATCACACGCAATACTGATCCGTGCTTTGGTGGCAGCTGCTCTTCCAGCAGCAGATCGCGGTTCGGAAGCAGAGGTCTAGCGACTGGAGGAGGCACCTGTGGCAAAAGTATCACTGGCTCTGGAGACCTCTGCGCTCCTCGTACCATGGGAGGATACAGTGCTGTGACTGGGAAGAGCTCCAATGTCAAACTCGTGTCCTCTACAACCTCCTACAGGTCACAATACTAAAAAACCAACAAGCATTTGAAAGGAGGGTCCTCAGTCTGCCAGTTCATATCAGCAGCACACACAGAAAACACAGGGGAGCTTTTACAGCTTTCAGTCCAGACCATGTTGCTTATTCCCTGCAACACTGACTACTGTTATGAAACTTGCTCTTTTTGTTACCTTATGCTGCAGGTTTACAAATTGGCTCTTCCCCAAGTTTGCCTGTTCCTCCTGGCAAGTGCATAGTTAGCACAGCGTATGTATTACGGAACCGCTTGCCTGGGAAGATAACAGGGTTAAAAATACTAAGCAACAGAAGTTTCTGCTCCTCTAGCGTATGGATATGATTGCAATGAAAAGTTAAAAATCAAAGGGAGCAAAGAAGTCTTACCTAGATCATCCAGTTCCTCTATGACGCTGGTTTTTTGCCTTTATCTTGCTTTTTCTCTATTTCTCCCTAATAAACTGACACAGCAAATCTGAGATCACATGATATAGCTCCTCTTTTCAGAATTACAAAACACACATTAATGAGACAATTAAAAAAAAACCCAAACCCAAACTCAAATTAAGGCCAAGGCCATCTCTCATTAGAGTCCCCAAGAGTTCCACTGGCTTTTGGAAAATGTGGGCTACAGAGCTGGTCCATGGGAACAGGGAAGGGGGCGAGAAGATCAGGTCACACCACATCCCACCCACCACGGTCCTCCAGTGTCCGTCACTTAGTGAACATCATCATAGCCCTGGATCTAATCCCCTAAAAACCAAGATGAAAAAGGGGGGAAAACTCCCTGGGGCTGAAAATCACTGTGGTACGACAGACCTGCTGAAAGTGGCCAGACTGCGTGAATGCAGCGGCGATGCGAGAGATCGTGAGAACAAGAACAAAACCAGGGGATCTTTTCCTGGTCTGAAGCCTGTGGTAGGCTGGAAGAGGAGGAATTCTCCCATCAAAAAGTTTTTCCGGAACGAAGCCTTTTTTTTTTTTTCTTAAATTGAGATTTTTCCCATTAAAAAAAAAAAGTAAAATGTAGCTCCAAAATGTCTCACTCCCAACATGGCTCAACCTGATTTGAACTATTTGGCTTAACTGAGCTAGCTCAAAACATTCTGGGGTTTTTTTGAGTCAGTTCAACAGCACATTCAACTGCCTTTCCCTGTTGCACTGGAGAACCTGCAGCTTTATTCACTGCCCTCTCTCCTTTTGGGTCAGGCTCCCGCAAGCCCAGCCTCCTGCAAACCCTGTCCTCAGATTTCTGCCCAAAAGCGCTGCGCAGTTGTATTTGGTGTCAGTTCTCTCATCAAAAGCAGAAAGCGTTTCCTGGGATGACAATGTGGAGAGAAGAGATGCAGCCAGAGAGCCGTCAAATACAACCAGTCTGGAGCAACACAGTCTGACACATGAGGACTGAGGACAATCATAAGATTAACTCTAGATCTTCTCATGCCCCATTCGCCTAAGGATGTCTGTGAGCCCTGGAGCCGAAGCGTCCAAGAGCTCCCAGATCCCTACAGCAAAGCTGGTAATTTTGGCTTGCAGTTGTAACCAACCACTGAACAGGGAAGGGGAAAGAAACGCAGTAAACAAAACAAAATCATTAGTTTGAAACTTCCACCCTGTCCCTACAAAACACACCACCCTCCCACACAGCGACGCAAGCACCAACGCTATCCCTGTCCTTCCAAGGACCCAGACACACACGCATGTGAACAGCAACGCCAGGAAGGGTCCAAGCCCTGACACCACAATGAGGGCACTTGCCCAACATAGGAGGCGAAGGACCAAGCCTGGCCCTGCCCCAGACCAGGTGGGAATGCAACCTTCAAGCTGAGGGATGAGGGGAAGAGGAGACACCAGTTTTCTGAGGATTTGGCCAGTGAGAGTGTCTGCAAAAGCTGCCACGTTCCAAGCATCGGTTTCAGTTTCAACTAATCAGTAATTCCCCCAAAATAAATTACCATGTGGGAAAACACTCATATCAGCAACCTGCAGAAAAAACACCTTGAGAAATAAATTTGGCCCCACAGATGTTTCCCTGGCATTAAAACACGCTGCCTTTTTATAGGCAGAACCAACAAAATGTGGTTACTTACCATGAACCTGCCTGCAAGACTTTGTTCATTAATTCTCAGTAAATTCACATTTATTACTGATAGTTTTTATTAAACAGCAGGTTGAATCACATTCTCCTTCAAAGCTCTTACTTTCAAGCTGAGGTACCAGCAATGTGTAAAGATCTCCTTTGACAGAAAAGCGTTTTATGTTTTCAAAGTCTCAGTTCCACTTCATCCAACCTATAAAAAAGGGAACATGCAATTTTTACCGTGTCTCCTGAAAACAATTCACCCAGCACAACTCCCCTCATTTTTGTTGCTATTACACAAGACCTGAATACGACCCCTCTGACTTAACAGCATTCTTCAGACCTTTATGGGGCAAATATGCTGCTGCTTTCTCTGTTGGTAAGCACAATATATGCTAAGTAGTTCACATTCTTTGCGTCATAAACATTTTGTGGAAGTTTCATGCAGCCTCGCCCCATTTTCCACACAAATAAAAGGAAGAAGGTGCTCCACTGTGGCCACAGGGAACTGCACCCTAGAACCTGCTCCCAGCACATCGCCTGCACCAATCCCCCTCCCACCAGCAACCATGTCCTGCTGCTCCTACAGCATCAGCTCCGGCCACGCCATCAGGAATTTCGGCTCTTCCTCTGTAGCTCTTCCCAGGAATCGATGTAGTTTCAGCACCGTCTTGTGTCACTGGGGTGGTGGCATGGGCTACCGTGGTTTGGGTTACATCAGCAGCAGAAGCCTTGACGGTGTGGCACGTCCCAAGCCCAGAATAGCTGTTGGAAGACGTCCTCCTCCAAGATGGGGATATGGCTTTGGTGCAGCTGGCATGGGATTCAGCTACAGAGGTGCTGGCTTTGGCTACAGGGTTGATGGAGTCTCCAGGCCGTGCACCATCACACCCATCACCATCAATGAGCAACTGCTCCAACCGCTCAGACTGGAACTAGATCCCAGCATGCAAACAGTGAAGCACCAAGAGAAGGAGGAGATCAAGACCCTCAACAACAAATTTGCTTCTTTCATTGACAAGGTGAGCTGAGAACCCCTCCCCAGCCCCAGTTGCAGGCACTAAAGTCCAAGTGAGGTGTCTAGCATGGAAAGGTCATGGAATCCTTCTAAGACAACTCATTCTAGACATTGAAGGCAACTTGCATAATGGTGCCAGTTGAGCACCAAGGTGTTTATGAGCCACTGGGGAAGCTTCAGTGTACAGGCACTATTGCTTTGATCTCTTAGGCCTGACTACAGGGAGGGAACAAGCCAAGACCAGTTTCATCAGCCTTCCAGTTCCTTCCCATTCCTCTCTGCACATCCCCAATTTATTGCAAATCTCTCCTTTCTAGAAGTGCTTCGGGTTTTTTGTGCCTTTCCACATGGGTGGCCCAGAACAAAAGCACACTGGATTAGGAAATGTTGTACCAAGAGCAGTTCACGTGTACCAAGAGCAGGAACCCATTTCACTGCTGTTGCATGGACACTGGCTCTCACAAGCTCTTAATCCTCATCTCATTTCCTATTTTGCTTTCTGGGATTCAGGTTCGATTCCTGGAAGAGCAGAACAAGGTGCTGGAGACCAAGTGGAGCTTTTTGCAGGGTCAAAAACACTGCAAGAACACCATCACGCCTGTGTTAGAGGCTTATGTTGGTAACTTGAAGAAGCAGCTGGCAGCACTGGGGTGCAACAGAGCCCAGTTAGAAACAGACCTGAAAGCAGCACAGCAGGTTTTGGAAACCAACGAGAAAATGTAAGTAAAAAACAGAACTGTGAGTGCAGGGCTCAAAATGTTGTTCGAGATTTCTAAACAGGCAGAGACCATGAACTTTTCGTGGTAGTAAATGGTTCCCAGAGAACTGGTCAGTAGATGGAGAGATCTACCAGGATCTCAGTATATAAAACAAGGTCCCAGTTTACAGAGCTGGAGGAAACAGAGGATGTCCCTCTTCCAGGTCCTCTTTCTCTCCTTCCTAATTCAAGGAATGAACATTTCAAGGCGTTCAGCAGCTATTTGTTGTTGCAGAGGTCAAAAGAAAACAGTTCTGCTGCAAATTTGTAAAGACACAGAAACCTCTCTGAAAACGCGTTTGCTTTCCCATAGGCTATGAAACAAGACCAAAGCATCCCAAAACACTGTTTGGGGAGAAGGAAAAAAATTAGCAGTTTCACTTCTTGAAAGAAGGCCTGCGGAAACCCAACGGTGTAATTACACTGAACTCAAACAAAATCTCCCGTTTTCTTACACAGGTACAAGGACGAACACAGCCAGCAGACGTGCACCGAGAGCGAGTTTATTGCCCTGAAGAAGGTGAGAAAGGGGCTGTTTGAGCTCTCCTCTCCAGGTTCAGGTCTTTGGGGTGCACGCAGTGATTTATTTCCCAAAAGCAGCACACAAAACAAGTACAAGCAGGAGCTGGTGCTTGGGTTTGCTTGAACTCAAATCGGCAGCAACTGTGTAATTGAGAGCTGGCACATGGTCACAGTACCAGCACTGAAAGTCCCTCAGCCCAAGGGCAGCCCTGAGTCTGCTCTCGCTAACGAACTTCCTTCTTCTATCCCCAACGTGGCTCTAGGATGTGGACTGTTTTTTCTTAAACAAAGCAGAGCTGGAAGCCAAGGTGGAAAGCCTGAAAGAAGAGGCTAAATTCCTGAGAATGTTCTACAAAAAGGTAGGAAGCCTCCCTATTGCTCCAGCCGTCATTTGCATTTCCCAGCTGGATTTTGAAGCTGCTTATCCCAAAGGACAGGGGAAGAGGAGGTAATGCAGGGCAGTGGTCATCCCTTGCGGTGAATGGTGAGAATCGGCAGTTCACCTCTGCATGGTCACCGCAAGGGGGGACCAAGCTGCACAGTGTGGGTGACATCAGCTTGGGGCTGGACTGGGGGCACGGCAGGACCAGCATCTCTCGGACCAGTATCTCTCGGACCAGCTCCAACCCCGTGTCGCCACCAGGAAATCCACCAGCTGCAGGCCCAGATCTCAGATACTTCGGTGGTTGTGCAGATGGGCAACAGCCGAGATCTCAACTTGGATGGCATCGTCGCGGACATCAAGGCTCAGTACGAGGACATTGCCCGCAGGAGCCGGGCAGAAGTGCGGGCCTGGTATGAAAGCAAGGTGAGAAAACCTGGAAGAGGGAGGGTTTGGGTGCAGTTTGTCTCTTCAGATCAACTTCGTATGTGGAGAAACAACCCCGCACTCCCCTGATTTGCTCTGATTTAACTCAAAGCATATTTATTTGGGATATGCAAATGTGTTTTGGGCTTTTTTAGTTTGAGGAGCTGCGAGTCACTGCAGGCAGAAACGCTGACAGCCTGCAAGGGACAAAAAACAAGATAGCTGAGCTGACACGGATAGTCCAGAGACTGACCAGAGAAGTCAGGAGCGCCAAGGACCAGGTGAGCACAGCCAGGTCTGGTTGTTTCAGCAGGGTAGAGAGTGAATCGCTGTTCCTGCGAGCTCCCACAACTAAATTAAATGGTGCTGTAGCACCTTGCAAAGGGTGCACATCAGCTGGGGCTCTGCTGCTCCAGACAGGGCTGCATTAAAGCCCAACTCATGCAGTAACTGAAGGCAGATGCAGTTACAGCATCCCATCCCCTGTGAGCAACACACGGGAGCACTGAAACTGCCCATCCAGCTCCCTCAAACCCCTGCCAGAGCAGACTGCATGTCCATCTTACCGCTGGGCTGAATGTACAACCAGACTTCAAACCCGTCTCTCAGTAATGTGCTGTGTTTGAAGACAGCAAGAGACAGCTAAGACTGACCGTGTCTCACTCCTTGCAGCGCTGCAAGCTGGAAGCCGCCGTGGCCGACGCCAAGCAGCGTGGGGAATCGACTGTCAAGGATGCGAAACACAAACTCTCCGAGCTGGAGACAGCCTTGCAGCAGACCAAGGCAGACCTGACCCTGCAGCTCCGTGAGTACCAGGAGCTCACGAATGTCAAGCTGGCCCTGGACGTCGAGATTGTGACCTATAGAAAGCTGCTGGAGGGAGAGGAGAGCAGGTGAGTGTGTAGTGGGTTGACCCCGGATGGGTGCCAGGTGCCCACCAAACCCACTTGCTCACTGCCCCCCTCAGCTGGACAGGGGAGAGAAAATATAACAAAAGGCTCATGGGTGGAGATAAGGACAGGGGGAGGTCGCTCAGCAGTTACCATAACAGGCAAAACAGACTTGACTTGGGGAAAATTAATTTATTGCCAATCAAACTAGAGTAATGAGAAATAAAACCAAATCTTAAAACACCTTCCCCCCACCCCTCCCATCTTCCCGGGCACAGCTTCACTCCCGAATTCTCCACCTCCTCCCAGTCAGCAGTGCAGGGGGACGGGGAATGGGGGTTACAGTCAATTCATCACACCTTGTCTCTGCCGCTCCTTCCTCCTCAGGGGCAGGACTCCTCACACTCTTCCCCTGCTCCGGCCTGGGGTCCCTCCCACGGGAGACAGTTCTCCATGAACTTCTCCAACATGGGTCCCTCCCACGGGCTGCAGTCCTTCAGGCACAGACTGCTCCGGCCTGGGCTCCTCTCTCCACAGGTCCTGCCAGGAGCCTGCTCCAGCACGGGCTTCCCGCGGGGTCACAGCCTCCTTCGGGCACCCCCCCACTCCGGCGTGGGGCCCTCCCCGGGCTGCGGGGGGAGATCTGCTCCGGCATGGGAGGGGCACAGCCTGCCTCCCCAGGGTCTTCCCCAGGGGCTGCGGGGGAATCTCTGCTCCGGCGCCTGGGGCACCTCCTGCCCCTCCTTCTGCACTGACCTGGGGGTCTGCGGGGCTGTTTCTCTCACGTGTTCTCGCTCCTCTCTCTGGCTGCAGTTTCTGTGCCCCAGCAACTTTTTTCCCCTTCTTAAATCCGTTACCCCAGAGGCGCTGCCACTGTCGCTGATGGGCTCGGCCTTGGCCAGCGGCGGGTCTGTCTTGGAGCCGGCTGGCACTGGCTCTGTCGGACATGGGGGAACCTTCCAGCAGCTTCTCACAGAAGCCGCCTCTGTGGCCCCCCCACTACCAAAACCTTGCCACGTAAACCCGCTGCAATAGTTAAACTTCTTTTGTGTGAATCTGTAAGATTAGCCTTCTTGGAGGTAATTTTCAGTCTTTATATTTGAAGAGCTCGGCTCCTATCTTTGTGGAAATTCCTCCTGAAAGTCTCTGTTTGGCGCTGGGTTTGTAAGGCCCGCAGCCGTTACTGTTGACCTTTGACAGATCAAACGTTCAATAGTTTTGTTGCTTTTTAAACAGAGGCATCCGATGTGCACGCAGGGAGATCAGCCGTACGGTTGTGCCGTTGTAACCGGTGTTGCTCGTTAGCCGTTTTTTACAGCTTAGCTAACTAACTGGTGTAATGTGGAAAATAAAATTGTTTAATGTTTCGGTGCAGAGCGCCATTTCCCCCGCCGCGTCGTTTGAAATGTTGAGAATAATTTTCAGGACTATGAAAAACAGAATACTAGAAACCATGAAAAGAAATGTAAATCAAGGAAGAAGGAAAAGATACCTAGAAGGTACAGGCAATAAATTTGGAACGTGAAGTTAGCAGAAAATGTCCTCGAAGTGCCTCAGTAGCAAATAAATAAATAAGCCGAAGACAAAGCAGACGGTGTGGTAGTATTGCAGTGGACAGAAGGGCAAGTGACTGCCATTTGGATATAGAAAAGGTTTTAAAAGGCATTCTGATTAAGTGCTGCTCACAGCTCTGCAAATAATACCAACAATAGTTACTTTTATTATTAGTAATAATAATAGTTACTAATAATGAGTAATATTACCAGTAACGCTTGAATGTTGAGGTAAGTCGCAAAGGGCACAATTCCGAGGACAGAGGATCCGTTTGCCTGAAACATGTGAGCCGGCAGTGAACCTCTACGAGAAGGGTTTCTAAAGAGGTCTGTGGGAGAGAAGTTACTTACATTTACAAGCCAGCTCTCCCCGTTACTTTCTTTACGTGACAGTAGGAGGGAAAATGAAGAAAGAAAGGATTTTAATAACCTGGCCCGGCGGCTGGAGTGGTTCCTCTGTACCTGGGCCTGTTTCTTTTGTCCGCCCTTGACTTCCTCCTTCTCTCCCCTCCTCGAAATTCCCGTGTGCGTATACTCTCGGTGTTCCAGCGTGCGTATGTTTTTTTCTGGTTCACTAATGAGGCTGAATTTCTCTCAGGGTGAAAGAAAAACATGATGCAAATCGAGGTTCGGTGGCTCGGTTTCTGCTCACCGTGTGTGCTGCTGCCAGCAGTCCCGGGAAGAACCAACCGTTCCTCGTGTCTTACTTCTAGTGACAGTTTGTGAGAAAAAATAAACCCAACGATACTGGCGCTGTTGCAAGGCTGAGATTAGGGAAGTGTGTTTAATCACTAGAAATTAAGAATACGTGGCTTCTTTTCTTGAAATAAAGGACGAAGAGTCTGCAATCTGAATCATTCCTTTAATGAAGGTGGGATGTTACTGATGCTACTTTTATCAGGTTTTTGGGTAGTAAGAATGATGTGGTGTTCTCCAAACCTGGCTATATTGGTTATTTGTACAACTTCCACTTGTTTTTCCTTCTTGAATCCTATGCGTGTTTTTATTTCCCAGCCCCTTTTTTTGATGCAGTTACTATCTGTGACAGCATTCTGTAGTATTTATCCATAATGTTTGTATTTATCTCTTCCGTTGATAAGGTGAATGTGATGGAAGGACCCACTGTTTATGTTTTGTAAAGTTTCAGGATGCTTATAGCCAAAACTGTGGCTGTTGTAGAGTCCCAGAACTTGTTAGCTGTTCATTTCCATCCTCAACGAACGTGTAAGTTGTGAATAATATTCTTTTGCCTTTAGTCCCACAGCTTGCTTAACAGTCAGGAGGGAATGCAAATCTTTGGAGGCTCATCCGGGGTTTTGATGGCCCAGTAAAACTGAAGGGTTTTTTGGCATGAAGCCTTTAAATGCTGCAGTGGAGCTTGTATATGATCGGTACGATCTAGGACGTCACAGGGGCCCCGGATCGGAGAGTTACCGCGGTGGATTTGTGAGAGGTTTTTTTTCCCTGCTCCCCTGTGGCAGGATGCAGTCAGCTAAATGACGACAGGTCAGCTAAAGATTTTCTTTGTGGTCCTCACAAGATTCAGATTTAAAAAGGTTTTTAAATTCTGTGCTTTGTCAGGTGAGTTCTACACACACTCTGTTCTGTACCATATGATTAAAAAAGCAAAACTTTAAGAAACATGGGCTGGTTGTGAGACAGTTACCAACTATTAAGAGAATCTGACTAGTAATGTCCCTGATTGATTGATTGATTGATTTTATTCAGTCATTTTTCCACTAAGAGAAACCCATCTTTGGGGTTTTTTTTCATCTTTTTCTGTCACTTAACAGATTAGGCACCGCGAACAGTAAACACGTGTCTTTTACTCTGTCATGGACAGGAGCTTATATTGTGGCTGATAATTACCCGTGACATTGCCTGCTTCAGTTTTCGTTCAGTGATTTGTAGGATGAGGTTCCTGTTGCTTCCATTGCCTGCAGAGCTGCGTTTTCAGTGACTGACTGAAGGACAAGGTTTAGGTAACCACAGGCAAGTAGTTACAGTAGTTTAGCGTATAGTAGTTTTATTTCCCTCAAAGCAATATGGCATTTGGCTGTTCTGCTGGTTCTTCATGCCTAGAATTTACTAACTGGGGGGAAAAGACTTTAAAAGGATTGAGTAATCATACCCATGCTTTTTTTTTTCATTATATTGTCTTCCATTAAAAAAAAAAATCCCATTTTTTTTCCTTAACTGACAAGATCTGTCAACTTCATGGGTAGTTGTTGTTTATCCATTTCCCCATCTTAAGCACCTCAGACAGATGAGAACCAAGCCATAAGCCTCCCAAATTGTACACGTGGTTAGTATTCCCTAACTGGCTACCAACTAGTCCTAGTAGTTGCAAGACTCATACTTTGTTGCAAGACGGGTGAAAACGTCAGGTTCACGGCCGTGTGTCTGCTTTGTTTGATCCGTGGTTTTTCTAGCAGTTTTATTTAAACTTGACTTGAACAAGGATGTGTCATTCGCTTAGAGGCTGAACTTTCTGAGGCAACGACACAGGGAAAACTGTGCAGCCTCGGTACATGGGGGTGAAACCCAGGACCCGCCAGAGCAAACCCGGGAGAGAACGTGAATGGTGAAACTGCAGGGTTTGGCCTCGGACGCAGCCGGTAACGGAAGGGTAGGAAGGATTTATCTGCCGTCGCGGGATGCTCCTGCCAACTTTGCTGCGTTGCATGGCCTGAGAAGAGCGCGGTTCTGCCAAGCATGCCGGAGGCGGCCTGGGGGAACCTTAACCGGGAGAAGGGGAGCATTAGGGCTTGCTAGGCACCAGCGTGTAGTGTTGCGTGTGGCCTTTTTCTTTACTTCTTTATTTTTTTCCCCTGTAGTCCCTTACGGCAAAGATTAAGCGTGTTGGTAGCTTTTCAGTGTTGTGAAACAGTCACTGAGCAAAATGAGTTCTATTTCTGTAATCGCTAACAGCAAGCAGAGCTCATCAAAATTATTGCAAGGCTAGAAAATAGACTGGTTTGTCTTTAGGGTTTCTGTTAACACAGTTAGGACTTCAGGACCTTTTATTCGACGTATGAGTTGCTGTGTGCACACCCTGCAGGGGTTGCTCCCTGAGGTGTGACTCTAGCTGGTCAATTTAACTCTTGCAGCTGGTACCCCAGTCGTTACCTCCTCTTTGGCACCGTTCTGTAAATACTTGAAAAGACGACATAAGTTGCCTCTGTACAGCCTTCTCTCGATTTCTGCAGAAACATCGCTTTTTTTCCAGGCAGAAATATTCCAGGCGGCATTTCTTGGAGGGGCAGGAGGGAGGAAGGGCTTCCGTGCCTCTCGGGAGGTAAACGGGCTCTCCAACGCTGCCTGCCCTGTGCTCGACCCTGGGATAATCCTCTCGCTGAGAGCACCCGTGTCCGCACAGCGAGCCGGAAAGGTTGGTGGTCGTTAGCTGCGTGCAACTTGCAAGTCAGCCTCAACGGGCAGGAAAAGAGAAATTGAGCCTTGTTTTCCCCTTTCTAACCTTACAACTCAACCAGATGTAGAAGGATGGAAACCATTAAGATTTCTTTCCAAAGCAGGGGCAAACATCCCTCTTTCTGAAGCGTTCCAGCATTCTGACGGGCTGTTTTTGCACAGACGGGTTGGGAATCTCCTGTAAAACAAAACGTTCGTGTACGGACTTACTCGGTGGCCTGGTTGAGGCAGAGGGCTGGTTTTATGGCGGCTCCGTGCCGCGGCGCAGCCGGCGCTTCCCTGCAGCCCCGTGAACGTCTGCGGGTTCTGCTGGGGCAGACTGGAGGGAACTGGGACGAGGAGCTGGGAAAGCACCCAGGAACTGGCAAAGAAAATCCTGGACTGCTTGGGTGTGTTTATTTTAAAGAGTAATGCGAGGTCAGATCCCGAAGGCTGGCAGCAGTCTGCTAGTATTTCCCCAGGATTTTGAGTGAAATTCTTCCGGAGTGGAAGCAACACCTTGGAAACGTTAACTTAAAATCCCTAATGTGAGATGGCTGCAGTGTTCAACACAGACCTTGCGAAGTAGCGGAGCTGTGGGTGACAAGCAGGTTGACACCAGGATGGAGAGAAATAATGTAAACCTAGTAAAAAACTTCCTGTTCAGAACAAAACTGGCAAATTGAATTGGAACCTTCTGGGAAGGCCTTACCTGTACCTGCTAGTTTCACTTAAATAAAACACTTGGTGTCAGTGACTTCTCAAATGAAGCAGGTCAAACGACGTGCCTTTTGTATTGTCATTGCACACATTGTATACGGTCATTTAAAAGATACAAGGCAACTGAAGGGGAGCTACCCTTTGAATTTTTTAGATCTCTCTTTCAGTGCCTTTACACTGGGTAAAGTTCTGCGTTTTACATTTTTCCAAGTGTAAGTACTTCTCCTTTTTTGGGAAGCAGAAAAACTTTTGCGTTACGTATTTGCTTTCAGTTTAGTTACCAGGTGCAGCGAGAATATTTTCTTTTTGAATAAGCTCAGGACTGAGAACTCACCTGGGAGCTCAGAAAGCAGGAAAGCTTTTTCTTCTTCTTTTGTCCCTTTTAATCTACGAACAAAATAATCAGATGGGAGAAAACTTGGATTATGTGCCTTCAAGCTTGAAGCACAGAGAGAACTCCAGGCATCTAACTGAAGGCGTCACGCAAACTAGGTATCTCACAGGCTTAGTGTTTTTTAGATGCCCAGTAGAATTTCTTGACATGTCAGTAAATTTGGCTATCAGTGAACTGAAAAATTAACTACGGTCACCAAATCTTAATTTCTCCATTGTATAATAAATCATTCTGTTTTAAATAGCAGTCTTGTTTGTGGTGAAGTTTTTTTTCATTTTCTGATGCAGTTTTAGGGTGACTTTTACGACACCTTTTTTTAAGCCATCTTAGTGGTTGCAGTTTAGTTCCTTCCAAATGTAGTGTATGGAAAGCCGTAGCAAAATTGGCATCTCAGTATAAAGAAACAAATCCACGGCTAATTTCTAAGACAAAAGGTAAAAGCAATAAATGTAAACAAGACTATATAACACTTAGAAAAGTGCGTAAATATTGTGTAACCTGCTGGTTATGGAAAAAGAGGCACCAAAGTACATGTAAAGACTATACTTAATTGCAAATGAATCTTTGAAATGTATCAGCTGATAGAAATGAACTTCTAGAGGAAAATGACAGAAGCAGTTTTCATGCAAGGTTTTGTCCTTACTAATGTGTTTACTTTCCAATAATGACTTAAGCCATCTCTTTTATTTTTCTGTCATTTGGACCTTAAAAGTAATCTAAATATACTTCAAAAATAGTCTTATGCTGTCTTTTTTTTGGTGATTTGGTTTTTTTTTTTGACTTCCCCAAGTTTCATGTACTAGTAGAGCATGTATTGAGCCACGGAGGCAAGTCAAAAAGGGCATTGCCAAGGTGCAGACTACAACATAACGTTCTCTTTCTTAGATGACGGACAGACGCATAGAAAGTTTGGGTTTGTTGGTTGGGTTTTTTTGGTTGTGAGTTGGTGGGTTTTTTTGGTTATTACTTGTACTTTGCTGCAGAAAAATAACCGGTTCTTTCCAAGCAAGGCTCGTGGTACTACTGCTACTAGTCCTAGTCTGGGAAGGTCGACATCTTAGGAGATGCATGAGCCTCGGATCCACGTTCAGTGTGCTTGTCTCTGTTGGAGAGATTTTCACCTCGTTTTCCCCTGCGGACTACTTTGTGCCTGGCTGGTTGTGTATTCAGGGGAGATTTCTGTCCCCTACACACCTGAACTTGAATTTCCTGCCATTTCACGTGTTGGGGGGGAATGCAACAACCTACAAGCCGATCCTCCCAAGCACAGTTCCTGGAAACTCTGTGCTGTTGTGGGCATGTTTATTTTCTGCTTGTCTCCTTGCTGTGATAACCTCAGCTTTTTGAGGAAGGGAGCAGGCAGTTTATTTAAAAACCTGGTATAGCAAAATGTCATTTACATAAAGCAACGGTAGATGCCTTCGTGCTTCTGAACTCTCTTTTCCTTTGCAGAGACTAGGAAGACTTTTTCTGTGAGTCTGATCAAAGGATCCCTGGAGTCTAGAGCTACATTGTCCTGTAATGTTAGAGAGATTCCTGCAGCAAGGCATGACTGAGAACTCCATCTCCTCTGTGCTTAAGGAAATGGACAGGGGATCTGCTAGAACTGTCCTTTTCAGCGTGATCCAGAGCTCAGTCCAGTGTTCAGGCTCCATTTCTGTTTGTAGTCCAAGGCTGGTTTGCCTTCAGGTCTTAGGGAAGTTGGAGGATAAAGAAATGTTCTTGGTGATGAGATGGGGCTTTGCAGTGGTTTTTCATGCCCTTCTCCTCCCTTCGCCCAGCTGCTTCCCTTGTGCTTCCATCCAAGCCTTAACTTCACGTTACTGAGGCTTTTTTAGTTCTTGCTTGGATGCTACCTGCATCCTACTTGATACCAGAAACGGGCTGCTTTGCATAGATATGCCTGCTGTCCTTTTGTAACAATATGAAAAGTTAAGTGCGTCCTCTTTCTGCAGCTGGATCTAGAAGGGGGAGTCATACTGGTGGCAGTGGTTCCCAGAATATTCGTCTTTGATTTGCGGGTAGTCACCGACCCTCCCGAAGACAACCGGAATGACAGTACCTTTCCCTTTGGGTTAAATGAGGGAGCAGTTAAATACCCTTTTGCTTAGGTAAGACAATAGTCTCGGGGAGATTTTTTGCTTGTGAGACTGAACGCAGAGGCTTGCGCTGGGCCGTTGGAGCACTGCTGGTGCTTGGCTTCGTTGTCCGACTCCCTGGCTCTGAATGGTCCCCGAACAACACGAAGCAGCATATTAAAAATCACGTCTTTTTATGACGGTGACTGTTGTATTACTATTACCAAAAGGTTTGAGCAAATTTCCCTGGGAAACGTTCTTCGCTGCAGCAGTTCGGCTTGCAGATTGAACCTGACGAGAGGAAAGGCGGGGGGATCGCAGAGACACCTTGGACATCGGCTGTCCGGGGCACCCGGCAGTTCAGGGGAGCAAAGTCTAGAGGCTGTGTATGGAAACAAACGGGGGCAGGGGGTGCAGTACCCCCAAAACAGCCCTTCCAGGCGGTGGGGCATTAAAACAACAAGTCAAGAATATGTCTGATATTGGGCAAAGTGCGAACTATCATGGCACGGTTTCCTGCTGGTGAGGAGGTCTTGCAGAAAGCTGTGAAGCTTGGTGCAGCGATGTTTCCGCTCCTTCGTAGGGTTTGTTTGAAAAATACCAGGATCGTAAGCTGCTGAAATGGGAAGTAATGAAGGAATTGCAGGGGCTGAAAAATCCCAGGACGGATGCATATATCTTAAAATTAACTTCAAAGTATCGGTAATACAGGGGAAGCTCTTCAGGCTGATTTCTGGCTACATGTTTAGCTCAAGAGGGGAAGAGTTAGTGCACAAGAGCATGGAACGAGGTAATACTGACCTCTGGCCTGAGAGGGAAAAACTGGCCCCTGCCTTTTGTAAGGCACGTCAGGACTTGTAATGGCCAATCTCTGCCCAGTGACTGGTTGGCTAAAAGCAGCCCCAGAACAATAAATTACCTGCTATTAAATGGTCTGGAGTCATACATTCTGGTCTGTACCTAGCACTGCTAAGTTGCAGAGCAGTTCCAGTGAAACATTCATGGAGACGTGCCTCCTTCTGTCTATTTGAAAACAGAGCAATGGTGCTTTTATTTAAGAAGCGGTCTCAGAATTAGTGGGAGCTCAGAGGCCGGCGAAGAGAAATGAGGTACCAAGAACTAGACTAGGGCGCTCGTCCAAACGCTTCCACGGTTTTGCAGAAATTGTAGATCAGGCGGAGCGTTGTGCCAACAGGTTAGCTGCTAGGCACGAAATATAATTGTATTTGTAACGTGGTGGTAAGGCTGTGCAAGTGGGCATATATCTCACCTAATGAGTGGCTGCATAAATCTGTTAGTGCCTCATAAATCTCACGAAGAGGCCATTTTCGTGACGTCTCCCAAATTCGTAGTGCGCCTGCCAGCCTTTTCAGGAGGTTCTTGGGAGGAGAGCTGCGTGAGTGGCAGGGGACATGAAGGCAGAACAAGCTTTAATGCTGTCTGTAGTGCCTCCTCTGGCCGACCAGCTCCTGCATCCCTGCAGAAGTAGAGTGGCCTCTTTCTTCTTCCTCCTTCATCTTCTCAAATGACTTTGTCCCTCAGGAGTCCCTCCGGGGTCCGTACTGGGACCGGTACTGTTTAATATCTTCATCAATGACATAGATGGTGGAATTGGGTGTACCCTCAGCAAGTTCGCTGATGACACCAAGCTGAGTGCTGTGGTTGACACACCTGAGGGACGGGATGCCATCCAGAGGGTCCTAGACAAGCTTGAGAATTGGGCCTGTATGAACCTCATGAGGTTCAGCAAGGCCAAGT
>JAVKLA010000017.1:2327585-2425760 GCA_034782735.1 Sagittarius serpentarius | reverse complement strand
GTCTTGGAGCCGGCTGGCACTGGCTCTGTCGGACATGGGGGAACCTTCCAGCAGCTTCTCACAGAAGCCGCCTCTGTAGCCCCCCCACTACCAAAACCTTGCCACGTAAACCCAATACAGAGTGACAGACCCTAGCAGGGCTGCACAAGCTACTTTAGATGCATGTGTTGAAAGGAAATACTGGCAGTGCTGTTTCAGAGCTGCTGTGCTACAAATCAACCATGTAGTCCTGATGCAGATCAGTTCTTCCCATCAGTCCTAACAGACCTCCACCAGCGCAAACCCACCCAAACAGCCAGTCCTGCTGCCTCCAAACAGCAAGAGACAGGCTAAAGAGGGCCAGACTCACATTTGAGGCTAAAGGGCTTTGCATTTGAAGATAGATTGATAATGTGCAACCTTTTCCCACTCTCTGCAGGCTCTGTGCAGAAGGCGGCTTCCCCATGGACACCTGTAAGTTGGAGTATTCACCTTTTACCAAACTCAGGCATCTTCTGCCTTTTCTCCAGGGAATTCCCTAAGCTGAAATTCAGCATCGTTCTGCCTTTTGCAGCTGCTTGCCGTTCACAGGGAGGTCTCACTTACAGCCCCAAGCCTGGCTTTATAACTACCCACACGTCAGCCAGCAGCAACTCGTGCCGGACCAGCAGCGTGGGGGTCTGCAGCACAGCGGTGAGCTGCGGTCACGGTGTTAGCAGCAGGAGCAGGAGGAGCTCCTACATGAAGGTGGCATCCATGATCAAGTCAGCCAGGAGCAACATGTAAAGAGCTGTAGATAAATGATAGGGCTGGAAACGAAGCAACGCGCATCCCTTTCTGCCAACACACAGCAACAGCCAAGCCAGAGCTGGTGTGCACCCAGCTCCCCCAGAGTGCATTCCCATTTTCCATTACTTGGGGATACAGAAGGCAAAGAGGTCTTTTCTGTGCTCAAAAGTTCTGCTATTTCTGCTAGGGTATCTAGGAGCAAGAAGGGCTAAAATCGCCCTCATCACTCCCGTTACGCAGTTAAAACAAGATGCCTTTGGTGTAGTTCCCTGGTCTTTCCACTTCCACAGATTCAAGGATTAAAATGAAGCGGGAGAAAGGGCACCTTCTACCCAAGAGCATTTGCATTAGAGCTTTATCCTGCCCAGTTGTCTTAGCAGCTTCCACCCTGGATCAACCTTGTTTTATCAGTCAGCCTTTTAGATTACACATACACCCCTGGCGTGAGCAGAACTCACCGAAAAATTGCCTAGCTTGTAGTTTCCCTACACATTGCATCAATTTAATTGATTATTTGCCCCAAAGGATAGATTTCAAGGGCTGTTGCTGTTTGAGGGCACTTTGCTTATGTTCTTGCATTACCCGCTTTGAAACTGATCCTCAACCTCCCTTTTTCTTCTGGGTTTTTAATGGTCTGGCTCATCTGTTGCCATAAATGCTGTCATAACTGAAGGGCCTGGGGGCCAGAGTCCACTGTCAGGTATGAAAGGGGCTGATTCATCAACATGTCTGGCCCCAAGACAAAAAGTTCCTCTGTGATCTTGTTCAAGGGATCCAAACTCAACCTTAAACACATGGGACCAGCATCAATTGCCTTCCCACTCATCCAGTACCTAGCACACTAAACTGCTAGTTAAGTACATTAACCCTGTATGGAGGAAAAGGGGAGGTAGAGATTTATTTCTAATGACCATATATTTTGTCAGCAGCTTTTATTCTAGTTTTAGTCTTGCATCTCCAATAAATTGACATAGCAACTCGGTTACCTTCATTCGACACCTTCATTTGGGGAAAGGAGGGTTAATGCTCATCTCTGCTCCAGGATCTCAATTGCCAAAGCTTACAGGGGTCTAAGGCAGGCACAGGCCAAGCCCTCCGTCCGCAGGAGCTCTTCCTTCCTAACCCAGACACCAGACCTCAGTGGTCTCCCATAATCCCCAACACATCTATTCTCCATGCACACGAGCAGCTATGCAAGGAGACGGGTTACAACCTCTCTCCGGAGCACCGAGTCGAAGGCACGGCTCTCTTCATCCTCACACCTGCACACAAGGAGCAGGATCCGTTCCACCCAATGCTGAGTGTTCACAACACAGCTGGCTGCCAGCAAGGCACAAGAAGCAGGTGCTTCCCAGGTTAGATGTAATTATTAGGACAGGGTGGAGCGCCAAATGATTTTTTCCCCCAGGAAAAACAAACAAACAAAAACATTTAGAGGGCACTGACTAAGCAAAGATGCTCTAGCAATTTGCATAAAGCTAACTGAAACTTTTTATTACTATCATTGATTGCTAAACCCCCTTAAAACCATCACCGATTGCCTCAAGTTGCCTGGGAGCTCCTCAAAGCCAGATACCAGGAGCTGCTGGATGGTTTTACACCCACCTCGTCCTTCCTCTCATCCTGGCACCAGTCCAGGTCCCGCTCAGCTTGTTGCAGCAACCCCCCAGGGCAAAGCAGACCCAGCTCCCAGCCGGCTCTACGTACCTCTTCCCAGGCTGCGGCTGCTCCAGGGCAAGAGCACAAAGTCCCCCCCATCTCCAGCAAACGGCTGGAGGACCTCTTTTCATCTCTACTGTATGGGGTGTTGCCCTTTATAACCTCATCAAGCCAATTAGGCTTCCCATCAAGCTAATTAGGCTTCCCAGGTGGAAACCTTCCCAGGAGAGTTGTCTCCCCCCCACCTTACTCCTCCCTGCCCAGTGGAGCTGGGGACTCAGCCCAGCCCACGCTGGTTTCATGCCATTTAATTCCTTTTAAACATAAGATGAAAATCTTGATGAACCTCTGAGCAGCCTTCTTCCCAGGCTTGGTTCGATCTGAGTCCTCACCCTTCCTCTGCCTCAGTTTCCCTACAGAGAAGAACAGAACTTACCTCCTTTGTAAAACCCTCTGACATCGGTGGACAGAACCACATTGCCAATGACCTCAGTCCTGTTACTACAATAACACACATCCAACCTCGCACCCCTGCGTTTAGCAGCTGGTGGTACAGCAGCGCCGCAGGGGTAGGTGGATGGAGCAAAGCGACTGCGTCCTGTAACGCAGCCCAGAAGGAAGCACCAGGTACACAGCATTCAGCTGGGACACTTAACTGGAAAGAGAAAATCAGGACAGTTCACTAGGAGGGGGGAAATATAGAGGCCAGGAGCAAGCAGAGATAGCAGAAACACTCAGAGAAGTATTGCTTAAAGTATCAGATAAAAACTTATAAAATATACTTAAGTAAGTATTATAACGTATAATTATTGTGCATTTTACCCTGCAGAGAGCAAGAGGCAGAAACTGAAGTGCTCTTGGCAGGGGTAGCTGGGCTTTACACCTGCATGGAAACCAGCAACAATGTAAGAAGGAAAAAAAGCCATTTCACTGTTTTTGTAAGCTCAGGAAGCAGCAAGACCTCCTTGTAGAGTTGGTTTGGAAAGAGGACATACTACTGACCCCCCAGATGAAATCAACTGGGCATCTTTAATGCCTGCGAGTAAGCGCATGCATAGGGTGACCTCCCTAGCCATTAACATGCTCTCACCAGGGCAGAGCTATTAAGATGTTTAACTGACATGATGATAACTAAGGGCTTTGAGAGGTTTCACTGATGAAGGCAGCCCTTACAGTTATGGAGCTGTACTGTGGAAGGCTGAAACTACACAGCTGAGTACTGAAAGACAGATGTACTTCTGACTGTGTAGTATTACCTGCCTAAATCGTAACAGGATGTAAAATGGGGCTGTGATGTCTTGGCCTTACCCTGCCCCAAAGCATGAACAGAATAATGTCCCTGAGATGGTACCAGATGGGTCCAAGGACTTGCCCATTCAAGGAGGAATTGCCCTCTGCAATTGTCTTTTGCTCTGTGCTGGCCTCCATCTTTCCCTCAACTCACATTTGCAAAGCTAAACGATCTTCAGCTTTCCCTAAATTCTTTGAGCCCAAATTCACAGTTCCTCCACAAACCACAGCAGCTTAATGGGTCACTGCGACGTCCCGACCAGCATGTTCCTGGCCCTGCACCAAACTGAACATCCTTTGTGATGGATCCTATGATTTTACACACATTTCAGGTGCTTGTTGTTGTTCTTCTTAGTCACGGCTACAAAACAGGGAGGCCAAAACCTACTGCTTTGTGGGTCATTTGTTGGCTTTTTCTACCTTTTAATACCTCTGAGGCCTGCGTGCTCCCATCATCTTTCTTTTTTGCTTCTATTCTCTCCAGCAGCGACAGCATGGGAAGCTCAGCTGCTGTTCAGACAAGCAGTGAGAGGCAAAGTCTGGCGCCCAGGAGACTCAGCCCAAGCGACGCGAGCTGGGTGATGGCTTTGCCTGCTGAAAAGCGGGCGTCAGCACCGAAAGCAGCTCAGACGCTGCTCGGTCTGGCAGCGGTAGCGCTCCGTGGTGGAGGGCTCTGGAGTGGGTGGGTGCTGGGTTTCTCTGGGTCACGTCTGTCTCCTTTCTCTGGAAGTGTAAAAATCTCCTCCATTGCAAAGCTGCTTCTGAAGCTGAATTATATTTCTCATGAATCCAGCTTGCAGAAATTGCACTCAACAGGACACTTTCAGTACACCTGCTTTTACGCTAATTCAGGGCACTTTGCCTTTGTATGATCAGCATCCCCTCTGAAGCAGAGAGATTAAATTTTGACCAGCTCCACTTACGACCCCAAACTGAGCCAAGACCGGATCCAAAGAATGAGCAGAAAGCACATAGTGCTTCCATCTCCACAGACTCACAAAGATATTTCACAGCATTTCCTGGAGGGTGCAGATCCCCTTTTCCCCATCATCAATGTGCAGTGTACGGGGTTCTGCTAATGTGGGAAAGCTGCAGCCACACAGACTGCAAGTGCCCCTTCCCGGGTCGGTACTGCATGCCTCACACCTGAAAATCCAAGCAGCAGCAACGGAGCCCTGCTAATCTCTTGTAATGCCAAGAGAGACCCACAACTTACCGTGACAGCAAACAGTGGCAGCTCCTGCCAAAAACATCTGGGCAACATCTGTCTTTGAGCTTTTCATTTCAATTAACATTAGGAGAATTTTTTCATTTCACTTTTTGGCCATGGCATAAAAGCCGCGAGCTGGGCGTGCCTTGGCTCTGCTGGGCACCCCGGCTTCCTCCCCTCCCTGCCATTAGTGCTGCGTGTGTAGTAAAACCACACACAGGCTCAGGACTGCACTTGCTCAGGTGCGGGGTGCTGGGCCGTGGGGGGCACTGGAGCGACGGGGCCTGGGTAGTGCACAGGCAGGTAAAGCATCCTTCAAGGCCCTGGCAGCCTCATCGCCATCCTCGCCCTGGAGGAAACAGCTTTTCTCAGTTACTACAAAGTATCTGCCTGGTCCCATCCCCACTGGGGTGATGCTTTCTACAAGAGCAGTTCCAGCAAGGGCTCGCAAATGCACCTGCACCATGGCCCTACAAGAGGAAAGGGAGGAAACACAAACCACCCCGGGGTGAGCCCTTCTCACCCCACGCTGCCCCAAAGGGAACAGGAATGAGCTGTCCACATGCAGCAAGGCTCAGGTTCACCTCTCCAAACTCTGGCCACCTGCAAGAGGTGTCTCCTCCAGTGTTTAGCTCCCCTCGGCCCAGAGGAGGAAGATGGTGCTCGGAGAGGGATTGGTCTCAGTCGGTTTCAGTCCTGATCAGGGGCTGGGCTGAAGCCAAGTGCTTGAACAAAACCAGTCCCACTGCCCAGGCTCGGTGCAAAGCAGGCAGGTAAAATTCACCCAGGCATTAAAGACTGTGCAGGCAGCAAACCCTAAATCCTGACTCTGACCACAGTGTGGCACTGCTCCAGGGGACGCAGCCGGGGGCAGGCTCTGGAGACAGGAGGAAGGTGGTAACATTGGATGTTTTCCAGAGCTCCTGAGCATCCAAGGCAGCACAGACAAGGAACTCGGCTGGGACTGAAGAAGCACGCAATAGAGAAACTTTATTAATGGCCTCATAACAAGGTCTCAGACCACAAAGGCATAAAATGTCGACCAAAGATACACTGCTAGGACATGGCTGAGCATGCAATACAACAATTCTGTGCAGTTTCCTTGAGTTATTTATCTAACAATTCTTCCTACTGCAGTAATGACCTAACCATTTTCCCTGGCATGTTTAAGTTGAAGACACATTTTGGCAGGAACAAGTAGTTATTGTAATGATGCATCAACAAAACACGCTTTTTCCCTAGCTGTAGTAAAGACAACAGATATCACTAGATACACTTTGAAATACAGGGTGGTAAACAGAGACACCCAAGAACAGGGAATGTTCTCTCCCATTTTACTGTGCTACTTATAGTTTTAAGCAACTTCATATCCCTTAAGCTTTGGGCTTCTTTTAAGGAGAGGGAATGGGTGGGGGAGCTTGTTTATGAGTTACCCCACTATGAAGAACCTGAACATAAATGTCTGCATTGCCTTCGGTAAGAAATCAGCTTCATTCAGAGGAGACTTGTCAAATTCCATTTCTGAGCCCATTTCCAAAGAAAATAAGGAGAAACCCAAAACCAGTTTCACTGTTTTCTTCTTGGTATACTTTAAGAAAACAAACCCAGGCTGAAATCTTAACAAGGGCTAGCATTTTCTGAGGAGCCTAAGGGAATAAAGTCTTCCAAATCGCATTAAGAGGGAGATAATCTTCTGGTCTCTTTTGCAAAACCACAGGAGAAATGTGGAATAACTTGCCACTCACATGATTGCTTTGCCCTTCAAAGGGTGAAATCCAGCCCTGAGCAGGGGGTACCAAGCGCACAAGTAACAAAAGCGTTATCCCGCCTGCTTCACTGGATAAATTTCACCCTACAGGCTTGAACCTGCTCTCAGTGGAATGGTTCCCACTAAGTTCAACAGTGCAGGATCAAGCCTTAGGCATGATGTGGCAGGGTCAGGTACTCTGGTATTCACTCATCACTGCAGGAATTTTGCAGCCAATTTGTCCTATAAAAGGCAACAAGACTTTTCTTTCTATGGTTTCCCTCCTCCCATGTAGTGGGTTCCGCTGATCTCCGTTCCTGTAGTTACTTCCTGAGGCTTCTCCTGCTGGACGAGGTTGTGGTGATGGTGTAGGATTTGGAGCCACCCCCAGAGGAGAAGCCGAGCGCCCCGCTGCCCATGCCTGCTCCCAGGCTAAGGCCTCCTCCGATTCCTCCTCCCAGTAATCCACTGGAACTGGCATAGCCACCTCCACCGCTGGAGCTGACCACGGCTGTGGCACAGAGAGAAGCAAACCAAATGTGAGCCAGGGAACTTCAAACCCAGTTTGGCACCCTCACAAAAAGGGCATTTTTAAATTGCAGCAACTAGATGAAAACTCTCTACAACCTCCTGCAAAACACAGGGCCTGGGACACTAATCTCTTGTTACATTTTGGCCCAGTGCATTTATTCTCTGTGCTAAGCCAGATGCATGTGAAGGCTGAGCAGTCCATCCCCTTCTCCATCATCCAGTCTGGCTCAGGACCCCCTGCAGCATGGAGAACCCTCTACCATAAACGCATTCAGCTCATCTCTTGGTGCACCAAAGAGGCTGTGGGCATGCAGTTTACCAGCTATCTGTGGCAATTAAGTGGATGAAAACTGGAGCCACTGGTTCAGAGCTGTAGACAGCGTCCCTGAGGTGCTAGCATCTGTCCAGTGTCCAGGTAAGGTGAGTACGCAATGCTTCCCAAGCTGGAAAGACACACTCTAACATCACCTTTGCACTAACTTCCAATCCAGACAATGCCTTTTCTCATTAGGACATTTTTCTCCATACAAAAATGGGAGGAAAGAAAGATCAGTATTCCCCCAAGTTAGATTTCATACAGATGAGTTAGAGCTGAAGTCTGCCATGGAGCCAACAGCACTGTCAAATTCTGTCTTGGGGGCTCTCATTTAAGAACGGAGCTATCTGGGTTGCAGAAACTATGGCAGGGCACTGTGAGGCTCCTGCAACGCAGACCCACCTGGTCCCCACCTGCATTTTCTATAGGCATATGGCGATGTATAACTATTACAAATTATAAATTCAACTCACAGATGTTGACGTTGCCAACTCCATCACCAGCCAACCTGTTGGAGAAGAAAAACACAAAGGCAAAAAGGAAGAGGACGGATTAGACTCCGCATTACTCAATGTTCCCCCAGGGCCCCAGCGCTGAGGATGAAGACAATGGCAGTGAGTTATTACTGCTGTTGTAAATAATTCAGACAAGATAAGTGTGCCATCCAGCGCTTTGTTCTGGCCCTACATTTACAAGCTCTGTTATCACCTGAGGGGCCTGAAAGAGCACAGCAGCTGTGTCCTAATTCCATGAGGATTTAAGCCACTTGGAAATTTTCTGCTACGGCATCAAATGTATGATGGAAAACAACTTTTTTTCTTCTTTGTGTATTTTCACCAAAAGTATCAAAATTTCCCCAGAACTTCCAGTTTGGCTCTTCAGCCAAAGCCTTTTCGGGACCAAAAATCAGTTTAAAATGCAAAGTTTCCTCTTCTGTGTTTCCCTGCAGAAACTGGAATTGGGCCCACACGATGTCCCCAAGCGAAGGGAACAGAGGGCTGGGCCCTTCCTCACGTAAAATCCACAGGCTGCACCCACCTGCTCTCCTCGCCCTCCAGCAGCTTCCTGTAGGTCGCGATCTCAATGTCCAAGGCCAGCTTGACGTTCATGAGCTCCTGGTACTCGCGAAGCTGCCGGGCCAGGTCGGCCTTGGCCTTCTGCAGAGCTGCCTCCAGCTCCTCCAGCTTTGCCTTGGCATCTTTGACAGCCAACTCACCACGTTCCTCAGCTTCACCAATGGCTGCCTCCAGCTTGGCACGCTGCAGGTACAGAGCAGGGTACATCAGTGGGCATCTCACCTCCTTGGTGGAGGACACTACTGCCCACGGACTTCTGACGTCTACTGGCCAGACCATCTCTTTGTCTCTGCAGAGCCCTAGAGCCATCTGCTCAACTTAGATCCCTAGAAGTTTACGCCCACACATTTTTTTGGGCACTGGACAGAGATCAGCCTGCAAAGGGAGCTCATCTCATCCCAAGATACATTCTTCTGAAAGGCAGTCCCTACTTCTCTCCACTGGCTACATTTTTGGAAGACTTTCTTCAGGTAATCCTCAGCTTCTCAGCCCACCCACACCACACACAACAAGCACAACGCTTAGGGTTAATGCAAGCTCATGTTTTCTCTCCTATTATGCCCCAGAGCTTGTTCAGAGTCAGTCAGTCTCCAGCAAGCTTTGATGTGAGGCATGCGTGGACTTGAGCAGACCTGCAGTTAACAAACAATGCAATTGGACCCCAAAAGCATCCCTGTGGGGCCACATCAAGCTGGCACTCAAACACATCCTCAACTGTGCCCCCTGCACCTCCAAAAAAGCCCCATGTTTGGCAGGAAGGGCTCACAATGAACACATGTGTTTTATACTCTCATTCATTATTCAAAGGAGCTGCACTGGGTCAGCTGTTTGCTTGTAAGTGTGTGTTGAAGCCTCCCTGCCCTGAAACCAAATAAACACAAATGGATGCATCACAAAGGCTTATCTCCAGCTTTGTGCACCCTGGTTATTCACA
Source organism: Sagittarius serpentarius (assembly GCA_034782735.1). Taxonomy (NCBI): domain Eukaryota; kingdom Metazoa; phylum Chordata; class Aves; order Accipitriformes; family Sagittariidae; genus Sagittarius; species Sagittarius serpentarius. The sequence goes on along the minus strand of JAVKLA010000017.1, from coordinate 2,416,229 downwards.
GCCAGTTTTCAGCCGCAAACATGGTCTGAACCACTCACCGGTCTAGCTTTCACCAGCCGTTTGATAAAGTGCTAACAGTCCCTGGAGAAAGCAAACAGAACTCTCATACAGCTGAAAAATTCTTTTATGTGCTTAAACATGGTGTTCCCTTCTGCAAAAAGGGAGTAGACAAAGATCCCAGAAGCAAGAGGCTACAAAAAATGTGTGTGGCTGGGAGGGAGGCCACACACAGCCTTGCCCTTTGGAAACAGCTCTGCATCACTCCCCTTCTGCGCTCCCAGGTCCCTAGCGGACTTCTGCTCACCTATAGTTCAGCTGCCTCTCAGCATTACGTTGCTCACAACACAGTTTCTCCCTCCAGCAGAACTGACATCTTTTGAGGTGAGCATTGCAGCCACCCCCAAACTGCTTCTACAGATGTCGTGTTACACCCAGATCCCTGGAACGCTTGTCACTGCTAAATTCACTGCTCTGCAGCAGGACAACAAGGGCAGCTCCTCACCTGGGCCTTCGCATTTTCAATTTCACTCTGCAGCCTCTGGATCATGCGGTTTATCTCCGAGATCTCATTCTTCGTGTTGCGCAGATCATCTCCGTGTTTCCCAGCAGTGACCTGCAGTGCCTCATACTGTGACATAAAACAGTATAAGAGAAAAGGATGAAGTCAGGCTGGCAGTCAATTAGCTGGCTACAATCTCTCCAACTCATGACACACAGGATGCATGTAATAACAGAAGCTGTAACTGCCTTTTTCTCTCCCACAACTCACCTTGCTTTGGTACCAGGACTCGGCCTCCGCCCTGCTCCTGTTGGCAATCTCCTCATATTGGGCTTTGACCTCTGCGATGATGCTGTCCAGGTCCAGGTTTCGACTGTTATCCATAGACAGCACCACAGAGGTGTCAGAGATCTGGGCCTGCAGCTCATTAAGTTCCTGCCAGTTGCATTAAAAACAATACCATTAATCACTGACTTTTAAGGGCCTCTCTTTTGGAAGCCAATTAAAGAGAGAATCCGAGAAGAAAAGGGAAAGGGAGGGCAGATAAGAAGAATTAAATCAAAACATTCATTAATTAGAAGGAAACCAAATGAATCACATCAACCTTGCAAAGCACTAAGTAACAAACAACAGCAGAAATGAAGTTACTTCTTATCACCCACGTTTTGACAGCAAGGTTAATTTACCACACTCCAGAAACAAGAACCCAGCATTAAATGCTAGTCCAAGAAGCTTGAGCATTAGCTTCACAACAAAGCGAGGGTCAAATTCCGCCACCTCACCCAAGGATCCAAGTGTCCAGTTCAATCAAACTCTTATCTTGCAAATAATGGGTAAGATAAAGGCGTCTCGGACAAGGAGCTTTCCTTTCTTTCTCTCACACAGCACACACACAAGAACACACCAACACTACAGCACTGGCTATAATACACTGGTTTTCCTTCTTTTCACACTAACAGCATCAAAAAACCAATGCATGTCCTGGCTACATTCGCAATAAATCCATCTCACATCCCAGACAGGGAGAAATCACTGTGACAATTCACAGGACGGGCACTTTACTTGCAGGCTTATTTCTGCTTAGGCAAGGGAAGACCCCACATCTCCATCACCTTTCTTGTCTCTGGAAACAGCACATTAATTTTCTCAGTCACCATTCGCTGTTCTTCACTCACTGGTGGTGCTACACCGCAGCAGCCACAAGAAGCAGAAAGGACCTTACCGCTTCATAGAGAGACCTCAGGAAGTTAATCTCATCCGTCAGCGCATCCACCTTGGCCTCCAGCTCCACTTTGTTCATGTATGCGGCATCCACATCCTAAAAAAGAGTGATAATCCACTGAGATTGGCATAGCTTTGATGACTAAGTCCACTCAGCCTTTGATGGCTTCAAAAGCAGCCATCAAGTTCCCCAAGCTGTCTGCTGTCCATGTCCATCTGCCCAATGACCCACCATGTCCTAAAAATTATCTACCAGTGTACTAAATATTGCTGGTGTGCAGGATCCCATATGTTCTGTAGAGTCCCCTGGACCTGTGTTTGCGAGTCCACTGTCAGTTTGGACAGCTGGGGAGGCCCTAGGAAATGTCCCAAAGAAAGATATAGCCATAATCTGTGACACCCATGGGATCTGGCACTCCTTCCCAGCTTCCTATAGAGACTTCAGTGCCTACACTGAGGCAGCCTTTAGCCAGAAATGAGAGCTGTAATTCTTCACCTGCAGTTCTCTAGGCACAGCTGTAGCAAAGACAGCGCAGGGGCAAAAGGGGGAGAAGGGCTGCAAACGTATGTGATCAGTCCCAACTAATACCCATGGCACACACCTTCTTGAGCACCACAAACTCATTCTCTGCTGCAGTGCGCCTGTTGATTTCATCTTCATATCTGCCAGAAAAAAAGGGGATTGGTGTGAAGTTAGAGCCTGGGTAAAAGGGAAAAATGGCACAGATAAGAGTTACCCTGATTCCCTTCTCCCCCCCTCCACTTCCCTCTTTGTGAACCACCTCGGCAAAGCCTGCGACTTCCGCAAGCAAGCCAGCCACACGCAGGAGAGGATTGCTGTACCACTGCAGCATGTGTATTATTTGCACAAGAGGTATCAGCTGTATGCCACAGTTCCTGTTCCCGTCTCATCCAGGGTTTGGATGAGCTGATGCCCGAAAGCTGTTCTGGTCCACAATGCCACGACCACCAACCTGCGAAAGCATTTCTCACCCATGCTGTCCCGCATTCATCAAAATTCACTGCACTTAAAAAGATTTCTGCTCCTTATCCTCAGTCATGGACAGCTGCAGGATGGCAGTCTATATCCTGAGGCTCTCAGCTTTTTCACTTGCCCCTTAAGAGGGCAAACACAAATGCAGAAGAGATGCAAGCAGATTCAACAAATTTCTCTATGCTGATCAAAGCACCTGCTAGTGCTACTTTCACTGTACACTTCCTTGTTACAGACATTTGAGCACATTTTGCAGGTGTCAATCACCTGCCACTGTCCTGTAAGAGCTGAGTATAATTATTCTCATTCCACACAGAGTGGCTACGCTTCAAAGTGACACAAACTTCTAATATTGGCTACATCCCTTCCTTAGGTGTTCACCTTTAGATGTAATGAGCTAGATCTTCAACAGATAAAAATCATGCTCCATTGACTTTACGGGAGTTCACTGATTTGTACCACTTGCAAGTCTGGATCTCAGAGCCTGCCTTACACCATTCTACGTACAGCCAACCTGCTGAAACAAACAGCAAGCATCTGCTATACGAATCCTGAAAGTCATCCAAGGAACAGAGCAGGAACCTTTTTCTCTGCCTGTTTCGGAATTACAGAACACTGCTGTATTTATTTACATAGTCCCTGCATGGCTAGCACTGTAATTTGCCTTCCAAGGTACTTCACTTTCAACAGCCTTCATGTAGCTCCCCTTCTGCTCTGCACTGGAAGCTTCCCCATCCGCACTAGCAGAAATGGACGTTGTCCCTTTCGGGGTCAATGAACTGCATCCGCTGCTGTTGCTGAGTAACATATGACCTGGAAATTACGTGATCATGCTGCATAGGCGCAGCCTGCAGTGCAAAATGGATAACCAGAGAAAGGTAAAAAGACTGAATTATTCTAGAACGGTTTGTCAAATTCCTCATTTCCTGGGGGAAGCTCCACCAAGCTGGTCAACGAACTGACAAATCATCCAATATTCTCCATTAACTCCCAAGGCGCCTCGGGAAGCCCAGTGCGCTATCACACCTCGGCATGCCCTGCACCAAGCCACGTGGACAGCACGAACGCAGTCTGCTCCTACCCTTGCTTACTTTGAACCGCACCCTTAGTCAATGCAGTTACAGAATAAGGAACTGAATCTCATCCCCTGGAGCCTCGTGCATATAAGACTCCTTCCCTACCCCAGACGTAAACAGAGAATTACTGTGTAAATTGGACATATGAAAAAGCAGCAACAGACACATAAAGAGCTAGTCATGTTTTAGGTATTCTACTTAGATGATTAGATTTTCTTCATATAATTGGGGAGAAGCAGGTTGTGAACTCCAGTTACTACATCTTCACTCTCTCTGCTGCACTAGCATCTTAGGCTCCTAATTCCTGCCTCCCTTAACTTAGCACATACAGGGTTTGGTTTTACATGGACCTGTAAACTGTAGGAATAAATATGCACCTGTGCACCTTGCATTCATGTGATATGCAACTAAAATGAGGGCTGTAATTCCTCTGTGTGCAAACCAGCTCCTTGCTGCTGCCTTGCAGAGATGTAAAGTACAACTGTGGGTGAGCATGGAGTAGAAATAACTGAGCAGGGCTGGGGGAAACATTATCCCCATGCACCTCCTTGGGAATCACTGGGTATTGACCTTCCCTAAACACACCCTGGGGATTATCAGATCTGTTTGTTTTCAGTTCCTGCTTGATCCATTTTGCCAGCTCCCACTTTTATTTCTTCCCCCACCCCCCCCCTTTTTTTTTTTTTTTTTTTAAATTAAAGGCATTCCCCTGTACAGCTGGGTTGGGCACAGGCTGGGACAAAGGCTACTTTCTTCATGGGACTCCTCCCAAGCGACACGATTTGGACTGAAAAGTTGCTTAAAAATTGCAAGTCACCTGCTCCACTACCTACCCACAAAACAAGCAGCAGGTCACCCACTGCCTGCCAACCTGCTGAGCTCCCACAGGGCTCCGAAGGGCCCAAACTGGCATGTCGAACCCAAAGTACGAAGCCATCCCTGAGGAGGCCCCAAAGCAAAGCCAAAGAGGATGGAGCCACTGAAGACCATGTGGGAACAAGGTGCCAGGAACAAACGATCCAGGCAAGAAGAACCCAGGTAGCTTCCCTGAACTAGACACCGAACTCATGGCTGGGAAAAAATCTCCCTCCCTAGCAGAAAAGCTGGGGACATCTCTGCCAAGCTACTGAGCAACCTGCCAGCCCAACTACACCGTTAGATGGGAAGATTATACGTTACTTGGTCTTGAAATCCTCAACAAGATCCTGCATGTTCTTCAGTTCACCCTCCAAACGCCCTTTGTCATTCAACAACCCATCCAGCTGATGCCGCAGGTTGTTGATGTACGTCTCAAACATGGGAGCAATGTTACTCCGGGTGGTCTTCTGGTCCTGGAGCAGGTTCCATTTGGTCTCCAGCATTTTGTTTTGCTGCTCCAGGAACCGGACCTGGAAAACAACCAAGGGGTCATTTGTAAAAGCGGGAGGAAGGGGGAGCTGACACTACAGAGTTTGGATCCTGGGGGAAGGACAGGCTGTGGATGGTATCTGAAGAATTTAGATTGCTGATATGAAGCACCTAATCTCTGGAGGATGATAAAGTCCATGAGGGAGCACTGCTGCTCCAGGGCTTGGCTTATAACTTTAAGGCTTTGTATGACTTAAAGATAAGCAGATTCTGCTTGCCTGACACTTGACAGAAGCCATCCGCAGACCTCAAAGTCAGCCGATTACTCAAACTCCAGGTCTGGATTCCTTGCATTTTGAGGATGCCAGAGCTGAAGTTTACACAGGACACAGGATCAATTAGTAGAAGACAGTAAAGCCACAGAGGTACAGGGCAGTGCAAACAAACACAGCAAGCTCTGACTTATGTCAAGGTAGGTTCTACTGGCACAATTCCTCTCCAAGAGGCCCCCTCCTCCCTGAATTTGGTGGTGGTGTGCTTGGGTGCAGATCTGATCTTTAAAGCCTGCACCCACATTATGGGCAATACCAGTTAAATAAAGGGAGTGCAAAGCTGGCCTAAGCAGGGCAAAACCCTTTACCAATGGCAATGCAAACAGGGCTTTACTAAGAGTTATTGGATTGCAATAGGCAAATCACACCGTGCTCTTGAGGACCTGATTCTGAGCCCATTTGTGAATCCCTCACTGGGTTAAGCGAGCTTTGGGTCAGACCTGCTTTTAAGCAGTATCCACAGAGCTATCAGTCTTTCCAGCAACTCACCTTGTCAATGAAGGAGGCGAATCTGTTGTTGAGTGTCTTGATTTGCTCCTTCTCCTCTTTGCGCACCCGCTGGATATTGGGGTCAATCTCCAGATTCAGGGGTGCCAGGAGGCTCTGGTTGATGGTGACCTCCTGAATGCCTCCGGGGCTGAGCGCCCCACCGAATCCCATGCCTCCATAGCCGTATCCAGAGCGAACGCTGTAGGAGCTGCCACCTCCAAGGGAGACCCGCTTGGCGGAGCCAAGGTTGTAGAGGCTGGAGCTGCCAAAGCCACCTGCCCTGCCTAAGCCAACACCCCCTCCTAGTCCACGAGTCGAGGAGACGGTGCTGACCCGCACTTGGCTGATCCCTGGGACAGCCACAGAGCGAGAGCTGAAACCCAGAGAGTTGGACATGGCTGCTCCGAGGGTGTTTTCAGAATCCCTCACCTTTCAAAAGCTCAGGCAAGCTGTGCTGGAGACCAGGGAAAGTGAGCGAGTTCTCCTGACTGCTCCTCCTTTTATCCATTAGAAAAGCTGGGCTTGGCCCAAGGGCAAAAGAGGGATCATTTTACTGCCTCGGAGAGCTGGGTGTGCCTGGCTGCCTTCCCACCCTCCGTCACCCTGCTGAATTCGAGCAGGTGAGAAAGGAAGGGCCAGGGAAGGGACAGGACACACCTGGCGCCGTGTCCCTGCGCTCAGACATGGCTTTGTTCTGCACCTCCCTTCACCTCTGCCACATGTGCAGCCAAGGGACGTGAAGCATGGGCTCTTCTCGGCTCCCTTCACAGAGAGTTGTAACAGGACAGGTCCGATCCCCATTTCCTCAAGGCTTCTCCATTCCTCCCCGCTTGCCTAAGTGGACGTTGAAATGAGAAGAGGGGGAATACGCGTTGATTTTTAACTCTGTTGCAGAGCAGGTAGCTCGCCTGTGCAACAGCAGAAAGGAGATGAGGAGCCTCAGCTTAGTGCCAGGTCATGCCTAGTTTAATACAAACCAAAGCCAGCTGCAGCCTTGGACACACACATTGTAGTCTGCCAGCAGCACTCAGCGAGTCTGCACCATGCGGGGGAACGAGGGTGGCAGCTGGGAGATGCCGCAGCTATCCCTGGACACCATGGTTTTGCCTTCTCTCTCCTGTCAGCGCTAAAATAAAGGTGGTTTAGGTGGGTTGCACCCTGCACATGGAAATACCCAACATGCTAGTCCACACTCAAGAGGAGACAGGACAGGTTTCTGCTTAAATTTCTGGGTTCCTATGCAGAAGACGCAGAGACAAAAACTAGTTTTATGGGCTTTCAGCATTTTCAAACAGCCTTGAAGGGACAGGTCTCTTTACTATCAGTTGTAAATCCTCCATGATATTTCAAAGTCTGGCCTGAACGTGTCATCCTTCAGCTCTTCCCCTCATCAGGACAGCAAGATAGCACTGGCTACAAATTCTGGCCACAGCCTATTCAAAATATGTACTTCCTTCTTTGTGGGAAGAATACAGGTTGACTGGAGTTCCCAGCTACTAGAAGCAAATTGTCTTTTTGAAAGAGGGAAAGGGGGAGATTGAGCCACACAGACATATGAGGCAAAATTCTTCCCTGCCCTGCAAGCTAGCTCGGCTTCCAGCAGCAAGAAAAAAAGAAATCCACTGAGTGTAAAGCAAACTCGCATGTTACACACACCCAGCTATACCTGACCTGACGTAGACAGGCTGGGGTTCATTTCACCCGCACGTAGCTAGCAACAAGGCAGAAGCCTCCAGCGGCTTTACGTAGCTCCAGGTCCTTCAGAGTTCACAGAGAGACAGGCTGCTCTCTTGCAACTCCTCTGGGTTGTCCTGAGAAGACAGGGATTGAATCTGAATGTGTGATTTAGTCCTACAGTCAGGCAAGAATAACTCCCACCAAAGTAAGCCCTGGCTGCTGGATTTTACCAGGTTGTGTTCCAGCCTCAACTCCTTTGCATCAGCAGACAGGGATTTTTTGCACAACACAATGCGCAAACCAGAAAGCAATCCAGCCAGGCAAAATACAAACCTGCTGTCAGATAAAGGCATCATAAAGGCAAAGCTGTTCTCAGCAGCCTCAGCAGAAACACCAGTTCAGCAGTAAGACAACTGAACTTAACCCTGGTTTGCACTATCAAGGGCCAGATCAATGAAAAGCCATTTTCCAATCTTAATTACCAGCATGCAGCACCACTGATTTTAGGTAAGGATAAGCCTGTCTTCCATTCAAAGTTCAAGCTTTTTTTCTGCAGCATTAGTGACCCAGCCAAAGCAGGAGAGACTCAGGAAAGCCTCATTTACCTTGCTGCTACATGCTCCCCAGCTCCCAGTGTCACAGCTAGCCAGTTTAGATCCCGCTCACCCCTCCTGCAAAGTGAACATTCCCCATTTAAGTCCGGTTTCAAGTCAGGTTAAGTCAGAGCAGGATCTGGCGATCCAGAGATGTCACAAGCGGAGTTTGCTTGTGTTGTTGGGATGCCATGGTAACACTGCATAGTTTCACAGCCGCAAGTACTGGTAAATACTTCCAAGCCCATGCGAATGACCCCCAGGGATTCAGGTTTGGGAACACAGAAGACACTGTATTGACTGGTTAAACACCCTGTTGGAGAAGTAAATGCTTTGATACTGTGACTGTTGTGCTTGGTGTCACAACAAGCCAGCCCAGGAACAGCCCACTGCTGTGCACCAACACTCAAAGCCAACAAGAGTCACAAATGATAAATCCCTCCATAAACCCCTGGGAAAACAAACCAAGCTCTCAATTCCAGCCCAGAAGGGGGCAGGGGGGAATCAAATATGGTCATGTCCTAATGGAAGAGGAAGAAATCTTCGCAGGCGAGCAAAATTGTGTGTTAAGAACATGTTATGCTGATCAATGTTGGCCTGTTGTTTCCACATCTTCTGTCAATATCCCATGGGCTATCTCTTGCTGTATGTTTAGATTGCAATGTTTGGACTGAAAGCTTTGTGGAGCAGGGAGTGCCCTTAGGTTTTGCGTTTGCACAGTGCAGTCCTAGTTTGCGATTACCACTCCAGAGTGCTTCAGCAGTGAGTCATAAATTAGCATCCTAACGACAAGCAGTGTTTTGGTGGTCTCATAACTGGGGTATCACAAGAGCATGATGGGGCACTCATGGGGCTGTCAGAACGACACTGTCAAGCTGTTATGCTTGCTAACACCACCCAAACGCGATGCCAACACAGCCACACTTCCACCGACGCTTACAGCCATAAAACTGCCATGCTGAAGATTCCCCCCACGCTGCGACCACAGCTCCCCCCTTTCAGGATCTAAGTAGCCTCATTAACAAAAATTTCCAGTGCATCAATAATTCCTGCAAATATAAAGAGATTGCTCCAGAGGGAACTTGGTCTCTTACTGTCCCAAATGCAGGTGCCATATGTCAACGATCTGATGCACAAATGAGCCACGTTACGATGAGATGGCTATCTATCATGAAGTTTTATTGATTTGTTTAGTCCTACTTCCTGTGCCACTCAGGCTATGAATGATATAATGACACAGCTCTTCAGCCTACTATCTCAACAAGAGGAAAGCAGCTTTTTCAGAAAGGCAATGGCTGGCTGATTTGAAGGATTTGTTTGTTCCAAAGGTTGGTACTTCGGTAGTTCATTGCTTTGCAGCATGAGTCCTCTTGCTTTAACTCAGGGCCTTACGTCTAATTTTATGTTGTTTAATTGGTGTCTTTAGTTTTCTGCCACTGCCCACTTCCAAAGCACTTAAACAGTTCTCTTGAACCTGATATGAGTCCCCTAACAATGTTAAGTCACCACCCTCTTAGTCTTACATTGGATAAACCGAATGGGCTGAAATCCTCACATATTTCATAAACAAGTGGCTTTTCTGAGGACTTGAAATCACTTCTGCGGCCTCTCTCTGCTCCAGTGCCCTTGGCACATGCATCAGTATTGTTCACACTGCAACTTCACGCAGTTTTACACATGGAAACCGCATTTTGCTCTCCACTGCTACAGCCCTGCAGCTGTAACAGCCTCAGAACTCAATCAGTGCTAGAGGCTGGTATGAACGGTCTCACCTAAACTACACTGTGTCTTCCAGCTACACCTCTCCTTTTCGCAACAAAGCAGAACAGCCTTGGTACTCGGGGGACATCACAGGCACTAGTAGGATTAGCTGGACGGAGCTTGCCCGGGGTGACAGAGCCAGCTCTGTCTTAACAAGGCTTCCAGCAAGCTCCTGTCCCTCTAGGAGCTGCATCTTGCCTTTCCTCCTCCCTCTGCCTGCTCTGCTGAGGCTAGGAAGCTCTCGGTTTGGCTTCTTGCTGCCTGGCCACTCCTGGGGAGCTGCCTGCTGCTGGCTGTGTAATCCACCACTGAGAAACACCTCCTTGAGCTCAGAACTGGCCATGCTTGTTCTGTTAGCTGAAATCCAAAAAGAGCATCAGTCTAAACTCTAAAGTGTTGAGATAACAGCACAAAACCACTTGCCAGCACCTCCAGGAACAACCTGGACCCCCAAAGGAGTTGCTGCCGCTGGAGTCTCCCCCCCTCCAGCATTTCCCAGCTGCTCGGCACAGCAATGTAGCCCCCCTGCTCCAGCAATGGAGCCCCGTACACCTCCTGTCCTGTTTGCAGAAGGAACGTTTACACCGCAGGCTGCAGCTGCAGCAGTGGGAACCTCTGCACATCACCATGAGCTCCTGGACAAGCAAGCAAACCCAGCCCAGGCAGATGGGCTGCAAGGATCCTTCCCGGGGACACAGCACGTGGGAGGGCACCAGCTCATCAGAAAAGCTCTCTGTGCCTGACGCATGGTGGAGGCATTCAAGCTATGGACTTTCCCCCGCTCCAGCCTATTTTACATGCACCTAAAGCTGGCATTTTTCCCTCTCCCCCAAATTACAAGATCTTATGATTACAAGAAATCATGAAGGAATAACTATAAATACAGTTATAATTACATATAATCATAATTACATGGATAAGTTTTACATGAAAGTTTAGAGTCACTCCCACAGCTAAAGCCTTAATGAAAAACAAACAAACAAATTAAAACACTACAATTCTCAAAGCCGAGGTGAAATTCCCAGCCCTGGTAACACTGGGCTCAGTTTTTCTGGAAACAGCATGTCTCAGAAGAGAATGGAAAATCCATGTTCTGTCCCCACAAAATCACACGGGACTTTTTAAGTCCTGCCCATTATATCTGTTGGTCTGTTCAAGTTCCTAACAACTGATCTGATCTAACCTCTGTGGATACTCACACGGTACAGAGCAGGCAAGCCGAGCCAGATCAGAGTCCATCTATCTCAAGCCAGTAATACACGTTGGCCAGCCCCAAAATACAGGGCAATTACGCAGTAATCCTTCCTCTGGCCATGTTTCTCCAGCCTCCAGCCATCAGCTATTTAACCTTTCCCAAGTTGGAGGTTACATCTTGACCAGCACGTTTAACTGCTGCTGATGGTCCTCTCTCCCCATTATTGGTCCACTTCTTGGTTAAACTCGTCCCTGCTCACTACAGCCTGCAGCAACGAGATTGCATGTGGCACGAGAAGATCTTCTTGTGTTTCTCTTATAATTAAGTCAATTGCAAGCTAATGTGCTCCATTCAGAGCAGATGGAAACCATGAGGTCATTTCGCTGCAGTCAAGGGAACGCCATCAGTTTACAGGAGCTGAAATAAAACTAGTGCAACAGTACTCAGCATTATTACAGGAGTTTGTGGGCCTGATTCATGCCTAGGTTAAAGGATAATGCTGCAAAGTGAATGAAGCCAGGAAGGAAACTATCCAGCACAGTCATCAACGAGAAATGCTCTTATCAAAATTGTTTCACCTGACACAACTTGGGCAGAGTCAATGGCACGATGCCACTTTACACCAACTGATCCTCCATCTCCAAGTCCAGGAAGGATTAAGGTCTTACTTCCCCCAAAATACTAAGCATTCAACAAGGCAGCCATCCTAATTCACCCGTGTTTGTACAGCCCTTGGCGCAACGTAATTGTGGACCATGACTGGATTTCTTAATAGCTGCCACAACACAAATAACCATCTTCACCCTGGTGACTACAGGGGAACAAAGATGCTCTGCAACCTCTGGCCCCAGTTATGAATTCCGTGATCTTTTGCAAAATCAAAGCTGTCCAAATACATCTGTTGCCCAATAAATGCTCCTAAGGAAGAAAAATAACAAAAAAAACACAGAACTGTATGAAGTGTTTTAGAGATAAACCATCCTGCAGGCAGGAAGTATGTGGGAGAAGTAGGAGTAAAACCCATATCACCTCCCTCCACTCCCTACGCACGGAGTAACACATTACCAAATATGTGGCTGTGAATATTCATTTGAATTTTCAGGCCATTAGATTGCAAAAGCTCCATCAGATTCAGTGTAAACTCTTCTTGTGCTACAGAGGGTGGTTCGTACAAGCCAGAATTTCCAGAGATGGTTTCTCCTGGACAAGCACCAGGGACATGCACAGCAGGGATGTTTTCCATGTGCAACTGCAGGAATTTAACACATTCAACTTGTAAAAATGGGAGCTTGCAGGATCTACCCAAAACAGCTCAACCTGTGAACATATGAACAATTTTGTGAAAGGCAAAGAAGCAGAAAAGCCAAGGCAGAGGGGCTAAACCAAAAAGGTGTAGGACCTCCTAGCAGATGAGTCACTGCCAGAAGAAGGGCAAAAAAAATTCAAATGATTAATTTGCTGCAAGTATTTTATTATGGCTATAATCACCAAGCTGAGATGGTTATCTCTGCTTACAGAGGGGCCAATTCAGCTCTGAGGGAGACAAGGGGTTTTTCCTACAATTGCAAACACGGGAAATATAGAGACAAGGAGAATCGCGCTCCCAAGATCTGAGCTTTAGCACCTCCCACCTGTCTGCTGTTGCACCAGCCAGGTATTTTATCTCAGCATTTATATCTCAGCTAGCAAGACACACTGCTCCAGCACCCAGATTTAACCCAAATATGACAGAGTTGGAAGCTTCCAAATGAAAGCGAAAAGGAAGGCGCAATCCCCCCTTTCCTCTGATCTTCTTCCAGCTTGGGACTTGGTATCAGGTTTTACAGTATGAGCAAAGGGCAAGATTGCAGCCCTGGACGTGATGGGGAGCCAAGCCCTGGGTGCTGATGGCAACAGAGGGTGTGGTAGGTCTGTGTCAGGCACCACCATAATCAATACATTCAACGATGACAATAATAATTATAATTATCTTGCACCTGCCCACATTGCCTATGACATGGATGACTCCTTCCAGGTCTGTGGGATGGAAGGGAAGATCAGATCCAGCATTGCATGGAGCTGGGGCTACCCATGGCCATGGCTGCTGCTCAGACAAACCTCCACCAGCCCCAGCACCCACCAGCCCCAGCACCCAACCGCCTCCTCCCTACACCCGCTAGCACCCCAAAGCCACCTCCAGCCATCAGCTCCACTTGTGGCAGGTTTCCACGTTACACCAGGGCAGCATGGGAGGAGAGAGGCTTGGCAGGAAAAAGAGAAGAGGGAAGATAGCACCAAGGGTGAGAACAGCTCTCCATGATGCTGAGGATGTTTCCTTCCCGCGTACCGTGGGCTGCACAGCTCCTCAATGCAGACGAAGAGCTTTACCTGATATGAAGAAAGGCATAAGGGCCCTTCAAGGCAGGACTGAGCTTCCAGTTTACTGCGTTCACCAGGCGTGCACCAGGCATGAATCAGTCGCGCAGAATTTGACCCCAGGAGTTAAAAATCAGGATGAATCAGATCTGGTACCGGATTTAAGAGGGATGGATTACAGACTCGCTCCTGGGCTTAGTGCCGGCATGGCCCTGACACATGCACACACGTGGGGTTGCACGGGGCCATCACACAGGTACATGCAGCCTGGCCATGCCATGTCATAACCACCCTCGCAAAGCCGAGACAGAGCAAAGCAAGCGGGCGATTCCTCTCTCTGCCTCAAGGTGCTGACTTGGGCCCGTGCCTGCACTGGGTGCATGCTATGAACCTGTTGAGCTACGCCACAGGGCACACCATTTGGTGCCAAAGTTTCCCTTGCAGACACGTCGGGACAGCAAGCAGTTCCCAACCGCACGCTGCACTGCTAAGAGAAGGCTCTAGGAGTTAACTGGCCCCTGGGGGTAACCCAGCACCAAAACCACACACACAGCAACTACCCCTTTGCAGTAATTCAAGCACTGACCAGGAGCAGAGCAGGCCGTGCCCTGCACCTCTCTGCCTGTGCTGCGGAGGGGTTGGGTTGCATCATTTGGGAAGTATGCAGCATGGCAAGCCGCCCCAGGAGAGCTGTGGTGAGGTGTAGGCATGGCCGAACGCCCGCTTTGCATTTATTCCAGAAAGGTGTTGGTGGCACAAAGTGAAAAGTGGGAGACTGAGATCCAATTCACATAAGTGGCCAGGAAAAAAATAAACTCAGACCTTTTGCCTGATGATTTAGGCATGTGGCCTCTGAAAAGCACAGGCACAAGGCAGCCGCAAGTGAGGGGGTCCAGCACAAGGAGCTCCCACCCTGATCTTTGTGGGATTCCACAGCAAATTGTCCCTCAGTTTGTCCTAACACAGCTGCTGCATCAAGCAGCGACACCATGCCCTTCTCCCATTCCCACCCTCACCATGCCTCTCTGCTCCTAGCTTGTGGCTCCCACCCGATGACAAATGCAGCAGGAGCCCAAATCCCTATCTTCACAGAGAAAAAATACACCCAAAGACATCTCACCTAATGTGCCATCCCTTAAATTTCTGGGCTCAGTCCCGCTACACTGATTTTAGGAGAGAAGCTGCTGTAGGCTGTGATTGCTGCGATCGGCCACCGATGCCCACCTTGGGGCAAAATGATCTGTTTCTGTAATTCCCAATGCAAGTGTCCACCTTCTAACTATCACTTTGATGTCTTAGGTCTTTTTTCCCCCAAAAAAAAGATCTCAGTGTATTTTAGCCTCAGAACCTGCCTGTTGCAAAACAGGTAGATGGCCTCATAAATATCGATGCAACCTCATTAAGAGCTAAAGGTTCGCAGTACCCACTGAAACACAATACATCATTATTTATGCTGCAAACCATGTGAGAATGACACACAATGCAGAAACAAAATGCCTAATTAAAAGTGACACAAGAGCACAGAGCCAGATTGTAATCAGAGTGGTGGATACTGGGTGCTGTCTAAAGAGAATGAAGTCATTTGCTCAAGTGTGGATTGAGAAACACTAAGCAGTAAATCCTCACATTGTGTGTCTCATTTATGCTTTTTTTATAAGCAGGAACATTCAGAAAGGAGAAGCCATTTGCCAAAGTAACAGGACAGGTTATTAGAAAGGGAACTGGAAACCTTCAGGCTCCCAGCGTAGCTCAAAGAGTGGCTGACAAATGGACAAGTGGGGATGGAGATTCACAGACTTTGGGACAGCCTTCAACTGAGAAAATAAAGCAGCGGTTTCTAAGACGAAGATGAGTCCCTTCATTTGGGAGATGATATGATATGGCTGCCTGGGGGAGATCTAGAGCCCAGCAGCTGCTTCCCGAGCCCTAGGCACAGATGGTATCAGCCAGCCTCTTTGTACAGTGGGAAGGGAAGAGCCTGCAGCACCCGAACAGAAACAAGTGATGTCACCACCACTTAACTAGTCTTACTTATTTTTTTTTTCAATACCTGAAATTTCCTGGAAACTACGTGAGCAAAAGCACAGCAGATGGGCTGGAAACCTTCCTGAGTGCGAAGCAGGTGTGGGCGCGTCCCGTCCTGCCTTCCAAACCCTTCTATAAATTCTTTGCAAATGACGTCTATTCGGGGGGAAGCGATTTGGACAGCAGAGTTTTAGCTACTCACTGTTTCACCCAGAAATCAACAAGGAGGAAGGAGAGAAGGGGGTTGGCAGGAGGAAGGGGATGCAGATGGCTGTGGGCAGGCACATAAAGGAATGAAGGGAGGAAGAGAGTACAGAAATGTGACACTGGAAGGGTGGATGAGCAGGTAAAGAAGGAATAAGTGGGAGAGAAGGAAAGAGCAGGGATGGAGTGGAGCTGGGGAAGGCTGCAGAGCTATCCCCAACCCTCCCCCAAACCAGGGTCCACAAAGAGCCACTGCCTGGGGTGAAATTCTCCTGTCCTCAGCCACCATGCCCGGATCCCAGCACGGGCAGGGTGGCTACAGCGCTCCCCTCAGTGCCCGTCCATTCACTGTCCCCCAGGGTTGGGGAGGGTCAGACAAGGAGAGCAACTGGCAAACCACATGCGTGCCCAAATTAGCATGCAGCCCTGTGGTCACTGGCGTGTCCCTGGCTGTCCTAGCACAGCACTGGTCTGGGCATGCCTCCAGCCCAGCCCAGCACCTTCCCTTCTCCACTGGGCACTGCAGAGATGGGCTGAGAAACAGAGCTGAACGAAGGCGTCTCTGCAGTCAAAGTCCCCCACCACAAACCCAGCTCTGGGCAGCGTTGCTGGCCCGTGACCGCCTATAATCAACCCACAGAGCAGGTAAATGCCTCTCCTGTCACAGGACAAGGGCCAGCAGCCAAATTTAACAAAAGCGAAACAAACATTTAACAAAATAGGCCCTCTTCTTATTTTTTTTTAAACCTGAAGTGAACTCAGTGGACTGAATCTGGCTCTTTCGAACCAGGAACCTGCAGCTGCTCTGACTTGTCCTACCTGTGGCCACTATATCAGCCATTCCCCTGCGATGTGTCATTTGGCTTAACACACACAGTTCCCACTCCAGACACTCCTCGCGTGCCTGATGAGGCTTAAATAAGTCCTGCTGACCCACTCATTACCTCCGCAGCTCTCTGCATCCCTCAGCCCTGTCTCTGTCTTGCTTAACCTTAATCATTCAGATTCCTTGGGGCAAATGCTGATTCACTGTTTATGCTTCATGCATTACCCATACTTAATAAACAGCAATTACTTATGGAACCTTGATAAATAAATTATTCTACTATGTGTATACATATTGAGCCAGTAACTCTAAAAGGTGGTTTTCCAGATGGTGGGATAAATCTCCATATATTAAGGGAAATCTCCATATATTAAGGGAAGGATGACAAGACTCTCTAGGTTTGTCTGCAAAGGCTTAAGCACCCCCAAGCCACCCTGTGATGTTTTAAGCCACCCTGTGCCTATCCCCAAACCTCAACCTACCGAACAACCCCACTGCAAACTCAAAGCAACATGTTGCCTTGCTCCAGACATATCCAGAATGGTAGATCCTGGGATCGCTCAGCATCTTTGGATGGTGACGACTCCATCCAGATGGATCAGGAGACAAGTGAGACCAGGCTGCAAGGACACAAGCAGCAACACTATGGAAGTAGAAGGACACAGTATTTTAGCTGGAGGTGACTGGACCCTTCATCGCATCCTCCAGAGCCTTCTCCACATCGTTACCACTTTCCTCTTGTCCTCATCCTTTTTTAGCTTGTTTTGCCATGTAGCCAAGAAGGCTGGTACCAGATCTTAAAGCCCAGTTTTAGAGCCCAGCCCATTCCAAATTGAACAAAATACCTGGCCAAGGAGGAGCATTGAGAACATCAGCAGGAAGGGAAGAAACACCTTGACTCAGGACTGCCTCTCCCACAGGGCAGGGAAGACGACAAGGGAGAGAAACATGTAGCAAGGCTTGCTGCCACTGTGTAAAGCAGCCCTCCCTTCCCCATCCCTGAAAAGATGGGATGGGGTGACAGGTTTCTGCACTAAGTGCACCTATGATACCAACAAGCAGTATCATTTCAGCATCAGGCTGTTGGGCATTGCCATGGAGCAATGCCCTGGCTAGACTGAAATTAGGGTCGCCCTAGGACCCAGCTCCATGAGCAGCAGTGTCCCCCCTTAACAAGGCAAGCCTGGATCCCCACCTTGCCCCTCTGCCTAGCAAGCAGGACAACAGGAGCTTCAGTCTTGGCACCCAGAAAGGAGAGGTTAGAAAGCAGGTTACTCCTCTCTCTGCAAGCTCTTCCCACACATCCTCACATCACCTGCCAGCAGAGATGACCACTGGCAAACACTTTCCTTAAAGGGTTATTGCAAATTATACCCATCCTTCTGGAAGGAGGCAGGGCTTTGAAAAGCCTTGTTCATCTCAGAGAAGAGTGGCCCCAATGCTCCCACTGAAAAATGGCTTTCCACCCTGCCTTTCCCAAGCATTAAAGGCAGCTTTAATCCTAAGCCATCATCCTTCTGCATCTTTCTGTGGCAGAAAGAATGGCTCCTGCCTCCAGAATCTAATAGAGAGGATGTGGGATACAGTACATGATGCTGTGCAGGAACTGGGACTCAGAAGGCATCAAGCAATGTGTTACAATTAGATCTGATCACCTGGAGAGTTTTTTGTTTTGTGCCATTCTGCACTGGAGGATGCTATTTGAGCCAAACTGGATATTCTCACAGGCTGGATCCAGTATTAGAAACTTCATTTCAAGAGAGAGGGGAAAAAAAAATAATGAGGGGAGAGAAGGAATGAAAGAATTGATACTTAGAGGAGAAAGGAGTACGGACTGATGCTCAGGCAGATGCGGTTGCCGATGCAATGACCAGCAGTGCTTTCTCTGCAGCAGTGCTTCCTAGGATCTTGCAAAACATAATCGTGCAATATCCCGCCTAGCTCAGTGCAGAACACTGCTCCCAGCTGCTATTAAATTGAACTAGCCCAATTTCACCTCTATCTCCTTCCCTCAGAGGGATCATTCCTAGGGAGCCATCACAACTGCCCTCAGTACCAGATGAAGCAAAAAACCTGCCAGGTGACCCCATGACCTGATGCTAATCAGGAACACTGATGTGCCTGCAACCGCAAAGCCACAAACCAGCAGCCCAGGATGAGATAGATAATCTCACCTCACCTGCAAGAGCCATGAGCTTTGTCATCTCCCAGCCATAAATTTGTTTTAATTCTTAAATAAACTGTTAGGACTAAACTGAAAAGTTCTGACAAGGATCCATTGAGTGAGGGACTTGGTATTCAAATGGATCATCAGGGGAAACATTTTCCCTGGAAATGATGTTTTGGTAAGATGGACATACCATGTGAAAGCCCAGTGTTCTTGACAAGCACTTGGACAAAAGGATAATCCTACTGGAATGGGTCATCTTCCTTCTGAAGTCCTTCTTAAGACAAAAACTGCTACATCATCAGACATGTTTCTTGTTGAAGCAGGTCTGTGACAGATCCACACTTTCTTTCATTTCGCTTGGCAGAGAAATTCCCAGCTTGTCTTCCGACACGAGGCAGAACCAGACGGTAAAACAGCAGCTTTCCCACAAAATGGAAATTCCAAATTTTGGCCAGAGAAGACCATCCCCTTTCCTGAGACCACCACAATGCCAGTAGACAAAAAGAGGCAGAAATGGGTGTTCTTCTGTCCTGATTTTTCACATGAGAAACTGAGAGAAAGCTGGAAAATGCTTTCAAGAGAGCCATGTCCAACATTGATTTATACCTAGGTCCAAACAGGCATTTAAGGGCGTGCCATCCTAGCTGCCTAGAATTCATTAAAAGACAGTGGTTTTTGGTGTCTCCAGCTCCAGCTTTTAAAGGGCTTTCAAGGAGCAGGAGCAACAGTCAAAGATGGACTTGGGCACTTTTGATATCCAACTCTGTGTCTAGAGGTTTTGAAGGTCTCTGTTGTTGTCAGACTACATGACTGAATAACCTCAGGACTCTTTGTCCCCACACACAGGGATTTCAAAACCAGACCTATCATCCCTAAAACACTCAGAGCACCAGAAGCTTCTGTGAAGTGCCCGTGTGCTCAAGGGAAGACCATGAGCACCTCTAACGACGATGAGCTTGAGATACATTTCCAAGCACCTACCCTTAGCCAATTCACGCTATTTATGATTTTAAACACTCCCCTCCACCAAAAAAAAAAAAAAAAAAAAAAAAATCACAATTCCTTCCTGCAGATTCCAGCTTGAAACCAGCCAGGGGCTGAACCCAGGCTCCACATGCCAAGTACTAGCGCAGCAGCTGTGCTCAGAGCCATCCTCCCCAAGCCTGCTGCAGCCCAGCACCTTTGATTGCTTTCTTCACCATTTAAGGATGAGGAAAGCAGCCGCTTGGGGCCCAGCGAATTACCTGCGAGTGATTTGTTTTGCTGCGAGTGCCTATGCCCTCACCACACAAACAAGCTCCTGAAGAAAGGAGGGTACAGACAGAGGAGGGAAAAAAAAAAAAAAATAAAAAGCCAACAGGTTGATCTGGATTACATCAACGGTTACACCCTCCTCCGTTTAATGAACATAGGAGAACAGGTGCTTGTAATTCATTAGCCAACCCACGAGCTGAGGAGACAGGAATTAAGCCGACCAAACTCCTCAGTGTGCCACTACTCTCCTTCCCTTTGAGGCAGCAGCAGCAAGAAAACTTCTTCTCTTTTTTTTCTTCCCCTTCCCTCCCCTCCCCTCAAGCTGCAGGGCCGCAAGCCGAGCATGACTAACCCTTGCAAAGCCTTCACCAGTGGCTCCCTCTCCTCTTGGGAGGTGTCAGGGAAGATGAGCAGAGGAAAAGCAGCCAGCACGTCCCCGGATTGCCTGGGCTGCTGCAGTCCCAACGGGTTGGCCAGCAATGGCTACGGCTCTCTCAGCCTCCACGGAGATGGTGGATACCGGTGCTCCTCTTACCCCTCCATCTCCATCGATGGGAGACTCCTGGCCCCTGTGCACCTTGATATCGACTCAGACTTCCAAGCCATGCGGCAACAGGAGAAAGAGGACATCAAATTGCTCAACAACCAGTTTGTGACCTTAATTGAGAAGGTAAGGTGAGCTACTGAGGACCATGGTGCAGCATGGGGACAAGGATGGTGGTGGGGAAGCAGGCACTAACCAGTCTCTCAGGACACTTATCAAGGCCTTCAGCTAACCATTGCCAGGCTCTGAATATTAGGCTAATTACCCAATTAGTTATTCTTTCAGTGCTATTTGTTTTAACAAAGGCTAGCATTGTCTCTAGGTGAAGCCGAGCCGCATCCATGGTCAGAGGCATCAGGCAGCCCATGCATCTCCTTTGCTGCGCCTGTCACCCCGTGGGTCTCTGGGGAGGACAGGCAGTTCTGCCCTCGGGGACCTGAGCGGCAAAGGCAGGGCCAGAGAAGCACGATGCGGGATAGAGCAGGCCTCGGCTCCCACAGTGGACAAACAGCCATGGGTGGTGACGCTGATTAAGGCGGCAGCTCAAATTCTTCTCCGACTGCTAAAGAGATCTGGAAATTCACCTCCACAGCAAAGTGGTGGGCAAGGGAGACCCCCCCCACCCACATCCCTCCTCTGTGGTTTTTATTGTGAGGGGTTGCGTGCTTAGCCAAAAAAGCATTGCTTTCATCTCTTAAGATCCATGAGAAGGCAGAAGGTTTTTTCAAAGGAAAACAACTCATCTAGCCGAGGCAGGTTTCTGCAAAGCCCTGGTGCTCTGTAAACAGATGGTAATCTCCTCAGAGGATTGCTTCACTGTAGTCTACAATACAGGCACTCAATGCCAAGCTACTATGGCTCGGGATTTATTTTGTTTTGTTTTAACTCTGCCTCTGAGAGGACCTGAATTCACACTGGGAAGGAGAAGGGTGGGGGAACCATCTCCCATAGCATCTATCCAAACTGAATAGTTGTGAACCAGCCACACCTTTATGTGCAAAGAGGCATGTGGTGGTACCGGGGGGGGGGGGGGGGGCTGACCCTGGCTGGAGGGGCATGGCAGCCTCCATGTCTGTGCCTTTCCAAGCACAGGTCTTGGCAATGTGAATTGGGAGAACCTCTGGTTTGGAAGTCACCCAGGTGGGTTGTGTTGCACGTGCTGCAGGACTGGTCCTTTGACTATCCAGATCGAGAGGTCAGGGTTTGTGTGGATGTTAGCCCTGCTCAGAAACCAGACCTCAGCAGAAAGGATGGGGGTAGGGGAGATGGGACAACACCACGCAGTAACGATATGTACGTGAGCCAGACCACATGCACTAGCCTGTTCCGTGCCAACAGGGATGGATGGAAGAAGCGAGAAAGCCTGCAGGTTTCCTGATAAACCCAATCTGGTGGCCTGGTGATAAGTGTGCATTACGGGGCCTGATGGAGAGAAGATACAAACACCCCACCTTAGTTGGGTGGCTTTTACTGCTAGCAGCTCCTGCATTTAGCTTTGAAGGCTGTAGCTTCAAGTGGTACATCAAGTGGCAAACTTCAGCCATCTGCCTCAGGCCCTCATTCCAGAGGAAAGTAATGACACTTCCTTGCCAAAGAGAACTTGTCTTTTTAATCAGGAATTCAGATGGTCTCAAGCCTGAGCGGCTAATTCCTCAGATAATTGACCACACTAGCTTTAGGAGTTTACTGCTGATGGTTTTCCAGCAGGCTGTTCCAGACCTGCTAGTATTTATTTTCCATCCAGATGTGTCCAGGTGGAAAACAGGGAAAAGCCAAGTCATGTTTGAAGCCCCTGTTTGAAGCCCTACCTTTAGCCTGAACAGCTCTGGTCACTTCTTCTGTGTTCAGGCATGATTTTCCAGGAAATGAGGCCAGATCTGGGTGATTCTTCTGCTGCAAAGCTCATGTTAAAAGGCTTTGCAAGGAAGAATTTCTGCTAAGTGGGATGCTGTGTAAGAAGGCAAGATGTAAGCGCTCTAGCCCAGTGGATGAGTATAGTTTGGGAACAGGAAAGAAACTGAAGAGTTTGGGGAAGGGATAAAAGAGCAGCTAAAGATTAGGAGCAAGGTCAGGAACTGAGACTTGATTTGAGGGTCAAAGATGGACTTGGAAAAACAGCCAATGCATTCAGTCATTTGCTGTCCCAGCAGCAAACAGGGAAGCTGCCTTAAAAAGAGAGGGGCTGTTCCCTACAGCCAGTCCCACGGGTTGACCCCAGCCCTGCTGACCCCACACCTGCGGAGGGGATGCTCTATCACACTCCCTGAGATGCCTCAGATGGAGAGAACAAATGGCCCAATTGGCTCCTGGTAGCCCCAGAGGCCACTTACTTGTGCCACTTGCAGTGTCCCTTTCTGGCTCCGCTGCCGCATCATCCTCTGGTTCTCAGACTCACACATGCACACACACACACCCCGTGTGCCACTCTGGTTTTGTGCCAGGACAAAGCAGCCAGTCAGCAGACTGGGCTACTGATGGGATGTCTACAGCCATGTGTTAAGATATCGGGAAGAAAGGATTAGGTCTCTAACAGTGAGCCCTGGAAGATCCCAACACTCGCATCCCTTCTGCTGAAAACTGACTGAGAGCATCGGAGTGCTTTTGCTTTGCTTGGCTGCTCTCTGCTCCTGCTTCTCTCTGTTCAGACAAGAAGCATTTTGGGAGAGATGCTGTCTCTCACCATGTGCATCTGTGCAGTGGTCAGCAGCTGGGAACTCTGCCTCTTCAATGCACTGATGCTGCTTTGGGCCACAGAAAGTCAAAGCTGAAGGCCAAGCAGAAGGTCAAGGCCTGATAGCATCTGCACCCCACTGCTCACACCACACAGGGCATAGTATCAGCATTGAATCATCTCCATGATAAAGTGGAGGACACTGTTGGAGGCAACTCGCAAATCACCAGCCAAAACGTGACTGAAGGAGTTTGGTTTTGTTCCGAGAGCAATAAGAGAGAGGGGTAGCAATTAGATAATTAATTTAAGTCAGCCAAGAGCTTTGAAGGTGAAAACTGTTAAACACTGAGCATTACTGTTAAGATTGTGAATATCAGGAAAGAAGAGTCAAATGGCAGGTGGATGAAAATGCAGCGTATCCTCTCTCAAGCAGACGGGCGCATGCACACCTAGACCTCACGTGGAGTCTGTAATTATTTTGCTTATTCTCTAGAGTTCCCATAGGCCTTGTCTATGTTGCTTTGCAATACAAACCAGGACTCTGTTTCATTACTCAAATTTCACCATGGTGTAACCCTACAGATTCGAGAGGAGTTATCTTGCTTTGTGCCACTCCAAGGTAGCAAATCTGACTTTCGTTCACCCTGGACATCTGTGCATGACCTGTGGTGGATTTTCAGCCTTTGCTTCAGTATGTTCACGGGCAAAGGGGACTAGCATCGAACAGTTCTTATTTTTCAGTGACTTAATAAAAAATGCTCATTCATTTTGATGTGAACATGTTCTATCAAGAAATTAATTACTAGGTAATGTGTAAAACCTCTAAAAGTCCCTATAACCCTCCATCCCCAGGCCTAATTTTCAGGGGATTTCTCATTTGTACCTGGAAATCTCTGCTAATTCCAGCAGCTTCTCACTACTCTGAAGGTCTCCAGGTCAATGCCTCCTGCCCTGGCAGGAGCAGTCAGCTTTGATTTTGGCTGTCAGTGTTATTAATATCTCTGAAACCTCTTCTGTAGGTCCAGTGCTTGGAGCAACAGAACAAGGTCCTGACGACAAGGTGGAACTTCCTGAAGGATCAAGACAATTCCCACTCAGAGTCGGACATCAAGGCCATCTATGATCAGTACATGAGCAAAATGAATCAAGAGATGAAGGCGCTTAACTATGAGCAGGAAAATCTTGAGTCGGAGCTGACAAAGGTCCTGAGCACCATGGACAACTTTCGAAGCAAGTAGGTGTCTAGCATAGCTGGATGTTACAAGAGGGAAAGGTATCGGTTCAGCTGTGTGCACAAAGAGTAGTGTGGGACTGATTTAATACAGAAAGCTTGTTATTCCCAGGAACAAATTCCTAGCTTGGTGTGCACAGAACTGTGTATTTGAGAAGTTAGCATCCTAGCCTCTTCCTGATTAACTAGAGATGAAAGGAAACCCATAAAAAGTGAAATACCAAAGAGTGCAGGGCATCTGAGAAATGCCTCAGGCCAGAGAACAGCTCTGGGAAACAGTATTATCAGGAATGACAGCCACTAAAACAGAGAAACATTTATTCTCAACTCTATTGTCACAAACCAGAATTTTCTCCTCAAACTGTTTTACAGGTCTAGGCTGCTTAGTATTAACAAACATCCTTTCCTTTCCCCCTTCACCCTACAACATTTAATGCAAAATTCTGCTTTGACCAAAAAGTGAGACTTTTACCCAGAAAACCTTGACAGAAATTATTGAGGCAGCTAAAAGTTTAAGGGAGGACCAGCTGCCACGTGTTTATCTTGCTTTTGCCAAGAGCTTTGAGATCTTCAGATAAGAACATTTGAGATGTGCCATGGCTCATTCAAGAAGACAATGCTTTTCTTATTATCGGTGTCGTTTGCATACCACAGATGAATCCACAATTAGATACTTTCCCTTGCAGTTACACCCACCTGCCTACACAAGATCTCTGGAGTCTTCCATGCTGATTTGTAGCAAAGAGCTATGTATGGGCACTGTCAAAAGAGAACAGTGACACTAAGGGACTACCCTTCCGCTGGCACTGATAGACATCACTGTAGTAATAGCCCAAACCTGTTCCTGAGGTACGGAGTGATGCATAAGTAATAACAGTGCCCTCTCTGGGGAGTTTAGCCCAAGGACCTTAAAGGTCTTTGCAGACTTTGATTAAACCAGCCACTCAACGTATCTGCAAATTAGGGGAAGGACCAATACCTCCACTTTACAGACATATTAACGGAGACACAGCAGTTAAATGTCTTACTCCAGCTCCCAGAGCAAGCTGGTGGTGGAACACAAATAGGAACTAGGAGTTTGGTTTTTGACCTTATGCTGAAATCATTATGCTCAGCATCCTTCAAGAAGAGATGCACTGATACCCAGGTGCCTAGAAATACCTAAATTCCTGTTGGTGGGTGTCTGTCTGCTCTTTATTTGGATGTTGGTTTCACTACAAGACTTGGGCTCACTGATGCTTCCTTTGCTGACAGGTAGCAACCCTGAGCTTGGATCAAAGCCACAATATGGATTATGCCATTTACTCCCTGCCCTAAAAAGGTCAAGGCCTGTCATCCCTCTCTGGAGCACTTGGTCTTCCTTGCACTTCTCCGAGGAAGTAACTGCTCTGTGGCCCTGCAGTTACAAAAGATAATTCTTGGTTTATTCCCTGACAGTCAGGAAAACCCAGATAGGAAAATGGTTGAGCTGGTGGAGAAATGTCAGATCAGCCACCCATATCTGCTCTCACAGTTTGTACTTATATTTGTACTCAGTAATTGCCTATGCCTGGCACTTCATTTATTTTTCAGCCTGATTTCTTAAGGATAAAGGTGCTTACACAAACAGGCTGTCTGCATGATTCCCCCTACCTTTTGATTTTCTTGGACAGTTACTACCTAGTTGGACAATGGGATAAGACATGATAGGGATGCTACATCCTTCAAAATTAAAAAAGACTGACTAGAGGACAGGACCCACCCCACACCCAACACACACAGAAGATAAGGATGCAGCATGTGTGCATGTGCAGTATTAGACAGCAGAGAATCCACAATGGGCACCAGCTTACGACTAGCCCAGCTATCAGTCTTGAGAAGCGTTCCCGCTTTGTGGGACTACACAGCCATGGGAAAACAGCATTCAGAAATTACACTGCTCCTCACAGCACTTCTCCCTCATTTGCGGAGCTTTCCCCTTCCAGTTTCTCCCATTTGTGAGCTGCGAGGCACAAGCCCTGCCAGGGGTGACCTAAGCAGCAAATAGGCAAAACCCACCCTGTCATTGGGTGCTGTTAACACCCAAAGCCAGAGCAGGTGGATGTCTGTGACAGCGACAATGCACTGTGCTGTTGCCAGTGGTTAGTGATTCACAGGGAGAGAACTGCTGCTTCTGCTGAGCCTTCTCCAGGCAGCAATCCAACCCCATCCTAACCCACACTGGCTCTGTTGAGTCCTGCACGCCGTCTTCGAGAAGGCTGCCTCAGCCCAGTTGTTTTTCTGGAGCAAATGGTCTGCCTAAACCATGCAAATTTTGGAGACTTCCAACTCCTCTGGAGGTTTCTTTTCCCAAGGGAATTTTTTGGGGGGAGGAAAAGCTAATAAACTTCACTGGCAAATTTAACTGGTTATGTTCTCATCCAAGCTGCGGCACGCCAGATGAAACATGCCGTGCACACAGTGACCACCCAAGCAGGCTGTTGCCCAACAGATCACTTAAGATGTGAAATTTGCCT
The DNA here is from genome assembly GCA_034782735.1 of Sagittarius serpentarius. Taxonomy (NCBI): domain Eukaryota; kingdom Metazoa; phylum Chordata; class Aves; order Accipitriformes; family Sagittariidae; genus Sagittarius; species Sagittarius serpentarius. The sequence continues at coordinate 2,389,270 of JAVKLA010000017.1, read as the reverse complement.
GTCAGTGCCTCTCTGTAAGGCCCTAATTCAGCTGTCTTCTCTATTCAGGGACTGCTTTCCAAAAATACAGGAGATCTAACTAGCCGGGACACTTGCACCTCCTTCTCAAATTGGGTTGGCATTGACCAGGAATTCCAAATGCAAAGAAGAATGGAGAGGGGACAGGGAAACGGGTTGGAGGCTGGCACAGGATCTCAAACCCTGCTTCTTTAGGAAGTCAAGCTAAAAATGAAATACCAAAACATACCTGAGCAGGGATGACTGCTCAGAGGTGCACATCTGCACAAATGTTTGCTCCCTGCATGTGTGATTTGCACATGCAAAGACCCATTTGAATGAGAAGGCTTGGAATTTTTGCCTGTGCTGACCTACTCTGGTGTGGCACTGGGGAGATACTGCAGGAAAATATGGGGCATACAGCCCTTAGGGGATCCATTTCTGAGATCCAGGGCTTGTGTTAGTCAAATCTTGCCACCTGAAGACTAGACAGTCAAGACCCCTGTACCTTCAACCTCTGCAGTTGGTTTTCAGCTACTTCCTGGCCCATTTCCTTGCTCCACAAGAGGAAGACTGACTTAATTTCATGCCACCAGGCTCAGCTCCATCCCACCACTATATCTTCACCCTACAGTAGTCCTGAAGGCACATCCAGAGAGCAACATAGCCTGCCTGAGATTTGTTTCACCTGATTTTGCTTCACTGTCTATGGAAGGAGCCCAAGGCAACCAGACGCCTGTCTCAAGCGTGTCTTAAATGCATGAATCAAGATGGGATGGATTTATGCCTTAATGCATTACTGCTTGAGGATTATCTCTAAGGAGATAAATGCTGTAATGTGTTTGTGGAATGCTCCATCCCCATGTGAGTCACCTCCCAGCCGCCAGGTCCCTCTGGAGCCATGCAGTGAGCATGCTGGGCTGGCTGGGCCTGCTCTCTTTTCAGTCAGGAGTGTTGTTTGTCCAATATACAAGATTATGTCAGCGCCCAGCAATGTGTGAAGCTGCTTCGGCAGGCTAGGACAGACTGGGATTGGGCTGAGATGCAGTGAGGATGAAGGAAGAGTGGCAGGCTGTAATTAAGCTCCGTACATAGTTGCTGGCAGCATGGCTAACATTCCAGCTAAAGAGCAGAGAAACCAGACAGGTAAATCTCGTTAGCCATGCTAACTGGCCTTATAAAAGCAGGCAAGGAGAGGGCAAGTTTAACACCATGGGGGTACTCAAAAGGAACCTTAGCAGTGCCTAAATTTAAAGCCTGTGACTGTCAGATCCCCTCCCTGTCCTCACTATCCCTTCTGTCAAGGAAGCAACAGCTCCAGAGAGCTGTTTTTAATAATTCAGGTCAGCTCCTGAGCATGACTTACCCCCTTGTCCTGCGATGTGATCCCCTGTGCTGTGTTCCCAATACCTTCTCCTCTTTCTTCTAAAGATTTGTACAACAGCAGGGAAGGCTCTCAAGAGTAACTGCAGCGACGATGCACCAGACCACCAAACAACAGAATATGGCTGTCATTCCCAATTTTATCATCATCGCTCCGTTAGGAGATGCCATTTTACCTCATTCCCAAAGGTCTCAGCCTTCCCCATATCAATTTGGTGACATCTGTAAGTAGCAATGAAAGGTTTAATTCACAGCTTGGAAACACTATGCACACATTAGGCTAAGAGGAGCCTGAGGTATCATGAAAGAGCAGGGAAGCCACGAACCTCCTTAAAAGCACAACCTGCTCTGGTCTCCGCAGAAGAGCCAACACTCCCAAAGTGTGTCCAGCAGCACAGTGGGAGACACCAAACACCCGTCACATAATGCTCCTGCACGGCAAACAAACCAACCACTGCTGGTCGCACACCAGGTCCAAAAGAGACCCTGTGGCTTCCTGGTCAGATACCTGCTTTTAGCAACATCGGGGCTAGCCACATGCTCATCCCAAGAGCTAACAAGGATTGCTGTATTCCCTAAGCTACTCACTAGTGTCTGCTGCTGGCCATCAAGAAAGCATTTGCCCCTGGACTGAGTCTTTGCTATCCTGGTCCTGCCTTATCAAACCTGTTTTTAAACACCTGCAGGGTTGGTTCCTTAGCTGGATATTTAGGCATTAAGACTCCACCCTATCCCATCCAGTTTTCGTTACTTTCTGCTCTGTGGGCACTGTTTTCCACGAATTGCTTTACCAGGTCCTGTGTTGCTTCACAAATTGCGCTACGTTTAGGGTAAGTTATGACCCTACTCCAGTATTCTCAGAATTTTCACAAGCCACAGTTTTCTCCCTTGAGAAGACTCTCAGACTCTGGAAATTAAATGCTGAGGATACCTGAAAGAAACAGAAGAGGAGGGCTTTGGGTGAAAATTTAGGAGTCTTTGGACATGCAACTGGGTTTCACAGAGAATAACTCACCACACCCCACTTCTCCATGCCTACTCTCTCTCTCTGTGGCAAATGTGAGGTAACCTGAGGTTGCTTAGCCTCCTCTCTACTCTGAGGCTCCTCAGACTTTAAGTGCTGATGGTGTTACTACAGAGCAGCTGGCATGTGGCAGCTTGTTATCCTCTCTTGTCCAAGATGCCCACACCTAAGACATATCTCTCCTTGCTGTCTAATGTATGTCAAGGAGGTGGGATATCATAGTAAAAGTGGAAAGCTTCAATACCAATGCTTTTTGAGGGCCAGCAAGACAACCTTAAGCATCCCAGAGACTTTCACTATGTGTAGTTTAGTTTCTTACTGCTTTTTCCACTCTCCTTAGATACGAGGATGAAATTCGCCTCTGTAGTGGCATGGAATACACCTTCATGGAGCTCAAAAAGGTCAGTGGCAAGAGAAGCTTTTCATCTGGACAGGCTCTACACCAGCTCTGTGTAGCCACAGAAGAGCCTGGAAAGGCAAGAAGGTCCAGGCTCAGCTAAGACAGTCAGCAAAGACTGAGTCCTTGTACCACAGGTGTTTTGTGGGGGTAATAAGGTCTTGAGGAGGACAGCAGAGTGGTGAACACAGTCACCATTTCAACAGGAAAAGTACAAGTGAGTCTGGGCCGTTTGTGGTTATGGAAAAGCCCCACGGCTCTTGGCGGAAGCGCCTGGGGGTCAGACCATGCCTGCACCCAGCCTCACTGCAATTGCACTGGCCAGACCTGGCCTGGAGGGGTCTTAACCCCAGGACCCTCCGAGGCAACACCTCTCCTCCCTGGCATGTTTTCTCTCAGAATGACATCATAGGTTGGGAAAGGCTGGAAACTGATAAACGTGTTTGCTTTCATTTCCTGTTGCATGGCCACACCCTGTTTAAACATCCCACCCCAGATGTAGCTGCATTTGAGTATCAGCTGAAATGGGAGGCTTTGTGCACAACCTTTACATTAAAAAAAAAAAAAAAAAAAAAAATCCAAGATGCAGGAATGCAGGGTATTATTAACAGAGGAAATGTTCTCCACAAGTGATCATTATGGCTAATTGCATGTTTTCCCTGACACACTCATCAGCCAGTAAGGGCAGTTCTGGTGACTTGTGGACGGCATCGGAGTTTTCAATAATCCATGCTTTTTGTGGTGAACAAAAGATGAGTGGGTACGGACCAGCCCTGCCCATTTCCTTCTCCACCCTACCTCATTGAGACTTCCACCAAGGCACTCACTCAAAAAAAAAAGACCAAAAAAACCCCCCAAAAAACCAAACCAAAAAACTGCAGGGGGAAAAGGTCCACAAAGGAGCCTTCCTACTTGTAGAGCAGGAGAGCAGTTTCACAAGCACCTGCCAACAAATAGCAAGCAGGGCACTTGCTGGGGGAGAGGTGGCAGTGGGAAAGACTTCTTGCTACAAACTCAAAGACAACCTATTGATTGGTACACTTTCCATCTCCTGTAGGATTTAGATGTGAGCTCCTTGCACAGAACTGAGCTGGAGGTAAAACTCAACGGGCTCCAAGAGCTGATGGATTTGAAAAAAACAATCTACAAGCAGGTAAAAATGCAATCGGGAGTGTGGCCCGGGAACACACATGCTACTATGCAAAAAAAATTACATTTTTGTGGACAGTTCCACTCCAGAGAGAGCATTGTTCCAGATTTACACTAAAATGAGATCTTGTCTAGGGGAGTTGCATGGTGTTGCAGACAACTATTAGATGGCTTAAGGCAGGGTCTCATGAGCTAATCCCCTTCCCTTAACTAAACCAGCTCCATTTTAAAATTGATGAGGATGTTCCTTCTGCTCCACAGCTACTGCAGGAAGGCTGCTCCAGCGGGTCTCCTCTCTTAGCCGTCAGGAACCCCCTTAGAACTCCCAACCCGGCTGGTTTTGGGCTCAGCTCTTAACCCCCACTGAGAGCATTTACCTTGAGACCAAGCGCCCCAGGTCATGAGTGAGCTCAATATTATTCTATTCAGATTCAGAGGAAGGGCTCACAACAAAACAGACAAGCTGTGGTGAACCTGGGTGAGGTGCTGGATGCTCTTTAACACAATCCAACATACTCCATTTCCACTTAAATAAGTGCGCAGTTAGGTACGATTTCACCAAGCGGGGGGAAGAATACAGAGTCCGCAGCCCTTCAGACAAAACCGAAGGCTACAGCGTGCCTGTATCTACTCAAACAGGGTGAAGCGATTACAGCCACTTACTCAGAGCCTGTGAAATGTTACCAAGCAGGCTCAGCCATGTTTTGGGAATACTAATGATTTGTCTAAATTCTACCAATACAAACAATTAAAATGCTTGACAGAGGAATATTAACATTCCTTTTGGGGAAACTGAGGCATAGAGAGGCAGAAGGACCTGCATAATATCAGAACTGCATTAGAACACATGCCCTGCCTGCAACTAACCATGATGCCTTACTTTCTCTAAAATTATAAGATTATTCCTGGTGCAAGGCAATTCACAGGGGTAGCTGGAAATCAGATCCTGCTGTGAGGATCTTCTTCTCGAGCCGATTTCCTCCAGGTTCCACACTGCTGTCCTGGCAGAAGGCTGCATTTTTTTTTTTACCCATGCTTCATGCAAAGAAATTACCCTCCACCTCTCTCTCTGCTCTCTCCTCTCAATACCTTGTTTTCAGGTTAGTAATTTTCTCGCCTGTACCTGTTGATTTGACTGACATCAATGTATAAGCACACATACAGTGGAAGGGCAAATGAGGAAAACTTTGCTTGACAGCTTTGCTCACAGCTTGTTGGTATGAATCAGAAGAAAATCCCAGCCTCAGTCCTTATTAATAAACCACCAGTTGGTTGGTTTTTTTTTTTTTTCTCCTCTGGAAGATGGTGCTCAAGTATTTGCAATAAACATGCATTTTCTCATACAGCTATTAACCTGCTCAAAGATTAACAAAGAGGCTCAAGGATTAAACACCAGCGGGAAAAAATACACTGATAATCCTGCTCTTTGGAAGAGTGGTGGGGTATTTTTCTGTTATCCATGAATCACCATGTCAGGGTGCCCTTTGTTTCCCCAGTCAGGGGAAGGCAAACAAGGTATACAAATGCTTCTCTAAAGAGATTAGAGCCCTCAGCACAAAAGGGAAGAACAAAAACATCAAGATGAAAGGTAAGAGATGGGGAGAGATGTATGCTGCTGTCTTTTAACACTGGTGTAAATCAGAAGCAACTGCAGAGATACTGATAAGAGTGACATCCCTGCAGGAACAGTCTGAGGCTGGCCAAGTGAATGTGTACACCATCTGCTCAGCATCAAGTCATGTCTCGCCTAGATACAAACCACCCAGGAGTGCAGTTTACAGGCATGGATTAAGGGTCCTTTTTTGGTTCACTGAGGGGAGTCTGCATTCATCATTGTTTGGCTCCTTTTTCCAAGGCTGTGACTGCGCCAGCTATCAAGAGCAAACATCCCAGTCAGTGATATTGCAGCCTGTGTGTGCATGTTCCTGCTTCCCCCATGCTGGCTTGAGTTTCCCCGGCATGAGAGCAGTTCTGGGGAGTGGAACAGGTCTGCTAGCAACAGATGTGTTCAGAGACAAGTTCTGTTTCTCCCTTCTCTAACTAAACACAAAGCAGACTATAATAACACAAGTGGCAGCCACAGCCTCTCTAGATACTGAAGCAGAGCTCAGCAAAGGCATCTTCCTAGCACCACCAGCCTGCAGAATGATTCACGCTGCCCTATTTCTTGCCCAAGACATATAAGCCCACCATCTGAATACTGATATTGAAGCATGAGCATCTGAACTGATTAACCCGGTCCTGATGCAGTACAAATGCACTGTTTTGTCAGACTCTTAACAGATTGTATCCAAAGGTCCCAAACCAACACCCTACTGAAAACCTAGGAAATCTCACCATCTCCACAATGCCTGTGACGATGCTTTGGCTAGCTAACAAGAGCAGATCCGCCTGGGTTCAGCTCTGTCCTGGCTTGTAGGTTTGTTGACTACTTGGTATCTCAGTCCTATTCTCTCTTTGCTACTCAGGAACTCGAGGAGTTGCTGACAGAAATTAAGGACATTTCTGTTGTACTGGGAATTGACAATGCATGCAAACTTGATCTGAGCAGAATTGTGGAAGAAGTGAGGGCCCAGTATGAAGCCCTGGCTCTTCGGAGCTGGGAGGAAGCTGAAGCACTTACCAGGAGAAAGGTATCTGTCTCGTTATCTGATTGATACTAGGGAGAGGCAGGGAAAGAAGAGGGAGAGAGATCAGCCTAGAAACTACAGGGATCAGCAAGATGTGGAGGGACACACTACACCTGGGAATGGAGGGAGGGACAGGGTGCTAACCCAGATCAACTCCTCCTAATGGATCAACTCCTCCTAATGCAAGTGTGTCAATTAGTAGTTTCATTGCTCTAGGCTCTCAGTACTGTCAGCGCTGAAAGGCAAGGACATCTCCCAGTGGCAGCTTGTCCCACCTAAGATGCAAATGACCTTCCACTGGTGCCTCCTCCAAAAAGAGGAAGAATGTGATTAACCCAAGAGAGACTGTGCTTTATACCTGGCACAGCTACAGCCAGAAGAGGATATGAGAATGAGCCCTAAATCCTTCCACACACCCAATATTTTTCCCCAGTTAGGCATTTCTCCTCAAGGGCAGTGGGAATCCTTGCAGATTCCATTGCTACAGCAGAGGAGGCGCACAAATAACCCAACTCTTCCATCTCTCCTGCAGCTGAATGAAGGAAGCACCCAGTCAGGCACCTATGGGGGTCACCTCCTTGACAGCCGACGGGAGATCGCAGACCTGAACATACAGATCCAGAAGCTGAGGTCCTGCATCGTGTCCCAAAAGAGCCAGGTGTGTCCTGGGGTGGGGGACAAAACTCTTGACATACAGATCTGAAACTACCAACACATAACACCTCCACCACCCTTTTCCGTTTGCAACACCAGTGCCTATACTTAGAGGAGCATATCAAAGAAGCTGGAGAGCATGGCGAGATGGCCCTCAAGGATGCCAAAGCCAAACTGGTCAAGCTAGAAGAAGCCCTACAGAAGAGCAAGGAGGATATGGCTCATCTGGTGAAAGAGTATCAGGAGCTGACGAACATCAAGCTGGCACTGGATGTGGAGATCCTCACTTACAGGAAGCTGATGGAAGGGGAGGAGAGCAGGTAAGCTGCGCTTCCTTGTGCCTGAAGAGGGGAAGGGATGCACCCAAACACCTAGGGAGAAAGCAGACAGCCCAAGCTTCGAGTCTGGCATTGAAGGTTTGACCAAAGAAAGAACAAATAAATCCCAGCAGCCCCCATAAAATTCAGCCCTGTTTCTTGCTCGTAAGTTTTCCTTAGACTCCTCAGATTGGAGAGTTCCAGCACTTCTCTAGATGATGCTTTGCCCAGATGCCGCTGATTTAGCCTTCATGATCCAGCTGGGCTCTACCCACATAGCACAGCTCACATGGGCCAAACTCCAGTCCTCTGTATCTCTTTGGCACTGCAGAGGTTAATATGTGTCCTCACACTCTGTCCTTGCATTCACAGCATGGAGCAACCAATACCCACAGTCATCAGCACCGTCCACTCCAGACCAAAGCACCGTAAGTCATTTTATTCATACAACTTGATAAAGCAGAGTGTGAATGAAACATTTCTAACCTCCCCCCTCTCATTCCCCCCCACCTCTGCAGTTTCTGCCAGCACCTTGAGAAACTCCAAGCTGTTTGCAAGAGGAACAGGCAGCACCAACAGCGAGATGAAGCCAAATGGAGGCAGCACAAAGATACTGCCCTCTAGAAGCCACAGTGACAACCCAGTGACACCTGAAGCAGATGCCTTCACCAGCGGTGCTCGGCCAAAGCTCAGTTCCCTGCCCACTGAAGAATGCTCCTAGGAGAAATGGAGCCCCACAGCATAAACCCAAGACCCGTTGGCATCTGTAGCCAAATGAGGCCAAAGCACTTTCTCCTGAACTCAAGCCAACGTCTGAGGGAAAAAGGATAAGAATCCACTCCAGGCTGTCTCTTTTAAGTTTGTCTTTACAACATCTCAGTTAACATCTCTATTACCAGTTACAAGCAGAAACCAACCCAGGATTTTAGAGACTCTCCTGTTCAGATACCACACCAACATCTTCCTCTCTAGGTCTGTTTCCCCAGAGGACTTGGATTCACAGCCTTTGAGATCTATGTATAGGAAACCTGGGAGGAGGGGAAAGTATTATTACACACGCTTTTAACACAGCAGCCAGAAGCCATCAGCCCAGCCATGTTACCAGTCTTACAAAATCATTCTCTCTGCTCTGTCCCTGCTCTGTGTATGTTTGTGAGAGGTGTCCACCGATGTGGCTTTCAGAGGAAGGCAGCATCGAGCTTTCCAATCTGAGCTGATTGGGAGATGCAGGTAAACAACCTGAGCCAGGTGGATTTGCGACATCTGGATTTGCATATCTGGTGACAAACATGCTGGCTGTACTGGGGGATCCTCAGCCACTTCAGAGCGTTTAACTGATTTTACTGCCTTTTGGGTGGTCCCTCATTCCTTCCCCTGCCACCAAAGCTAAAACTCCTCAAAACCTGTATTTTCATAAGCCATCTCTCTCTAACAGAGAGCACCTCCGCCTGTCTCACCTAAAGGCACTCCAGACTCCACACACAGTGGTGCTAGGTCCCAGAAATGAGATATTGGTTCCCATTTAACTACAACAAGCAGGACTTTTGTCTTTATATTTATTGAACTTACATAGCAGCTTTTACCTTACCTAGCTGACACCAGCCAATGCACACCAGTCATGTCGCACCAAAGCTACTAAAGCCAGCTCTGTAGATGCCATGTGCCCCTGCGAGCAAGGTGTTGGGGGATGTTCTGGCCTCAACACAGATATTTCTGTGGCCCTTTTGCACAACCTAACATAGACAGTGTCCTGCAGTATTTTCCTTTACAAAGCCAGGCTCTGGCCTCAGCCACTGCCATGCAGCCCCACTTGAGTTCCCAGATTTTGAGTTCAAGGGAGGAGTTGTTAGTCTCTTAGCATATTTCCGTTGAGCGCATCACAGTATTTCCACATTTCTGTAGGACAGACAACTACCACAGTGTCTATGTAACTGAACACTGGCTCTCCAGGGTTATGGCTGTTATAATAAAGTATTGTATGTCACACAGAATGCATTGTATTGTTGGTTTTCTCCAAATTTCTTACCACAGCCCACCTGAAACAGCAATTCCTTCCCCAGTTGCCAGCAGGTCTCAGCTGAGGGCTCTGGCTAACCTCTGGCAGCCAAATAAAGCTGAAATTGCTTCCCAGGTAATTTGTTCAGTCCACATCCCCAGGAAGAAGTACGCAGGGCTGGAGGGGCAGACACGGAGCCAGCAGCCAAAGCTTTGGGGAGCTCACCACTGTTCTGCCACCAGGCTCCCACATGGCTTTGAATCACAGAGCAGCTCAAGTACGTTTCAGCAGACAAAGGGTTTATTGCACAGGCCACCACACTCTCACTGCCGTCCTCATCTACACAAAGCTTCCCCTTGCTAAACTCCCCCTGCACCTCTGCAAAGGAGAACTTCTGTGCACCTGGGACCCAAATCCGTCCTGGGGAACCACATTTCCAGGCAGCTCCTCATTTCAAAGGTGCCCTTCCAGACCACAGGGGTTTGCTTGGTGCTCCTTGCTCAAACACACTCTCCTGTAAGGGACTTACCTGGGAGATTCAAAACAGACAAGGCCCCCAGAGGTGCCAGAGGACACGAGATGGGGAGCATCTCTGCTCTGTTTGCTGTCCACCTGAGAGAAACACTGCACTTTCAAGGTCAGCTCAAAGGTTACAGGGGCAGAGGAGGGGAGGACAGTCCAGGCCAGCAGAAAGAGCCCCCAGCTGTTAAATCTGGTGTCTCAAACTGGTAGGGATGGGAAAGGGGGGAGCTATGAGTTAGCTCCCAGTTGTACAAGCCGTTCCTAGCTCAGGAAGAGACAGCACTAGTGCAGAGCTTCCCCCTGGAGGCAGGACCCAGCAGAGCCCATTGACAAGCGCCTTTCCAGCTGGAGGAACAATGCCGGGTTTGTGCAAGGCTGCACGACACCAAAGGTGCATGAGGCCCAGAAGATGAATGACTGCTCTGAACAGCCTGGCGTCCTTGTAAGGCAGGGTGGGGCTGAGGCTCTGTGAGCAAGTGGGGAGGGAGAAACACAGGGCTAGTGTTGCCCAGAATGAAACCTGAATGGAAAGGGGCAGCCAGGCTGGAAAGGGCAGGGGCTCAACAGCAGCTCAGTCCTGCAAAAAGAGGTTCTAGCTGTTTTCCCTCCCTGCTGTATAGTTTTGGGGGGGGGGCTTTTTTAGCTGCTTCTGAGCCTTCACCACCCAGGGGACTGGGAGAGAGCCCTGAGGCCAGAGCAGGGCACTAAGAAGCTGGACTCCTGGGTTCAGTTCACTCTTCTAGGACCCAGGAGAGAAGGACCCAACTCACTACTTCACTGCCTCAGTCACTTTGCTGCTCTGTGCCTCAGTTTCCCCACTGACAACTGAAAAGTGTGTATCAAGCCACATCATACCAGGGCAATGATTTTATGCAGCAGAATGATTCCTGCACTCCATTGATGGGAGCTGAGCTGTGCCCAAGATAGTCACATTGCTCTGGGACTCCCGTATCTGCCCATGCGCCCGTCCTTCCCCCCCCATCATACTACCCCTTAAGCACTGACTTCATCTGAAGGACCAGCCTCTTCCTCAGGGCTAATTTCTGTAGCTGTTCTTACACCAGAGATACAGCCAGCCCTAAACCCAGCTGTTAAATTCATTGGGGAAATTCTGTATCTTTTTTCTTTGTCCAGTGAAGGGCATCACCCTCCTTGCCCCCTTGAGAAATACCAGGCAGTACTATCAACTCAGGATCTCAGAATCCCTTTTGGGGAGCCAGGGGACAGTCCTAGAAGGGCAACGATGCTGAGCCAGCAGTAATCAACACAGTGGCCAACAGATTTAGCTGCTCCTAAGGGGATCAGTGGAACAAAAGCAAGCTCATCTGCATTATCTGGCGAGCTACATCTGTGCAATCCAAAGCACAGCAATCTCCAGGTAAAGCTGTATCAGTTTCAACTGCAAGAGGCTTCCCAAAGTTGATCTCAAACCCTGTCTGGAGCCAAAGATTGGAGCATCTGCCCAAGCGTGGGGAAAGGAGACATCAGATGTCCAGGACATGGCCCAGTTGTGAGACAAAGCCCAGGGGCAAAGCCCAGGGACAGATAAATGCGTGTGCTGAAAGCAGGGGGCAGAGCTGATTTTGGTGGGGCAGACTCTGGCAGGGAAGATCACCAGGGAAATATTCACATCTGCACACCAGCAACTGGGCTGGAGTCCAGAAGACAAGCCAGAGCAGACAGAGGGAAGCAGCAGGGCTCCTCTGCTGTCTTCCAAGCAGGGAGAGTCTGAGCCTCAGACCACATCTAAGAGCACCACATACCTGGGCTTCTGCCTCCCAGGGTGGGGAGCACCCAAGTGTGAGCTCCAGGCTCCCTCTCCTGGGCAGGTGACACCATTGCAAACGCCTCCAAAGAGGAGGCTTAGAGGCCTCTCCAAGCCCTGGATCCCATAAGCTACCACATCCCAAACAACCCACTCCTTCCTTCCAGCAAGCCCAGCCTCCCAGGAGAACGGGCAAACAGCTCCCAGGCACTGAGAAGGAGAACAGCAAAGCATGGTCAAGATCTTTCCCTGGATGCTTCAGGAGGGTAGAACAGTGGCTGCAAAGGCAGACTGAGACACAGAGGTCTGCCTGATCCTAAAGCCTGTGCCTCACCCACCAAGAACTCATGTCCTGGTGGAAATCATGCCTGTAACCCAGCCTGGCTGGCGCAGATTTGTTTCACCGCACACAGACTGAGATCTCATTCCTTCGTAGCCCACATGCACTTTCAAATCAGTCTGGGGATCTGCCTGGGGAAGGCAAATCAGTTCCCAGCAGAGCTACCAAGAGTGAGAAACACCTCCCTCGATCAGATCCCACCAGTCCACGGAATGGACCTCTGTTACATTCCCCTCCTTGGTGTCTGGCTTTGGTGAGTAACATCAAAAGCTCTGGCTGAGGGCTGTGCTGCCAGCCTCAATCTGAAAAAAGGCCATGGACCCTTTCTAACCTGCAGACACACACCACTTTTTTGTCCTTTTAGGGCTAAATCCAGCAAGAAAACACTGAAAATAACTTTATAAAGAGACAAACCATGTTTTCCTTTGGAAACTCAGCTTTCAGCCCATGTGCTCCCCCTGAAACAGCTACTCAGCTGCATGTGGGAGCATTTCTGGTTCTTCTCCCACCTCTCCTTTCCCTCCAGATGTAGGGATGCTCCTTTGGGCAGAAGCAGAGAGAGCCTACCAGGCTCCCATTAAAACAGACCACAGACCTGGTCTCAGTGCAGACAGCCTATCTTCTAGTCCTGCCCAGGGCACTGAGAAGCCAGGCTCACAGAGACAAGTAAATTTAGACCGGGGAAATCCAATGCAAGCTGAGTTCATGTTCTGTGCCGGACAAGAAGGACGGAAATCCCCGCACATGTTCCATGTTGTTAAGTATGTGGGAAGTGACATGGAAATATGTTCCTGGGGTGGTGAAAAGAGGGCCTAGAGCTCTTGAGACTTGCCACTACACCTAGTCCCACTGAGTGCAATTGCACTCTTCCAAAAACACTCCTAAGCCCGCTCCAATTTCCAACCCAGTTTAATCTGCCAAGTCCCACTTCACCCACAGCTGCTCCCCCTAGTTCCAGCTTATATCTGAAGTGACTCCAAGAGACAGGGCACGAGACAGGAGGAGAAAGGTGGATCCTCCAGGCTCATCTCCCAGGCCTGCCACCTGGCACAGCTGTTTCCAGGGATTGAAGCGGCTCACTCCAAGAAATCAGCCATTGGGAAAAGGAACTCTCCCAGTCTTGGGCAAAGACAAGAGTTTAATTTCCTTTCCCTGCATGATCTTGGACAAAACTGTGCCTCAGTTTCTCCTATTTGTTTTTGCCTGCAGCCTAAGATGGGTTCAAGTTGAGGGGGGTATAGTTCATTTTCTTAACCAAATGCTCCAGCCCAGCACAGAGAGCAGGGAGTTCAGCAAGCAGGAAAGAGGCTTAACCATCAGGCAGGCAGTGATTTGTACTGTTCCTACTGTCTACCGGAGCTTCAAGAGCTTTCCAGTCCCACCAAGGGGCAGCCTTGGCTGCCCACCCATCACCTCCCTGGCTCTTGGGGGACAGAAAACCAGCCACACTTGCTGGGGGAAACCAGCCTCTTTGCAAGCCCCAGAAATCGGCCACGCTGTAATTGTCTCCAGGGCACCTGGGGAAGGGAGGGGAGGGCAGGGAAGGGTGGAAAAAAACATGCCCGACCCCATCAGCCCATCCACACATCCCTTTGCAGGGAGGAGGAGGAGCAGCAGGCACTGGATTTTTTGACCTTATAAGGCTGGGTTTTTCTCTCTGTGGCCAATCCGGGGAGGAATGTGAACACCTGAGCCTTGCCCAGTTTGCCAGGGCCCATCCTCCCCTGCCCACACCCTGCCTCCTCGGCCAGGTGTGCAAGCTCTACCTGCAGCAGGGGAGAGGAGGCAGCCTCCGCGCAGCCCACTCCACACCTGGCACAAAACAGGGGGGAAATTCTGCCCTGCGTGAATTCAACCCTGGGGACAGTGGCCCAGTCAGGGCTTTCCTCTCCTGCAGCCCTTCAGACTCCCCAGGGTGGCCAAGCTGAGCTCAGGTTCTCTGCTGCAAGGCTGGGTTGCCCCTTTCTTTCAACTATTTCCAGTTATTCACCATCCCAGACATGTGAAACACCTCTTCTTCTGTCCTGCAGCCATTCCTGCTGCTTAGTTTCCATCTCCACCTGTGCCTGGCTGGCTCAGGGCAGCCCTGGGGTCTCTACCTCCCAGTCAGTGCCTGGGAGACAGGAGCCTGCACAGACCTGTTAAGGGAGCTTTACCTTTGAGATGTCCTCAGCCTGGCTTTGGTTCAGGGGAACTGGATCACGGGGGGACCCCACGCATTGCCCTGTCACGGATGGGACTCCCAGCAGTAGCAAAACCAGTGCGCAACAGGGCTGGCAGCCTTCTAGCTCAGTGGCTCCCAGTCCTAGTACTACATCTCACTGCCTCAGCCCAAGGTGAGAGGAGGAATGAGGGACAAGGTTGGCCCAGCACCTGGTGCCCCCAGACTAATGGAAAAAAAAAAAAATAGACCCAAGCTGCTACCAGCCGGGGGGGACATAGGAGAGACCCTGAGCTGCCAGCCCAGCCAGACCCCAGACCCCAGTCCTGTCTCTAGGCCTCACCGCTTGCCTCTGCTGCAGCGATACACATGCCAACTCTGCCATGACTCCACATGCCAGCCCCCTGACCAAACGAGCCCAAGAATTTCAGAGAAACCAGAGTTCCCTTGTTGTGGTGCCAAGATTCAGTACCCTCCTTCCAACGATCCTGGTTAGAACGGGATGGATTCCAGGAGAGTTGTGTCAGCTCACTGCCCTTGGGCTTATGAGGTGGGAGTGCCAACACATCCCACACCCCCGCCTCCAGCCATGCCAGGGACTCGCACACGCAGTGAGGCAGCAGCAGCTGCTGCTTCAACGCACTCCCCACCCAGCCCAAATTCCTGCGTATCCACAAGGCCGTCACAGGCCTGGAGGAAGCCTCACCTGAAACAAAATGGCAATAAGGATGGCCATTTGATGTTTGCCTGTATTTTATCCTGCACAGCCCTCCAGGAGGACAGAGCCCCAATGTAGAGGGAAAAAGGGTGGGGACCAGTGTGTGTGGGAGGGCAACCTTTCGTTCCCTGGAAGGCATTACTCAAACTAGTATTTCCCAGCCCCTCCTGACCTCCTCTCCCCTCTACGCACACACCATTTATGTGACACAGCAACATCACCCAGTGGCAGTCATGGGCAAGAAGGGCTTCCAGGGCGAGAAGCAAAGGGGCACTTGGAAAAGCCGCAGCTCTGCCCACAGATGGGGACTTAAACAAGACTGTCCCTGTCTGGCAGGAGGGGAGTGTGGATTGTGGCCCATGCTAACCTCCATCAGGTCTCAGCAGAGATGGGGATGTTCCTCTTTCCAATATGGAAAGTTCATAGGGGCTTGGAAAGGCCAGCCTGTCCACAGTGCAGTCATGACGCCAAGGATAGATGTGTGTCAGCTGGTGTCCATTTTGCTGAGCAAACAAAGGAAAACAGAAGGAAGTTCAGGTCAAATTACTACTAGTGATCAGGACTGAGACTTTGCAGCTCAGATCAGGGTCTGTCTGTACCAGGTTTCATACACTCCAAGCTCAGTATGGTCCAGAGACCATTTACAAACTCGCACCCGTCATCTTTGCTCTGCATAGATGCTAGCTGAGTCTGAGACAGCTTGCAACTGTGGAGCCTGAGAGCACATCATGGCATGGACTGCAGGCCTTAACCTTGCTAGCAGATACTGCTAGCACAGAAGACCTGCTCCCTTAGGCCTTTGTAGACATTAGCAACCAGAGCTTGTAACTGTGGTTCAGAGTTTGTTGCCTACTTGAGAAGTCTCAGCTCCCGCATCCTCTCTGCTAGCTTTAAGCATGGCTACTTAAACAGCACATATCCTTCAACATCCTCACCAGGAACAACCAAGTGCTCATGGTGCTTTTGAGGAGGTGGAAGAAGCCCAACACACAGCACATGTCCACCATCATGAAATGGAGATGGTTCAGGCCCAGACCACCCAGCTGTGCTCCCCTCGAGCCCAACAGATCTCTCCAATGCACAAATACACCAGGCAGCCTCCAAACCTGATGTAGCACATTGAGTCAAGATCCACAGAAGGGCCTGAGTGAGCTGGGGCAGTGCCCAGTGTATAGGGCAGGGCAACAGAAAATATTTGAGATTGCAGGTTGGACAAGATGAGTCACACACAAGGATGGGCAGTTCAGCTGCCGGAGCTGCCTGCTCAACTCTCCACCCCTACCAGCATAGTACCCTGGGAAGTTGCTAACCGTGGGAACTGGGATATCACAGCAGGCCAAGCGAGTAGAAAAACATGGCTGTTGCTGAGAGGAGATTAAAACTGTCCATCTCTGCAAAGCAATGACTTAGCGAGAGGAGCAAAACCCCAGAGCTCAGCAGGTCTAGGTGCTTGAGACTGGCTGCTCAGCCTGGCAGGATCCCCATGGCAATCAGCCAGGTATTCATAACATAATGGGAACGGTGCTCACCCATTCCTGCCGGGGCCTGCGTGTGTTTGTGAGATTTCATAGACACACCCTTCAATTCAAGGCTTTGGAAAAAAAGCTCAGCACCTGGGGAGGAGAAGGAGAAAGAAAAAGAGAAGGAACCACTTCAGAGCTGAGGAATCCCAGCCGTGATTCACTGCGGGACGGGCAGCAGGGGCTCCGACACAGGAAGCAAACAGGGCTGGGAATGGCGGTGAGAGGGTCAGGGCAGGCTGTCTGTAGCCCTGCAAGGGGATCCTGCAAGGCAAGGCAGCCCCCTCTGCGCAGAGGACTCCTCCGCTAGACTCACCCAGCATCCAGCTTCCTCATGCAAAGCGGGGCTGGCACCATCGGGGCCCAACTTCTGCTCAGGGAAACGGGCCTCGCTATTTTTTAGCACTAGCAAACCTGGCCTGCGCATTTCCCAGCTTCCTAACGCCCACGTGCCCAGCTTTATGCTCCTATATGGCGCTCAGATCAACTCTAAGAGTCCCAAAAACTCCTTTGTCTCCAACATTTCTCATCTCAGGCTGGTCATATCCCCATGCAACACCAACACCTTCTCTGGCCAGCAATCTCTGCCACTCAGCAAACATTTGCCCCTTTGAGTTGCCCCAACACACACAGAGGAAAAAAGTTCACTCTTAGAAACGGGAATATAAAATATCTGAGGCCTGGTTTCCAACTCTTCCAGAGCCTTATCATGTAGACAAAGTGATCTGTCAGCTCCTTTGTGCAGGATACGTGCAGTAGGACTGAAAGACACCGCCACTAATGCAAGAATGCCGATTTGGAGCCTTTTGTATAGCTTGGAGGGGTTAGAAATACAAGACAAGGAGTAAGATAACACCAGTTCAGATCCATAGCTGCAGATCCACTCTAGATTTACACCTGTCTGTCCCACTGAACCCAACAAGGTGTAAATCCAGCATTCCCTTAGCACTTCACTGGATAGACGCCTGTGTAACTTCACTGAAGTCAGTGATGCTGCACCAGTTTATGCCCCCAGTGCCAGCTCTCCCAGTGCATGACACTGTTTTAAGTCCCAGTTCCTGAAGTCAGGGCAACATGGAAGAACAGTTGCTCTCCTAGTTCAAACCAAAGCTCTAGCCTACCAACAACAGAAAACACTCAAAAACTGAGACCCCAAAAGACTTACAAACTAGACAAGGGGGAACAACTCCAAATGTCTTTTTCTTTTAAAGCAGTGGACCACAAGGCACTAAAAAAAATCCTGAAGTTCATTTAGCCTTGGATTTGCCCAGGGGAACGCCTAAAACTTAGCAGCACGCACCATGTTTATGCCTCTTAAGAGCCAGACCAGAGCTAGCATCAGAGAAACCCTTTGCTCCCACAAATGGATTGCTGCTCAGCCTCCGTGTCAGTGCTTTCTCCAGCCTATTTTTTTTGTGCACCAAGGTGGTGTGGAGTCTCTGGATGAAACAGAAGGACTCCATCCACACACGCTCCACTGACAGCTTCCCGGACAGCCAGCTCATACTCATGGCAACAAACACCTATGGGACATGTTCTGACCTGAGCACTGCGTTCAGTTCTCTCTGGAGGATTCACCCACGTACATATCTGGAGTGTGCTCTGCAGATTATACAACACACGTTACCTAGGGCAACAACGACAAGTGGATCCAGAGAAAAGCCCTTGTCTTTGCAAGGTCCTGGGGGATTCCAGATGGACCAAGGTAGAGGATTCAGTGGTTGGCAAGACTGAATTTCAATACAAAATGCCTGACTGTAACTCAGAAATATGAACTTCTGCCTTGCTGGAAGCTTCACAGGTCTTGATGAGGCCTTAAGTAGAGTAAGAAGCAACTCAGGGTGACATCTTTGAATTTATAAGCCAACCCTCGACTGCAGCAACACTCCAGCCCTCTGCACTGGTTAAAACCCTGGCTCACAATTAGGAATTGCCTCTTGGCTGCACCTCCTATTCACCACTTGGTCCTGGGAAGGGTCAGCATTTCAATCTCTCCTTCCTAAAGCGGGCTGATCTGTTCCAATCCTACTGCCACCCCAACCAGGAAAGGCCCCCATTTCTTCACTCAAGCAAAGAAAACAACCTGTAACAGCCTGGCTGTGCTTGTCCATCCAGGTCCTCCAGCTGCACAAGGAGGCCGTGTCAGCATAGAAAGACTTAATGTTGCTCCTGAGCCTCCTAAAGTCCTGCTATCATCATAGCTCCAATTCCAAGATTAACCCTGGGTTTGTACCTGAAGCAGGTACTTGACAGAGCTAAGAGGACAGAGCTGTTGGAACCAGCCTGCAACTGTATTGAGGATGCTGCTGTCCTCAAGCAGCAGAGCTGCCAAATTAAGACTAACTTCAGCCTGACTGTTCTCAATGCCATGCCATCACCTTGCTCCTGATTTATGCTGCTAATAATAAGCACTGGCACCTGCCCCTTCTCTGCCAGCTAAACCTAAGTGGAATAACCAAAATTTCAGTGAGCATTGGCTACAGCAGTATAGTGGGACTAGACTCCCTGTGGATTTTATGGGAGCTGGACTGGGCCCCTTTGAGAGTTACTTTCGTGCCAGTTTCCCTGCAATTTACTGAGAAGCCTGAGCTTTTTCACAAAGCATCCCAGCCATGCAAGGAATGGGGTGGGGATGTTTTGACATGGAGTCTTGGATCACTTACAGATCCCACCCAGCTCCCTCCACGCTCACCTTTTAATGCTCTCTATGTCCTCTTGTTTCTCAATAACATCAAGCAGAGAGCAATTCACATAGCGTAATTTAAGATAAAACAGACTGCAGGAAGCAAAAACTGCACAGACCAGAGTGAATGTGCACGGCTATCAGGCCCAGGCACAATCTGTGGATGTGAATACAGCATCCAAGGCTACACCTGCCTGTGCTCGTGTGTGCACAAACACATCTACATGCGCAGATGTGTGTGGAAGCATCTCTGAACCCCACTGCTTGTCTGCATGGGCTGTGAAGCTCAACTCTAAGCAATGCCACCACTTAACTGGAAATCCAAAGAGAGACTTGGCCTGGCAGCAAGAAAAGGGGAAATGCTTGGGTTAGAGATGGGGGAGGGGCAGAAAGGCCCCTAATTAGCCAGAGTGAATTTCCTTCGGCAGCATCAAGTGCCCTTTGCACCTCCAGCTGCTAAGCAGAAGGGACAAAAACATTCCCCCTCACCAAAAAAAAAACCCCTAACAGATACAGAATTTGTGCTGCCTAACCAGATGTATTTAGCATTAGATTCCCCAATAGGTTAAGCTAATCCTGTGTACATCACTAACTTCACTAAAGCAGATCCTCATCTTACTGTGGTAGCTCAGCTCCAATTCACATCACCCCCCTTATTTTCTTTGCTTCACATTTGCTGCAGGTGAGGTTGGAACCAAGGCTGACAACACTCACTTATTCTTTGGTTAAATCCTAACCTGCAAGGAAAAATTCAAATTCTTTCTACATTTTCACACCAAACAGCTGCTTCTTGCAAAACAGAACAGACATATCTCATGCATATGTACATACATGACTGCCCCTGTTCTCAGTGTTTATCATCTAAGAAGCCTTGCAGAATCACATTTGTTTAGTCTGCAGTGAGATCCGAATCCAGTTTCAGATGTGGATCTACATTTCATAACTGGCCTTTATTCTTCTAACGCACTATTCCAGCCTTTCCACCCGAATCCAAAAACCTGCAAAATTCAGCAGGTCTTCAGATCCGGAGCTCACCTGTTGAGCCATGAACCTTCATCGATATAACCCCTGCTGAAGGTGTCTGAAGCAGCCCTAAAAAGCAGTACTCCTTTCAGTTCTCAGACACTGGTGAGAGCTTTCCTGAATTCACAGGAATGTATTAAGCTAGTAACAGTGCCCAGTTACACTCCATGAACCATGCCAGGGAAGGACAGAAAGGCCAGGAGTGACTTTGGTACTCCTAAAAGGGCAACAACAGATTTAGCTAGGTATGCTGGGGTAGAAGTAACCTCCTGGCACACACATTCGTGTCCCCCAGTCCATGCAAATACTGCTCTGAAGTTAGGAGAGTGATCGGGGCAGGCAGACGGCCCTTGGGCTGGGGAACCTCAGGAGACACAGCCAGCTTAGGCTTCTTTTTCCAGCTCGCTGGGAAATAAGAATTCAGAGGCTGGGCCGCGCAGCCCCAGAGGGCTTTGTCAGCATTGTTTGCAGCAGGGAGCAGGCTGTCGGCCCCGCCTGGCGCTTCCCTTTGTGCATTTGCTGAGCTCTGATCTTACAGCGTCCATTGCCGTGGGGAGGGAACTGTTTGCAACCAGGGCAGACGGCTCCAACCTACTTTCGCTGGGTTTTGCGCAGAAGGCAAATCTTGTGGGCTTCAGAGCTTCCACATCAGCAAATTGTCCGACAAGTGCCTTCCCTGACATCTTGTCAAAGAAATGCCAATGTAAGAGAGGTGGGAGGGCTGTTCTCTCATATGTGGAGGTGCCCAGCTTCTGCATTATATTCAGGAACAGCTCATCTACTGCCCCTTTCCTTTCCCCCAGCCCCTCAGGCCCAGACCAACCTGCTCTTTCCCATCTTCGCTGCCTCCCAGTTCCTGTTTTGCCATCATACAACCACAGTGCAGGTGCCTCTGCCCCACTGCAGGTGCACATGCAAAAGCAGTTCCTGTGATGGGGGGGGGAAATGGGCCATTCTCCTGTCTTATCACAACCAAATTTGTATTTCTGTTGCATGACATCCATAGACATATCAGAGAGAGAGGAACCAGGGTGAGCCACTCTCTATGACCTATCTGTAATAAATCCAATGGCCTCTTTCCATTTCTCTGCTCTTAAAGTCAAAGTCTTTAAGACTACCCTTAGTTGATGTTACACAAGGTGCTGCAATAGCAGCTGATGGACTCAGTGGGCCCAACTGCCCTGGACCCTGAAATCAGAGCAGGGAGTTCAAAGGAACCAGGTTCTGCATCAACCAGTTTGTCCACTGATGACAAGTGTGATCATCATCAATGTACTTCTACAGGGAACATTAGGCCCTCTGGAAACCTCCAGGTACCTTCTTGGTACGTGCCTCCTCTCCTCCCTGTCTCTACATATACATCTGCACATACATAACATTATCAGGTTTACTAGTGGCTTTACGAGCATTTACACACTCAAAGCATTCGTTTGCCCTGCAGTTGTGCCAGTTCTTTGTAAATCCTTAATACTCTTCCTTTTGAACCTGGAAGAGAACGAGGCCACCTCTACCAATACTGTTCACTGTAGTTTATAGCTTACAACTCCTTAAAAAGACTTTCTCCCCTCTCCCCTAAACCTCTACCCTTCTGAGTCATGCTGTGCACAGCGCCTGAAGTCAGCACTTCACACAAACCAGCTGAAGCTGGTCTTTCGAAAAAATGCAGACACATAGATACAGAGGAGGGAACAGCTACCAGCCAGGACCTGCAGCCTTGGCAAAGCACAGAGAGAATTTGCTCGTGACGGCACCAGCTAGAAACGCAGATCAAGAGAGAACATGGAGAAGCAGAGCAGCTCTGTGCTCTCCACCTCCCCCGAAGGCAAAGATCAGTGCTTGGGACACCAACTACTCACCTGGGAAACTTGCACCAGGGGAGAGAAAGGCCTAGCACAAGCCTGTTTTTTCCTTTGCATTACTCTATTCTTCAACCTACAGCTCAGGTAAATGTGTCCTTTGGCCTTGGGAATCCCCCCCAAATCAGTTTTGCACTGATGTTATTCAAGGTCAGATGAGATTCCTACTTTCAGTATCGACAGTACAATCCTCAGGAGAAAAGAGGTCAAAAATACAAAGGCCAGGAGGTACCCCAGGAATACTTAATTTGATTCCCAAGTCTCATCCACATTTACTCTCCTTTTCTTCCTCCCTCCTCTCCAAAGCGACTACAAGGCTCACTACTCCTGTGAGGTCCCTGTTCCGTTTCACTGAGCCACAGCCTTTCAGACAGTATCTTTTCCATTCAAGGCTGAATACTTCATTACACATTCCCATGCTCTCAGGTTCAACACCTCTGCTCTCTTACAGCTTTTCCATGAAGGCAATGCTTGCCCTGAGCACTGTTCAAGATGTCACGGAAGAAGCACGCCATTTTGGAAAGTCCCACAGCTTGGTTGAGGCAAGGTATAAAAGGTGCTTTCACAGGTCACCGTCCCTGCCCTGATCCAAGGACGAGGATGTCCACAGAGGTGATCTGCAGTGGGCTCAGAAATGATCCATGGCTAACCAAAAGTAGTCCTCTTTTCAGGCACTGTCCTGAGTAACAACTGTGGGTATTTTGAGGAAAAGACTAAGCAACGCCTGTTTAAGTAATGGTTAAGATGTGGAGTTAGAACTCAACCTGAGTCAGTAAGGAATGCACTGCAGGTCCTGCTCTAGGGGCTGGAGGACAATAAATAACTCGGCATCTGCCCTACTTAGCCACCCCGGACAACAAGAGTCAGCGCTGGTCAGGCTGGAAACGTCCAGAGAATGCAGCGGTTACTCCACCAAATCAGTCCCCGGAGATACAAAAGCCCTGGGTAATAGCCACCACACACATTCCTGAAAAGCCCTCACAACTCTCAAATACTGCCCTGCTAATTCACTTGCCTCCACGTACTGGCAGCAATGAGGTGCAATCCCTGATGTAATGCAACGGCAGCCCTACAGAGAAGACCTCCTGCCCTGGTACTGTCAAGGCACTGCAGCTGCAGAAGGGGATTGATGTTCTCTAGGTAGACATTGACACCAGACCCCACACAGGGCAGCTCGCATCCAGCTCCCCTGCACCCTTTTATGCTCATGCTGTGTCACCTGCTCTGATGGGACATGAAGAGGCTGGCTGTAGTAGAAGGGTATGTTAAAACCTTCGCTCTCCTGTATGCTTTCTTCAGAAAGAGTAAGGGAATTCTTCCCCAACATGCAGCCAAGGATCTCCTCCCTCACACTAGCCACTTCACAGATGAGCTTTTCCCACCACCATCTCACATGCTTGAAAAAGTGATCGTCTAGGAGGTAACTGAGATTAAAGGGACACGGAGAAAGAGATGAGCAGTCTCAAGGGCCAGCCAGGAGAGGAGCCGCCCTGCTTACTTCCTTTTGATCTCCGCAGAGAACACCACGGAGCTGCCCTTCTCTTTTGATGTGTCACCCTGCAGCTTGTTCTCTTGCAGGAGGGCGGGCCTGTTGCAGCATGACTGCTCCTGGATTTCAGCTGCTGGGGTAACAAAGCTGCATTTCAGCAGCTTCTGTGCGTTTCACAGACTTCAGAGTCTCTGGGTTGACCCCAGGGGTGGAGGGGAACTGAGAAGGCCAAGGAGGGACACCACCCTCAGACTCAACTCTAACTAATCCCTTGTCACTCATATGGAAGACGCATAGATTACTAGTGCAACAATAAAACAGAATTTATTATTATGGAATCATGAAGCATTCCACCCCAGGAGACAGAGCAGAGGATCTGCAGTGCCATGTCTAATCTTTGGCCCACCATGTACAACTTAGATGAAGAGGGTTTTAATCAATTACAAAGGCACTTATCTAAAGTGTGTTCTGCTATGGAAACACGAGTAAGATCCCTCCTTACCTTCCCTGCTTCACACTACAGCGAAGGAGTTTAGAAAACTCTACTACTCTAAAAAACATTATCCCTCAAAATAAAACCTTCTGCTCAGAGTCAAGCTGGTCTGTGAAGGATCCAAGGATGGAGACAGTTCGTTGCAAGTCAGGACAAAAATCCAGGCAGCTGATAATAAGCATTTTGTAAGCCTGATCTACAGCTGATTGAACTCGGATTGTCTGGTCATAACAGATCAGGTCTGCATAGCATTTCGTATTCACTCAAGAGCTTGTCACTCCAGATGTCAGGTTATGCTTCCCAGTGGAATAAAGAGTGCAAGATCACAGGTCCAAGGAAAGGAGCAGCTCATCCAAGTTCTGCAGCCAGCTGGTGACAAGCCTAAGAAAGGGACCCATACTTCCTAAACTAGAACCAAGGTCTTTTAGACTGGAGCACCTTCAGTTCTTGTCAGAGCGTTATAAGCATATCCTGACCCCACATCATGATCCCAAGCTTTCTTCTTCAAACTCAAGACCCTTTTGGAGTTCAAACCTAGTGGGTGACCCAGCTCTAAGGCAACAAGGACACTCCCACATAATTAAATCCAGGAAACTCAAGCTTGAGCTGATGAGAGAATTGGTGGCAAGGCTTCTGCCCATAATGCTCCAAGGGATTTCTGTGCAAAGGCCTGTGGGAAACCAAATCTCCCACCCATGTTAACACAAGTTAATCTAACGAGAAAACTGAGGTGCCTGCAATGAAACCCTGAAGACTAGAGGACCCCAATGGCAGGACAAGCTTCCCACACACCACTTACCTATCAGCTTCTCCACTAGGTCCAGAGAGACTGCATGTAAGCCTTGGAGACTCGAAAAGACCATTCTCACCTAGGTATCGAATTTTAAGTGTACATGGCTAAGCCACATCCATTTCCATAACCAAAAGGCCACAAGGAAATGAGCTGCTCATCTTTTTGATCCCCTCTGACCTCCACAGTGCTCCTCATTTGCAACAAGGCCAAACAGGACCAGCCTTCAGCACACGTCCAGAGTGAACCTCAGACTCACACCTTGGATTTGTGGTTGCTTTTCCACCCCCCAAGTCCCCCCAACTCTGCCAAAAGGGCTCTGTTTCCTCACACCACCACCTCAGCTAACAAATCAAAACTTTGCAATAGAACTGGCTCACTCCAGGTAGAGAAAAGCCATCATGTGTTTGGTTTGTGGCTCTTCTTTTCTCAGGTTTCCACACTGCCAGAAACAGATGCCCATATTTCCATGGGTTGGCACCGCTCACTTTTCTCCTTTAATTCATGGGCAGCAAAGTGCCAGGAAGAACAAGAATGAACTTGCCCTCAGCTAAGCAAAGGAAATCCGAAAATCTGCAGCTACTGCCGCACAAGCTTGTAGTGACAAGTTGCTGGGTTTCCAGCTAGAGGAAGCTGCGTATGGGAGCAGACATATTGCTGCCAACTCTCAGTTCCTCAACTTGATTCCTCCACTCTTGCACTGGTCACACATTCTGGGGAAAGCTGAATTAAACCATTTTTCAACCATGTCACCGTTAAAAATGCTGATGAACAGCATCTGCAAGGCTGTCAATACATCTATGCATAAGAAGGGAAGCAGACAGCAGGGAGATAGGTGCTTACAACAGTCATTTGCTCTGGCAGCTATCAATGTTAAACTGATAAAATTGCTGCTGTTGCACCGTATTTACGCACTAAGCTTTTCCCCACTGAGTGCATTCCTTGTACTCATCCAGCACAAGAATCTAAGAAACAGCGAACTGTCTCTTACCATAAGCAAGAGTTAAAGTTAAGAAAAATAAAAACACAACAGAAAAGGACCTCTCATTGACTCCATCTAAATCTTACTTCCTACAAAGGCTGGAAGCAACTGCAGAATCATCTGGAAACTGGAACCTCCAAGTTCTCAGCCCCAACTTTGATGCTAGCTTACGCACGACGAGATGCTTCACCTCTTCTGCCTAGATTTTTCCATCCAAGGAAGTGGGATAGTTAGCTGCGACTTGCTACACAGCAGTGGTGTGAGACTGAATTAGTCAGAACACTTTGAAGGTATGGTACCTAATTAATATCTGAAGTGGCTGCAGTGATTATTATGAACAACAGCATAGCTCACAGCTGGTGATACAGCTCAGGTCATCAGTATTTTTCATTCTCAAAAGTGCTGTGCAAACATCCAGCCAATACTCCACATCAGAAATCTCCACAGTGGTGGGTGGTTATCAAGCTCATTTCGTGGATGGAAAAAATGAGGCAAGGTCTGATGAAGCCCAGCAACAATCACAAACCACAGAGCATGGGAACTCTACAAGGCGCTTGCATGGGAATTCCTCGCTTACTGCCAGGATGGAACAGAACAGCAGTTTAACAGTCCCATCACAGTGCCCTGCAATATTTTGGGTCTGTTTGGAAATGCTTAGCTATACATGCTCTGTGCAGGTGTCGAATTTAGCAGGATCCTGTAAGCAGCCACAGGGCTGGAGCTTTAAGGGTACCAATGAGTGAGCAGGATCTCTTAACTAACCCTCCAATGCACAGGTGCACACACACACTAATGCTGTGGCACACAACGAGCAAGCCAGGACAGCTACTGGACCTACACATCAGCACAGCCCGATGCCATATGCTCCCAGCTGAGTAGTGGGAGCACAGCCCTCCCTCTGCATACACAGGGAAGTTGCATCTTCCTCGTTTTAGCAGCAGCAACTGCAAGGCAACACCAGGGCAAGGCTGGCCCCATCCTTGGCTCATGGAGGAGATGAGCAAGCAGTACTTTCAGGACAGAGGTCTCTGTGCCTTCCCTTAACCCAGGTACCCTGAGCTCTACAAGGGTACCACCCCCAGGACTCACACAAGCAAGGGGCAGCTCCCATTTCACCAGCTGTACAATGAGCGATTACTAACAAACTTTGAAAAGTGCTCTCAGCAACAGGGAGCGGAAGTGTTGGTTTTAACCCTCGTCTTTACTTTCATTCTGTCCTGCCTTCAGGAAACCTGGGAACACATTTTAGCCACATTGCAAAATGCAGAGAGAACAGAGTATTAAAAAAAAAAAAAAAAAATAGTTCTCCAGAGCCTTACATAAGCACTGCAGTTGAGATCCATAGGCTCTCTTCTGTTGCTGTCTCATGGAGCTGGGTTCCCACCTGCCTCATCTCCCGATAGCTTCCTGGAGAGCAGAAGTAGCAAGCTGAAAAGAAAAAGAAAGAGATCTTTTTTTTTTTTCCTCCTGTCTGCTAAAGGACTGACTCCATTTTGAGCTCCTTAGTATCCCAAGAACTGCCGAGATTTGTGTTGACATTATTTGGAGCTGCGTTTATGGCAATATCCAAAGGACAAGAAACAAAACACACTGCTGTGCCAAAGCCAAACAGAGCTAATTTTGGAGCTCAGCCATTTCTGAGACAGTGGGACATATTGGTATTAGCAATTTAATAGTACAGACTTGAGAGACAAGTAAGAAATCATCATACTGTTACATACACACTGGGCTGGTTTGCAGGTCCATACAGGGCCAGCATACAAAGGCTAGAAAAAAGAAAACAACCCACAATCTTTCAACAAGCAGCAGCCCAGAAGAATCCCCCAGGCAGATACTGATCTGTCACTCAGTGCATAAGAAACATAAACCAGGGCCTCTTTGAAGGGGAATGTCATTCTAGATGGGTGCAGGGGACGTCTCCTATGTGTAACTCTTTGGGTTGTCTACCTTCATAGCAACTCTTCATAAAATTTTTCACAGGCAAATGCGTAAATCCCCAGTGGAAAATGAAAGGCAAGAAACCCTACTCACCCCTTTAAACTTGAGCACTGAACAGATAAGTCCAGGTCTGTTTTATAAATATTTCAAAGTTCAAAGAAAACAGCAACTAATATTGACACAATCCAACAGAAACATTCCAAGGGGCAAGGCTGTAGGTTGCACAATACTCCAGTGCCACCAGCCGCACAACACAGGGAAGAGCAGCTAAGCAGAATGAAAGGGGAGGCTGAGCTGCCTAGCAGCGTCGGGTGAGCCAACACCCCTCGAGTCAGTGGAGCTTACCCACAGATTACAATGAATGTCAGGTAAAGTGCTTAATTACCAAAGTGATAAATGCTATATATAAGCTGCAAGAAATATCAGGCACTTGGGTGAACCCTCAGGAAAATACATGACAAATTGGTTCTCCTTTCATTCCTACAGGGATAGTGAAATCAGCCCAGACTTAAGTCATCTTTAAGAAAATTCACCACCACTACCACCAGGGAAGGCACATTTGTCTGCGGCAGAGAAGGCAGAGCAGCTCTCAGTGGGAGTCCTAAACATTTGCTACGTAGCAGAACACTATGGAAGTTGCACTTAGGCTTTGGGGCTCTTCACATTTCTGTGACCCTACTCAGTCCCTTTAAACACAGGTACATGCACACATGTCTTTTTTCACACGTCTGTCCATGGATCCCAGCAGCTTTTCATCCAGAAGGCTGTGGCCAGCCAGCCAGAACACTCACATGCTTCACTCTTTCACCTGAGCTCATTGTGGAAGAAATCAAAGCTTTCTTTCCTACCCAGCCCCTCCACTATAACGAGTAAATAACAAGGAAGACCCTGTAAGGACATAAGTAAAATGCAATCAAAGTTTCTCTCTGGCCCTGCACACACTGGAGTGTTCTCACCTGGGCAGAACTGCTAGACAAGAGCACCTCCTGGAGGAGACATCTCTCTAGGGCCAAGCTCTTGCGACACAACACTTGCGGCACATACCTGGGCTTCCCTCTCACGTTGCAGTAAGGAAGCAGCGGAACCTAGAAATTCCTAAGAGTCATCAGTTATCTCTTGCTGTGTGTCACACTCTACCCAAGTGAGGTTTTTAATCTGTTTGGACAACACTGTAGAAGTGTGACTCTTACCTACTATCAAAGCTAACAAAACCACTATGTATGAACTGAAGCTAGTAGGAATATCAAAACAGGAAAAATGAAGTTGAAATAAGACATTTTGCTCAAGTTTTCTTTCTTCCTAGATTTTACTGAAGGAAAAAAAAAACAACCCACAAACCAGTGAAAGTTGTAATACTTTTACCTTAGCCAAACATAGCTTCAAACTTCCCAAAGTCTCATCTGAGCCTGTAAATACAATGAAATTATAAACTCAGTTACCTGGGACTGCTTAGGGGTTAAAAACAATGTGAACAGAAAGAAAGACTAAAAAACTCAACACAGTATTTATGACAAAATTAAGTTATTTTTATTTCAAGAATATTATTACAAAAAGCACTCACTCTGTTACACGCTTAAATGAACACACGCCCTACCACAGAAATCCCTCACTCCACAGAAAGATCACGCCATTGTCAACCTCCAAAGCACGCTGCAGGCACGCCCCATCTGCAAAGGTGCATTGATCACAGCCTGACCAATATCACAGAATCACAGAACGGTTTGGGTGGGAAGGGACCTTTAAAGGTCACGTAGTCCAACTCCCCTGCCACAAGCAGGGACATCTTCAACGAGATCAGGTTGCTCTGAGCCCCATCCAGCCTGGCCTCTAATGTTTCCAGGGATGGGGCATCCGACACCTCTCTGGGCAGCCTGTCAACCAAACACCCTTCGCAGTGATCTCACTCGTTCATAGCTGGTAAACCAGGCTATGCGTTTTTCAAGAGCATTTTATACAGGAAACATGACAAGAAGCAGAACAAATAGCGCATCGCCCGGGTCAACTGAAATGTTCCCTTTCCTTGAAAAGCTTCAGGGACAAAAAAAGGCATGTTCTTTCTTCTTCCAGGGAACATTCCTGGTACACATAGAAAGCACATATGTAGCAACTTTGATTTCAAGAGCTCTTTCTAGGAACAGTAATCTCAGAACCCACAAGGTAGGTTAAAACTACCACTGCGTTTTGTGGGTGGAAAGGAAAAAAAAAAAAAAAAAAAATCACACAGACATTACTTTCCTCAGACTCCTTAGGGAGGTCAAGGTCTGGTCCCAATAGGGATTTAGGAATTCCTAGATCTGACCCTGTAAACAGCAAGCACCTTCTTGCCTCTGAATTCATGAACGTCGGAGGCCATTTGCCAGTCACTGCTCCTGTTCTGAAGACTCCCTGCCCTTGTGATTTGAGCCATTTGATTTAAAAAGCAAGAGGCTTCTGTCCCAGCTGGTGCTCCCAAAGCAACACACCAGCTCCATGGCACAGTCCTTCGTTAAGATCTGGGTTATCCTCCCCGCCATATCGCCATTGATAGCAAGAGAGCGGAAGTGATCAAAGTCATTTCTGCCCAGCTTCCGCAGGCGGCGTGCAGCTGCCCTGTAACACTTCCACGGCTGAGGTTCAATCAGCAGGTACTTGCACAGAGAGGAGAGGAAGGACAGGAACTCCATCAGGCCACTATCCCCATGATTCAGGTGGATCCACATGGTCACAGACATGCAAAAACCAATGTCAAAGTTGGAGCGGCCAAAACGGCCCAGGTAGGAGTGCAGGAACGGCTCCCTGGCACTGGGGTCCATGATGTCCAGGTTGGCAAAGGATATGGAGGCAGGAAAAGGGCTGCACTGCTGAGCCCTCTCAATCAACACTGGATCAATGTCACAGCACAGAAGGTTCAGATCCTTTCCAGCTGCAGCCTGGTCCAGGCTGCCTTTGCTCTCCTCAAGACCAAGGAGGTGCCTGTACAGAGCCACACTTAACTCCTGCAGAAAGGAAAACAACAGGCGTTCACGGGGCCTGCGCTGCTTTGTTAACACATACCAAGCACATAGGATCCCACTCTCAGCAGGAAGGTACAAGTGCCAGCTCAGAACTTTCTCTTGATAAAGTTCAGAACAATAAGCTTACCAACAATCTTCCTTTCTGCTGCAAAAAGCATCGTGGTAGCCCTGACTACCAGAAAGTTAACTAGAGATTGGAACTAAACCTGTATCGCCCCACACTTGGTGTTTTGCTCCAAAAACTATGGGAAAGATGAGTTTTAGTAACAGGAATTTTGCTGGATATCCCCATCCAACGTGGGAGTGAAGGCTTCGCTGGCTTCCCTAGGTGAGCCTCAGAGGTCCCTAGTGACAGAGCTATACATAATGCCTAATTTAGAGTAATAAATTGCTGCTGCTGCTAAAGTAAAAGACATTCCCTGACCTGTAGCATAAGATAGTTAACATGAGAGCTTTCCTTTGAATTGCCTTTCACAGAGTGCACCACTAAGTGGAAGCATATTAATCTTTCATTAAAGGAGACCCGATGAAGTTCCTGAATGACATCGGCTATGAGCGTGTAGCCCA
This sequence comes from Sagittarius serpentarius, assembly GCA_034782735.1. Taxonomy (NCBI): domain Eukaryota; kingdom Metazoa; phylum Chordata; class Aves; order Accipitriformes; family Sagittariidae; genus Sagittarius; species Sagittarius serpentarius. Next base: position 2,357,883 of record JAVKLA010000017.1, on the reverse strand, counting down.
CACAAGCAGGCAGTGTCCTCTAGTGGTGAAAGTCTCTGCATCTCAGAAGAACTAGACAAAGAACATTTTTGCCTGACCTGTTTGACAAGTTCACCTGAAATAGGATCTAGAGTTGTCCTTTAGATAATGTCTTAGGTGGACTTTCAGACCTTCTGGCAGGGGGCTGGGGGAAGAGGAGCCACAGAAACAGCAGTACTCTTGTCCCCAGCCAGAATGCAATTTCATTCTGAATGAATAATTATTTCTAAGTTAATACACTGAAAAAAATAAAAATCTTTAAACATAGTTAAATTAAACACTGCACCGGTATGCATCAGAGATGCACAGATACTTCTGAATTACAACACAGCAAAGCTGCACACTGAGGAAAAGCCGTGAGAAAAAAGCAGAACTAGGTAAAGAAAGAGAAAGAACTTTCACAATGGGAAATTCTACAAGATTCACCAGCTCTATCACAAGACCTTCAAGAGCATATGACCAGGATTTTTGTTTCAAGTTCTGTCTCATGGATAAATGATGTGATACTACACAATACACAACAAATTATGGTTCCTAGCTTCAGGCTTCTCCAGTTCCCCTGCTCTTAAGGCACTCATATAGCAACTCTCCAGTGCTCGGGACATGCAGCAACCCAGGGCACTGCAGGCTTAGGCCTCAGTGGAAAAGAGGACGGAGCCACCAACACAGCCTCCTAAACCAACTCTCAGCAACACATCAGCTCCACCTCACCCTTGCCTTCCCTCCAGCCTTCACCCTCCTCTCACAGGAGACCTGTGGAGGGGACTTCCCCCACACGGATGATCTCCTGTCCCCCACCAGTCTCATGCTGCACCCAATTCCTGCTTTCCCACTCTGTCTTTTACACAGGCTGATCCCTGTCCCAGGCTGCTACCCCCACCCCGGCTGTTCCAGGCTGTTTTGTTCCTCCCCAGCCCCCCAGGTCAATGCTCCCCCCAGCCTTCCCCTCCACTCCCCAACACTTCAGGCCACTGCCCCCACCCAGTCTTCTCAGTCTGCCTCATTCTTCCTCAACATCCCATGGGAGTGCCTGCCCCAACCTCCCCAGTCTTCCCTCCAACACCCCAGGTCGCTGCCTGCCCCAGCCTCCCCGCTCTGCCCCAATGCCCCCAACACTCCACACCAGTGCCCCCCCACCTTTCCACTCTGCCTCCCAACACCTCAAGTTCCTGCCTGCCCCAGTCTCCTCCGTTTGCCTCACTACCTCAGGTCACTGCCTTTTCCAGTCGTCCTAGTTTGCCCCATTGCCCCCCTCCTAGGCCCTTGGCCCCTAGTCTTCTCAGTCTTCCCCACCACCCCAGACCAGTGCCTCATCCCCAGTCTTTTCCATATGCTGGATTGTCCCCCAGTAGCCCAGAGAAGGGCCTCCCCAGTCTTGCCCCACTGCCCCCCAGCACCGCAGACTGGTGCCTCCCCCAGTCTTTCTCACAGCCTCCCAAAGCCCCAGACCAGTACCTCCCCTCAATCTTCCTCAGAGCTCCCCAAATACTCGAGATCAGTAACTCCCCCCAAGTCTTTCCAGCCATCCCCCACAGTCCAGACCACCACCCCAGCGTTTCCCCTCACCCCAGGAACCCCGAAGCCTGCTGCCCCGCGGCCCACCCCTCCCGCTGCCCGCCAAGGAGACCTCTTACCCCCGAGTTGCACCCCACATCGAGCCCCAGCAGCGGGCGGGCCGCCGCGGGGAACAGGCTCCGCAAGAGCCCGCCAGGCAAGAGGCTGACTCGCCCCTCGGGCGGGTGGAAGCGGGAATAATTGGGGAAGTTGCCGTAGGGAGCAGCACCAGGCTCTAAAGCAGGAGAACCCTCACTCATGGGCGCCGCCATTTTTCCCTCTGCCGCGCGCGCACCGGGCGAAGACCAGACGCGAGCAGAGGCGTTCCGGGGAAGAAAGGTTCCGGGTGGTAGGGGGAGGGGCAACCGCGCATGCGCCTACTGCCATGGGGCCTTGGTGAGCTGGCGGGGTGAGGGACGGGGACAAGGGACAACGCTACCCTCCCGCTGCCAACAGACCTGCACAGCCCCAGCCCCCTACCCCAGCCTTCCCCGGTCCACTAGAGTGAAAAGAAGAATTCTGAGAGATTTTCTGTAAAAACGGCCTGTCTGGGCCCCATCACACCAGGGCAGGCCGAAGAGGGACAGCTCCAACCACCCAGGTGTCACCTTTGGCCCTGCCACCTCTGCCCTTTGCCTCAGAGTTACCATGGCGATGCTGCGGCCTAGCGTGGGGACACAGGCCTTTGGGGGGGATCTTGGGGTCCCCACCCAGGGCATCTCTGCAGCAGGGCCCTGGAGGAGCCACCCCCACAGAGAAACAGCCCACATCCAAAGACTGGCGTCAAATAAAGCCAGGAATTTTATCTCGGCTTTCACTCAGTGCTGGTGTCAAAACCCACCTGAATCTGGGCAACACAACCTCGGCCAGCGCTTTCCCTATTTGCAAAAGCTTTTACAAGCTTTTATAAAAACCTTATTTAAACATATATATATGTATATAAAAATAACACATAAATGTTATTTAAATCACATTTAAACATGCAATTGCCCTGGAATTGCCCAGGCCCCCATAGGCAGGCAGCTAGCAGGAGGTTTTACAGCAGAAGAAAATGAAAACTCGCAGTTAAAAGAGAGAAAGAGTTGGCACGGGGAAGGTTTTAGGGTCCAGTTGACACAAGGAACCTGGATTTCATTTTATGCTGTTTTCTTATCACGGTGTGAAGAGCAGAGGGCGCCAGGAGCTCAGAAATGCAGGTGAAAGGCTCCTGCCGGAATCGGGGCCCTTCTCACGCTTTATTCTTGCCATGGAAGACACAAGCAGGGATCAGCAGGGATCCCCCACGCTGTGGCAAGGCCTGTGCAGAGTTGGCATCAAGAGTCCATCCTTCCCCGAAATATCTCAAGCAGGCAGAAAGACATGCAGAAGTAAATAAAAATTTCCCCCTTCGCCAGGTAGTGGAATTCAGGTTTTTTTGAGGTCTCCTCTGACTCTCTCTAGCTGTGTTTGCCTCCCCGCCCCCCACTCCAATTCCTGTCCTGTTTGCTACAGGCATGGGAAACAGAACAATCCCTTCCTCTTTCCAGCATCCTTCACACCTTGATGAATCTCCCCATCTCCTCCCTTGACCCACATCCCTGCATCCTACCTCTGAGTGGTCCCACCTCAATTAAGCCAAATGACTTTTTAACCTGTTCCTCAAGAGCCAAGTGTTGAAATTTGACTGAATCATCAGCCTTTTATCCCATTTGTTGTAATTACAGGAACAACTAATGATGCCTCATATAAATGCTCATGGCCACCTCATTTTTTGTATGGAAATGCTCCACTTCAGTTATTTTTCCACAAATGCTGTCCCACAGCAGAGCAATACCGAGCAAAAACACAGGGCAAAATATTTTCTTGCTGCCGAAAATGCAACTGTGGACAGGAAAGCCCACACTGGCTGTACCACGCTGTTCAGCCACACTTCTTAAGAAACAAATCTCACACCCGCCTTTTGGGCATAGCTCTTTCCAAAGAGCAGAGATCTGTTGCAACAAGATGCTGCAGTTGTGATTTCTCTCCTCTGAGAGCTCTGACAGCCTGGACTAATCAGCCCTTCAGAGCTGACGGAGAGAGATAGGAGTTTTCACTTCCCAGTGTAGGCATTAATTTAGGTCAGGCAAATTGCTCTCTGGAGGCATTTCTTTTTCCCCTTGACTCTAGAGAAAGCTTGGTACCTCAGGTTGCTCTCCAGAGCTACAGAAAATGCCCTCTGAGCAGGTGCCTTGCTTACAACACTTGCTTACCCCCACTTACTTGTTTTTTAATCCTGTGGCCACTTAAACCAAGCCTAAGAGAGAACACGATCCTCACTCAAGGAGCCCTTTGGCCCTCAGTTCTCAAATACTTCTCATATATGATGCCTACGCTGGAGCCATGTGCATTTTATTACTTTGTGTAGGATATGTTCCTTAGTCATAACCAGAGAAGGGACAGCCTGGTCTCCCTTAAAACTTTGCGCCATGCCACATCATGCCCCATTCTTGTTTATGTTTTAGGGGGATGAAGCACCAGCTGCACAACCAAACCTTCCTTCAGCTGTACCACAGTAAGGAGACCTCGCAACAGTAACAACAGTTTTGCAACAATTTATTAGCAATGTTCAGAGAAAATACAAAATCCTATTTACAATTAAATCATAAGAATGGCTGGACAAAAGGAGCAGGGGGATACAGAGCCAGGGTCCGGATGATGCAGACCTCAGATAAAGGACATCCACACAGAGGGAGAGAAGCAGCCCTGCACCTCCCCTGCGCGGATGGTCGGGGAACCCAGGAGGAACATACCTATAGCTAAATCCCACCTCTAATCCTGTTTTACTCAGCCTCATGAGGACTTCTACCTCTCTGAGCATGTACATATTACTCACTGCTTCAGTCTGCATGCTTTCAATAGGTCTGGCTTGGATGGAATGCAAGCCACGGGGTCAGCGCAGAAGAGGGACCAGGACACATGCAAGACGGGAGCCCTGTGGAGGGACATAGGAGGGCAGCAAGCCATCCCCACTCAAGTGGCCTGGAGATGGTGCAGGTGCCATGCAAGCTTTTCCCACGCAGGATCAGAAAGCCAGGACATAGCAGCAGCTCAGGCAGCGGCAAAGTTACTCCACACCAGAAGGAAAAAGAGCAAGAGATCCAGAGTGGGCTGCAGATCTGTGTTCTCCTCCCCAGGGTATGCAAGGCCAGTTTTGAGAAGTCCCAGTGCAGAAAGGAGGGCTGCAGAGCTCTGGTCTAGATTGTCCTCCAGAGGAGGAGTTTTAGGACTATTTCAGAGTCAGAACTCATCACGTAACTCCACACTCCCTCCTCAAAAGCTGGAATCAGAAATACCTACAAGGCCTTTTACTGTGAGCATAAAACAGGCAGCACAGCCAGTCTGCTAAGATATTTCAGAAGTGCCTGCATGGGTCTGAGCCAGAAAATTCGCTCTTTAAACTCCTATTTCATAAACTTTTAGGATGCCTCTCATGCTGTCCCCTCTCCCAGTTCTGCCCCACTCAGCAATTCAAGGTCCTCGTTTCTTCTCTGCAATGCACTGCAGAAATCAGTGGATCATGAACTTAATGCTGTCATCACCTAATAGTCTCCTTGGTTCCTAGAAAGATTTTGGCTTTGGGGATTTTTTTTGTTCGGGGGGGCTGGGAGTTGTTGGGGGGGAGGTAAGGTGAAAGGCATCAGTTGTGCTCCTGTGTGAGCATGCACAAGGTCAGTACAGCCACAGAGGGGCTGAAGCATTTTTGCTCTCTGCACCATAACTTTTCTCTGCCTAGCTCAGGGCATTGAACACACGTGGTGGGAGGAAACAGCATGTGAAGGGTAAAAGCCAGGGCAGCAGCAGAGGAGGAATGTGCAATACAGAGCATTTTGGCATAGCCTTTCTCTAACACGCAGGGATTGCTAGAGGCAGCTCAGTGACGCACTTGCCCTGGCATTCCCAGAGAGATCGAAGATACAAGTTTCTATCAGCAGGAAGGATCACTTTTTAAATAAGACCAAAAGGCCTCTTATCTCCACCTGGAGCTTTACAGTTAGAAATTAGCCAGCTAATCCCCAAACAGGGGAATGTGAGCAAGGGGAAGATGGAAAGTTACCTGAGCACTCAGAGGCATCCAGTGCTTCTCACCAACACCCCCATTTGGGGGAGCAAAACTGGAAAATGGCCAGAGAGCAAGAGGCGACATTGGTGTTTGCTACAAAGCAGTACCCATTCTGAGACACAGGCATTTACCCTGGCCTCAGTCTCTGGGTAGTAACCACTTAGGACCATTAATCCCAAGCAACTAAGACAATTTTGTGAAGGCATCAGATCCTTATGATGGGTCACAGGATCTCAGCCACCCGTTTCTCACATCAGGAGGTGCCTGGCTTTGCACAGGCTCTGAAGATCAGCCTCTTTCATCTCTTCTCTGCCAACAATCCTTACATGGGATCACAAGCCGTGAAAAGTCACACTTCAGAGAGAACTGACATACTGTCCCCTTGGGTGGGGAGGTAAGCCCACAGCCAACGGTCCTGCTATCCCGCTCTGGGAAGGAAAGTACCTACTCAGCCCCACAGCCAGGTGCAAAGGATACAGAAGAATTCTTCCTGCAGGGGCATTAGGGATGTCCTCGAAGAGGCTGCACATCCTGAACAACAGGTTCCCTTGTGCCTGGAGGACTGATTGCTGGGACATCCAGACTACGTGATCCTGTGCTCTGCACTTCTAAAAGCAGGCACTATCAGGAATATATATGCAGAGGCCACAAGGCTCCAAACAAATGCAGGAGAGAAACAGGACAAAAGGATTTCCCTAGCCTTTTCCCTTTGTTCAGCTGGTTTTCCTGCCAGGATCCTAGCAAAATTCCCTACTCTCCTCCCCTTAATGTTATTTTCCCTTTGCAGAGCTGTTCTCAGCACTTCAACATCCCATGACATGCAGGATGCAGACAAGCAACTCTGACAGCCTCTGGGGAAAAGAAGATCTTGGTCTCATGCCTCCCAATCTCTGGTCTTGTTTGATCTCAGTAGGAGTGGAGGGAGCAGAAGAGACATAACACTTAAGCCCTGCTTTGCTTTCTGGGTCACAAAGGCCTAACAGCGTATATACAAGCTGCATAAGGAGCCCAGGGGCTTTGCTCAGCTGATTGAACGGAGCCTGCTAGTGGGCCAGAAAGGGTGGGGTTGGTTTTGTTTGGGGTTTTTTAACCCTTTTTTCCTCTTCTTTTAATATTTTTTTCAAACACTTGCATCTTGCCAGCAAAGAGAAGATACTGCCTTGCTGCATTCACTCCTGACTGGAGCCAAAGAACTGGAGGAAGAAGGAGAAGATGTAGATGATGTCCAGATAGATATTGAGGGCTCCAAAGATGTATTCCTCTGGGTTCAGCGAGTACCGACGATTCCCCATCAGCATCTGGGTATCAAATGCCAGGAACTGTGAGGGAAGAGGAAGAAACCCAATGGCGGTCACATGGAGATTTGGCACAGGGAGGCAAGAAGTGCTCTGATGACAGGAGTTCTCCCAATTGCTTCACTGTACCCAGAACAAAAACACAGCCACTTTTTATGGGCTGTAACTGCAATTTAAAAAGCTCAGGCCAATGCACTGAACAAGCTGCAACTTTCCCCTTCCTTCACTTCACTTTTGACAGTCAAACCCTGAGCCTGGACCCTGAGTCCAGGCCTGCTTCCTTCATGCTTCATCCATCCCAAATGTGTCCCAGGATCAGCTCTGGAGCAGTTCTCCTTGTTCCTCCTCAGCCAGTCCCTACAAGCTGTTATTCCCAGACTTCCTCCAGTTCAGAAACAGCTGCCAGGTAACAAGGTGACCTGGACCAATATGACATTGCAGCAGCAACAGCAGCACCAGAGCAATAAAGATCAAGAAACCCCAGATCCTGGGCAGCATCAAGGTCTGAAGAGCTGCCAGCAGAGGTAGCCAGACCCAGAGGGGAGCCAACGCCTTTCTGAGGTACAAAAACAACTGAGTGAGGGGCAGATTTTACCAGTGAAGTCATCACAGTGGGAGTCCACTGCCCAGCCTTGCCTGCAAGAACACAGCACTCGCAGGAACAAACATGGGCTACAAGGCAGGCTGGTGGCCCAGCTGCAAGAAAACTTGCACCTTGTTGCATGACTTCAAGCCCAATATCTTCTCCCATCTCACCTTTACTCCCTCTGTTAACCTAGCCTGCAACGGACACCTTGGCGTGCAGCTCTTTGGGGTTGGCAGGACATCTTTGCCATCGCCTGGGGTCGGCTGGCACCTCTGCCCTCCCCAGCCATATATAACAACTGATCTCCCCAGACATGGTCAGGCTGAGCTGAGGTTCTGACTGAAGTTTATGGGGTAATTATGGGATGTTTAGCCCACTTGTATTTTACAGAACAGTCTTTAATCATGAATCACAGAAGAAATACCCGAACTCACTTGAAATTATTTTTATAGCTAGTAAATGAAATTGCTCAACTGTTCTTATTCACAACATGCCCATTGGGCACCGCCTTGAACCCCAAGGCAGCCCTCCTCCTGACCCCCACCTCGAGGTAATGCCAAGCATCTTCCCAGACAACTCCCACACCTGAATGGCAAGCACAGCACTGCTGGGACTTGCTCTGGAGAGAAGCTCGCAGGAGGGACTGCTGGGGAGCAGTCGAAGGAATGAATCAAGCCTTTTCAACCTTCCTTGGAGGAGCTGCCCAGCTTCAGGGCTTTTCCTGCCTGCAATGAACCTTCCTAATGCCCCTTAATCCCAAACCACGGCCTCTCACTGTCTTTCTGTACGTCTGTTTCTGTTAGTCAAACTCATACCCAATCCTTGGTTCACTCCCACTCAACGAGCCCCAACTTGACTTCGCTCACTTCTGTGGCCTCATTTCCTCCCCCAGCTCCTTTTGAGACCTGCAGTCCAGCTCCCACTGATGTGCCAAAGCTTAGTCTCTGCTTTTCCCACTCCAGAGATGCCTTTTTGCCCTGTCCCTACAACGCTTTCTGCTGTTCACACCTAGTATTGCGCATACAGCATGGGTTTGCCAATCACACCATGCTTTGCACCACTGCTGTCACGTACACCAACACCTTCTCGGGACAAGGCTGAGGTCACTGCAATAATTGCTGTTCACGAGCCATTTGAGGATGTGGAGCTCTCTGCGATCCTGCAACTCACTCTTCTCCCTTCCCCAAGCACACTTAAAGGCTAAAAGCGTTTACTCCTTATTTTTCCCGCCAGCACATTCCCAGGCCCCATGACCAGCACCCACTTACCATAGTAAAGATAATGGCACCAAGCAGAGCATAGATCGCGTGGAGCCAAGGGACCTAAAGGAAACAAATCCATCAGTCAGTGCCTGGGAGAAAACTGGTTAATTAGGACTTGACACAGAAGAGGGCTTAGCTCTCCTGTGGAGGATACAAGTTGGGGAAAGTGCTCTAATAGCCCAGGATGGACTTGCACCACTTCCAGCTCCAACACAGTTTCTGTTGTGGACCTTTTCATGGCAAAGAACAGGCCACTGTGCCTCAGCTCCCCTCTCACTGTGGCCTTTGTGTCCATTTGGCTCACAAGCTTCTAGATCAGGTACTTGTGCTTCCACATAGCCAGCTTCACCACAGCTGCTGTCTCTGTGGAAAGGTCTTAGCACTACCCTGATGGAAACACGTTTTGCAGCAGCCCTAGAAGGTGCTTAATCACCCAGACAAGGCTGCTCCCACTGGAAGAAACACCAAATGCTTCCAAGAGCCAGACCCAGCTTTAACTAACAAGCATAACTTAAATGCATTCATCTACTGGAGTCACAGCAGGAAATTCCCTGGAATTAAGACCAAACTTCAACCCTGCTTGCTATGGCACAGTAGCACACAGTGCTAATGGAGAAGTTGCCTATATTCCAGGAGAAGGTGCCCACAAGGACAGGTGGCTGATTCAACCCAGAGATCACAGCCTGCCTCCCCAGATAGACAAGATCATTACAAGGCTGCCTCAAGCTATGCTTATCTTGACAAGCTGCAAGATAGAGTAGTTGTGTCAACAGTTTAATGGCCATGGCTTGGCACTGCAAGCTGGTTTACCCTCACGTTTGCACAGGGGAGAGGTGGATCTCATGCCAAGACAACCAAAATCCAAGCTCCTGGTTTCGGAAACACCAGCCTGTGTATTTGTCCATCATCAGACCAACTCCAGGGCTAGTATCCGTGCAAGTGTCTCTTGCAGGTCTGGCCCTCAAAGTATGACTCAGATCCCCAGAGAAGCCAGGTGAGATGTGAAGGGTTTGAAGGTCACTTAAAGACTGCTGTGATCAAAGCTGGGTGCCTCCGTCTTCAGTGCAAGCAAGCATTCAGGGTGATTAATGGTGGCTGCACAGGCCCACACACCTTTCCTCTTTCATCAGCACCTTCCAGGGTCTGTCAGGCTCTTGCCTGAATGACGACTCACCTGCTGAGACACTCTTGGATAGAGACCAGACACTCTGTACTGCCACGCCAAACCCTCTATCAGGTGTGGCCACAAGCTGCTCCAAGATTTCAGCTGGGCACAGCCAATGCCAGCTGTGACCAGCGAGGCCAAAGGAAGGGGCTGGACCCATGCAAGAGGGGCTGGCAGCAGTTGGAGGAGTGATAAGGTGGTCACTCATCATCAGGACTTGTCCCTGGGGTCTGAATCACCCTCCAGAGGTGCTTATTTCTGAGAAATTTGAGCCTCAGGATTTAAACACTGCAGGATGGTGCCTGGTGTTAGTGTGAATACAGCCAGGTCTGGCCAGACAGGCACCCCGCTGCACTTATCCTGCCCTGAATTTGGGGCAAGAGCCCTGTATGGGGCAGGCCAGTGCTTTAATGTGCTCACTATCCTGGTTTTACTGGAGGGGAAACTGAGGCACAAGCAAGTGATGTGTCCTACTGTGGAGTCACTACACAGCTCCAGGCACAGAAGCAAACTTCCTCAAGCCCCGGGCCAATGCTGTCCTACAGCCTGATGCCTGATGGTACAACAACCTGGCAACAGCCACCTGGTCTTGCCTTTTCTTTCTGTTGGGGTTTCTGCACATTTTCGGAGAGCAGGCTGGGTAACCCCCCTTCTCAAGCCAAGCCCTGGAGTTTGCCTGCTTTAGGCTGATCAGCTCCCAGCCTTGCACCAGGACTGGTGGCACTGGGTGAGCAAGGAGGGGCGCAGGTCCTTACTCACATATTGGTAGGGCAGTATCACAGCCAGGATGATGCCACCAAAGAAGAGCACCATGAGCATCACGAAGAGGATGCCCTGGTAGGAGGTGAAGTCAAACTGTGGAGGTAAAGAACGTCACGTTACAAGTGCAGAGTGCTGAAACAGGAGGCAGCAAGGGGAGCCAAACCTCCCCATGTCCACAGGGAGGGACTCTCCCCCAGCACACCCATCTTGCTGTCACATGACAATTGCTTCATATGCATCTCAGGTCCAACACCCATTTGTATGGCACAGAGCCAAACAGTTACCATATCCCCTTTATCACCACAGGCAAGAACTCACTACCCATCACATACCTGAAATCCAAAAGGCCATCATACACGTTTGTGCCCGTGCCCTTCTGTACCCTACAGCCTAATCCTCCAAAAAAGACCAGCTTACCCCCACACGTTAGCATCTTCCAGCCCCATCTATACCCCTGACACATCTCTCACCCCAGCATCTGCCCTAATCTTCCTGTAACCTTCACTTTACATCTCACATCCCTCAGGTTGCTCCTGTATCCAGAGCCCTACAGACCTGCCCCTTCACACCTCACCCCCAGCACTGCCTGACCCTGTGTCCTACCCCTGGGAGATGCCTCTCCCAGACAGACTGATCAGCACAAACTCACCTTGGTCTGGAAGCTGAAGATCGTGACAGACAGACACACCAGGGCTGTGATCCCCAGACACAGAAGGACTGACTTGGTATTGTAGTAACTGCAAAATTAACAGCAAAACCACTTTTCAGTGTTTCCACCAGGGACAGATGGAAGGAGGGATTAAGTAAGACGGGCAGAAGCTTAGCAGAGGTGTACAAGGAAATCATGAGTCCTAGGGGCACAAACGGCACTGAAATTATCAATGTTCCCCCTTAATGTAAAAAGGGAAGGATAGAAAACACTAAAAAAACCCCACACTAGGTGGGTTTTCCTCCTGCTTTAAGTAGGAGAGGGTAGGCAGGAGGGCATGTCTGTGCCTTCTGGGAACTCATGAGCAGCTAAGATGGAGACTTACTATAAAAATCTATCTGTCCATGGACAGATGGGGAAGGGGGAGGATTCAAACTGGGAGGTAATAAAAATAGAACAACAAATGTCATTGCAGCACAATGAGAAATCGGAAAGCTGCAGCCACTGTACGTTACTGATGGGCTCGTAACAGGGGTTTGGGTCTTGGAAAACTGCAGGGAAGATGGGATTTGAACAGGTGGAGAGACTGCAGGTTTAGGTTATAATTTTTTTGTATGTCTGACTACTGATTTTGGTTACAGCACCAGGCTCAGCCCTAAGAAAAGCCAGTCCCCACTCTCCCCTTCAGTTTGATTGGAGGGTGATATCACTGGTATTTTCCCCGAGCTGCTGAAGCTGCTACTTTCTTTGTCCCCAGCACACATCCATCAACACCCACTGGCTCATCTGCCTCATCACCAGGGACCCACGTGAACCAGGGCTGATCTTGTGAGCAGATTGTAACAGTAAAAACACAAGCAAAATGGAGCAAGCTGTAGACTACAAAAACCCTGAAACTGCTGGAAAAAACTTCTTGTCTCACGCCAGCCCCATCTGCTAGGGTGCTGCTTAGTGGAAAAGGTGAGATCACAGTGTATGGTAGTCCCCTATAGCCCACCCCTGCAGGCGCTACCTTGTCCCTGGCTCTCCAGTGCTCTCCTATAGGGTTTAGCATAGCCAGGGACTACCCTGTGCTGCCTCAGCTGTGACAGAGAAGGGGATGCCACCATAGGTCTTGGAGAGCTTCTTTAAAAAGTATTTTCAAAAGGGAAGGCCAGGCTTTGTGTGGCTACTGGAAAAGCTCCAGAGAGATCAAGTGGCCCATATATTTCAGAAGTAGGGAAGGTTCTTTTTGCAGGAAGAGACAGGACATAGGACCAGAAGACATCCGGAGATCACATGCTTAACCTACCTGGAGAGCATCCCAGTGAGATAAGCCATGGAGAGTGTCTGGGAGGGAAAGAGAACCACATTACTTCTGCATTCATGTCCCAGGGAGAGACACGCAACAGATAAAACATTTCAATTACAGTGACAAGGGCAGTGAAACCTCTTAAACAGATGCTCAAGAGAAGCAATTTTTGCATAGTTTCTAATCCTCCAGTGATTAATATCCACAGGGCAGGTTAAAATGAGGGCAGGCCACCACCCTGAGAGCAGTTCCACCTTCTCCATCCCTCTACCCCTCTTGCACAGGACTCCAGCACCCTACCCCAGCTCCCACCGCCAACCAGCCTCCGCAGGCATTTTATTATTTTTTAAACAGAGGCTCCCTTCTTTTCTGCTTATCACATTCTAGTTCAATTACAGCTCCTCAGCCCAAGTGCAGGGCAATTAGAGGATGAAATTCCTGCTTTCTGCAAGAATCCAGACCAGACGTCTCTCCTGCTTGGAGCCATTATGAAACCCACACTGGCTGCAGGGGCAGGGCAGATGCTGTCCAGATGTGCTACTTACAAAGATGCTCAGCAGGATCAGATTCCATGGGAAATACCTCCTGCAAGTGAAGAAACAGGGGCTGGTCAGCCCTGCGATGCAGAGGGCAGAGGTAGTTAGCAGCGCTGCACAACAAGTTACATAAGATGTGCCATATAATTAATGGCCTGTGCAGCAAATGGCAGGGGTGGTGCAAGGGGACACTCATCTTCTTAGGAATGAGAGTGCATTTGAGGTGCTCTTAGACCAAGAGGGCAAACGTCCCCATGATATTCCGGCAGAGCCGCCAGCAGTGCCCTGCTCCACCGAGAGCAGAGACGACAATCCTCTGCAGTATTTAATAACGAGAATTTGGAGCTACACAGTGATGCAGTTTTTACTGCAACATAGCTTCCTTTCCAGTTGCAGTTTGTCTTCAGCTTTTAATGATACGTTGCAGCAACCCACAACTGCATCAGGCCCAAACTACAGCTGCCACGTCAGTCCCTACATCACTGGGTCAGCATGACCACATCCCATCTCTGCAACATGGTTGGTCATGCTTGAAACAAGAGGAGAACATTCATCCTTCATTTTGCAGGACTGTTTCAAATCCAAAAAGAAAATACTTTACCTGGGTCCAGAGCAGCAAGCAAGAATCAAGTAGGTCACAAAGAAAACAGCACTGCAAAGAGAAAAAGAGCACTTTAGGGAGGAAAACCCAAGGCCTGTGTGTTGATGCAGGAGAGGAGTCTCCCGCTGACAAGTTGCAGTGCTCTGCTGCGCTGTCTAAAATGCAAGCACCGTGCCAGAAGTTTAAGCTGGGTAAGAAGCAAGGCAGTTACTGCCTCTCACTGAAGCTGTTTTCTGCCCACAGCTCCTTACTTTGCGATACCGGTCCCCAAGGTGGGACAGCACAAACATCCCTGAAAAACCCGAAGATGGTTTTAGAGCAGAGCAAGGGTAGCATTCAGGTCCAGGATAGATGGAGCACCCAAAGGTGTTTGTTGTTGACACCTCGTCAGGGCATGAATTGCTCATACGGAGGTGGCCAGACTTTGTGCCTCATTTCCAGGCACTTCCTGGCTGGGTGGGATCAAGGCGTCCTGCTGGGATTTTCAGCAGCACTTGAAATCAAGATTCACAGGGCTGGTGAAAGTGACTTGCCTAAGGCCAGATGGAAGGTCTGTGTCTGAGAAAGGAACTGGTCCCATGTTACTGCACCAGCGCTTGAGGAAGAAGTTCAACAGCAGAAGGATCCTCTAAGGTCAGCAAAGCTCGCAGACCCAAGCCTAATATGCTGTTGCACAAGCCATCCCCAGGTCACAGGAGAGTTATTTATCTCACATGACCCTTCAGCAAAGCAAAAAAATCCACCAGCGGAGGGATGGTCTCCCTCTGCTCTGGACGTCACGCAGCCTGGGTGTTTTTCCACAGTGCTGATGGGTTATGGCACAGTGGGAACCTGCTTTCACCCAGCGCCTGGGGGGGGAAAGCAGCTTCCAAGCATGCCGATGGCTGCACGATAGCCAGTCACCTTAGGTCTAATAAATGAACATGACGGCAAAACCCACGGGCCATGATAAATGCACCAGAGATAAACCTGAGCATTGCTCTCCCACAGGGAAACCAGGAAAGCTGGAGTGGACACAGCTGAATAGATGGAAAGAAAGCATGTAGGGAGCAAAGAAAGCCCTTGCAGTTGTTCGTCTTCTTTGCATCCCTTGTTGCACATCTGCTCTTGCTTTATTCCCTCTGAGCCATCACCCCAGCTGTAGGAAAACACCCTAGGGGCACCCACTTTTATTTTACAGAGGTGTATGTAGAGTTGGCATCTCTGTGTTTGAAGGAGATCCAGACCCAGATCAGGACAAGCAATTGCAGACGCTGGGATGGAGGGAAGGGTTGGCTCACTGGGAGGTGAAGCAACAGACAAAATTTAAGTCTCTCAAGTACAGAGTACCCCCAGCTGGCCCAAGACATGTTTGCTCCTGCTAAAAGATAGAAAGAAATAAATTTTAAGTGGCCAGTAAGCTGCAAGACATGAACCCAAAGGTCAAAGCACAGTAGACCTGAGCAGAGCTTGGTCGTCTCCCTACAAGTCAGCGCTGCTTCGCCAGTCTACCAACTGGCCAAAGAGGAGCGCGTTATTTTCCCTTAAGGTCAAAGAAGCACACTGATGCACCACTTCCCTTCTATTACTGTTATTTTGGGTCTCTAAGTTATATAAGCTGGTGTCTCATTTCTGGGCCTGGACACATTTCATGATTTGGGTGTGAACTAATTAAAGCCAAGTTCACAGAGCCTTGTTCGCAGACAATTGCATCGCACACTCTGCCCGCTTAATTAGCAGCACTAACACAAGCGGCATCCAGGAAACCAGCACAACTGCAAATACACTAACGCACAGAAGCACAGCCTACGCTACCTCCGAGCTGACCTTGCAGACCAGGCTTGACTAATGAATGGCATCCCAAAAATGCAGGCACCGCGAGGGGCTCTGTGATGAAGACCCAGGCATGACAGCCCCTCTCACACGTGGCCAGGAACATCCTAATGCCTCCAAATGCACCCACCCACCGCCCCCTTCCCTGCCTGCACCCTTTTCCCCATCTGTTGTGTATCAAGGCATGCAATGTAAGACCCAGGCAACCTCCTTGCTTTTGAAGGGACAATCCCAAAATTAAGCCTCTAAGGTGCCCTAGGCACCCTTTCAGGTCTCACACCTGGGTTTCTGCATTGTTTTCCTGGAAGCTCTGCAGTTTTACCTGGTTTGCTCTGCAAGCAGTACTCATGTGTTTACTTTGACCCTGGTTTGTAGAGCCCTCTTTTTGGAAGTATTTGGAGGTATCCAGCATCTCTCATGTCTCATGCTCATTTAGGTGAGATTTTCTATCTTCTCACCTCAGAGTTATCCATGAACTTCCCCAGCTCCCCCACGCACATTTTGGAGCAATTCTTCACGTGCAAGATACAAAAGTTTTTGGGAAGTGTCTCCACATCACCACAGCCACATCCAGAGCTGTTTGGAGCATACATGGCCACAGGAAAAGACAGAGATACTCACTAGGAAGCCCAATACCAGGCAGAGTGTGTCTGAATGTACCCCTTGACCGGCTCACTGCAAGACAGAGAAAAGGGATGCTGAGCAGAAAGCATAAAAAAAAGCCAATCACCTCACAGGTTGCTGCTAAATTAAACCTGGGAACACGCACAGGGTGATGCAGCACAGGGTATGTGGAAAACAAAACAAAACAAAAACCACCACAGCTGAATCTACCCAGCAAACTGACCAATTGGAAAGAAATTCAACCTGTCAAGTCGGAAAGACGGCCCTGCTGTTATCAATTACACAGTCGGGCTTGCTCGGGGAATGGCTGCTGCCTTCTCTGAGAAGCAACTACAGAGCTGAAATCCTGAGGCTGACAGCGATCCATTATTTATTCTGGAGGCAACGTGAGCCACACATGCCCAAAATGCGCAGTCATCTGAGCTAGAGACTGCCGCTGCTCGAGTGTGGGGTACCTGCTGCTACAAGGGGAGGTAACCCAGTCCCTGAAGCCAAGGTAGGCTGGGATCTGATGGCCTTGATAACTCCCAAAGGAAAAATACAGCAGTTAATACCCAAGGGCAAGCAGCCCAGGCCTCTTGGCTGGGGATAGCACCCAGAACAGATGATGCACCATCCAGAGGACATGCGGGGAAGGTAGCAGAAGTACCAAAGGACCTCTCAGGGTTCCCTCAGTTTTGTTTTTCTATTGGAGCACATGGGAAAAAAATTCAGGTATCTACATAACAGACAACACCCCCAAGTAAATTGCAATTCAGGAGCAGGTCATACAGAGGACAAAGCAAGCATTACTGCTACACAAGAGACCTACCAGAAGGTGAAGAAAGCCACAATAACAACAGTGACCAAGAGCTGGACCATCAGGATGGCATAAACCTGCAATGAGAGACAACCCATGGGTGACCTGCAGACTCTCTGCTTCCCACCCAGCCTGGGGAAGCCAGCAAAGCCATTGCAGCCAGGTCCCTCCAAGGGCTCCGAGCTAGTCTCCTTCCTTCACAGGGGAAGGCTGAGCCTGGAGAGACTTGCCCCTTACCTTCCTGATGAACACTCTGCGCACATTTCTGTCATCCCAGCTGAAGGTTGTGAGCATCTCCATGTCCCCTGGGTACCCGCCACTGCCATAGCTTGGGCTTGTGCCTGAAGCAGAAGCCAGACAGATCAGCTCCCATCACCCAGTTCCCTCCCCAACTGCAATAACCTGACCCCAGTGATTGATTACAGCTCAGGAGGCCCAAATTTTAAGGTTTTCTTGTTGCACTGCAAAACAGAGGCTTGCTGGGATGCACTCTGCTCCCTTCCCACTCCTGCATCTTATTAGGACTATCTCTTAGAGCAGAGCGGGGGGAAAACCACTTCTGCAAACCCCAGCACGACCAGGGTTAATTCCTGTCTGTGGTAACACCGTATCTTTAATGGCAATTAGAGGGCTCGTATCATATCCTTGCTCACCTTTCACTGAATATTAAAGCATCCCCCAGAGGAGCTGTGACTCAGCACCTCAGTCATTCCTATCAGGAGCTCTGGTGCAGGAGGATTCCCTCGCTGCTCTGTAATTGCCTGAGCTTAGACGGTGTCTGCATCATGTCTTATGTCAACAGTGTGCCCTGTCCTCTGAGGGAAGCTCGCTACAGCCAGCTTTTCCGTAAGGTCCATCCCTGAATCTTATTTCCATGCAGGGAGTCAGAGCACAGTTTAGCAGCAAGCCTAAACAAGGGGGAAATGACTCCAGTGCTACTGCTGAGAGTACCTTCCCCAAAAATCATCACGCCACACAACCCAGCTCTGCTTTGCTGAAGGCTCTGTAATACAAGCTCTTGTTGCTGGAGTTTCCCTGCAGGTGGGCAAGGAGGAAGGCTGGACCATACAGCATCAGTTTGCTCTGCAGCCTGAAGGGAGATGGAGGGAAACATCAGGAAACCTCTGCGTGCCGGGGAGGCGACTGTGCCAACAGCCAGGGATGAAGGTAGCAGCAAAGATGTAGCTGTGGAGTGGGCTCCAAGGAGAAACCCGAAGCAGCAGCTTCTCCCTGCTAAGATCGACTGCACAAATTAGGTATAAGAATCAGCCTTCATCTCCTGAACCTCACACTCAAGAAAAAATAAAACAAATACTGAAACCTCAGCTGTCTTAGCACATCATTCCCCTGTGCCATTTGCTTCTCTTGCAAATATCCCCTTCCGTATTACTAAGTGTCCCCACCTGGGTTTCCTATAGAATGAAGGCTTATGCGATTACACCAGCTATACATTCATGTCCCTGCCTGTTTGACAGATGCCTTCCCTCCTTCTCAAAGCTTTTTAGCTCAGTGATACTCAGATCCTTCAGGCAGGTGGAGGAAAGACCCTCTCAAACTCAGAGGACAGGCTGCAGACACCAGGAAAGCCAAACTCAAGGCTCTAGTCCTGAATCTCTTCTGGTTTACTGGTCAAAGTTTGCTTGTTCTTACTGTTGAAGCCTCATCCTTAAAGATGCCCCTGGCAGGAAACAAATCCCTTGTGCTCTTCTTGTGCCTAATAAATCTCTTGTGCCTTCTTCTACACCCCAGTGGAGATGAAACTCCTGCAGTGTGTCCTCTCTGCGTTTCTGTGAGATCTGTCATCGCCCACGCAGGGTCGAGAACACCTGAGGCCCATAACCCTGGGACACTTCAATGCCTCCTGCGTCAAAGCAATCAAGGTATCTAAACACCAAATTAGGCACCTAAATGCCTCGGAGGAATGGAGGAGGTTTCCTCCTCCCTGGTTAGTGTCCCCAGCACCTGTGTCACCTCCCACCCACAGCAACATCTGAGGCAGCAAGACAGTGTCCCCCAGACTCATTAGTAAAGAAAGCAACCCTAAACACACACCACTTCCCTCCATCTACTTCCAGTCCCACATAAGCTGTTAGACACAGCCCCGTGGCACATCCCCAGCCCCGTGGTACGGGGGCCGCAGCTTGCCGCATGGCTGAGGGCAAGCAAAGGGGAGAAGGACGTGAAAGCAGAGGAAAACACCAGCAGGCATCAGGGCAGAGGACACAGCTGCAGAGAGAACATCCTGCCAGGCTTCTCAGGGAGGGGACGAGAGGTGACACATCACCTAAACAAGTCCTCCAGGATACCCAAAATACCAACATCCTAACCCCATTTGGGCTTTACGCATCCTAATTCATCATGACAGTAGAAAGACCCAGATGGTTGTTATAGCAAGCTGGGAGGTTATTTATCCCCTCGGTTTCTGACCCCTGAAGGCAAACAAGAATGGGAAAAGTCTGTGAAACCATTGGAGCGTGCAAGCATACACGTCTCAGAGGGGTTTAGCTTGCTCCTTCCCCAAACATCTGCATCCCTGCAGCTGCAGCCATCACCGCTGGATGGAACAGGCAGTCAGCAAAGCACAGCAGAGGAAGAGGATTGAGCAGAGAGGACAGACCCTGGAGTCATTAAATCCAGTCCCTCCAGCGCTCTCTCCGGTTCAACCTGTGCTGACCAAGCTGCTGGCCACCTCAGCAGACTCACTTGCTGGCTACTGCGTCCTGCATCTGTCCCAGCTTGCCGCTATACAGCCGTTCCCCTGCACTGGGCACAGTCAAGCCTTTGTCTGCTTGTCACAACCAAGCAGAAGCTGCACACAGCACCCACGGAAGAAAAGCTGTTTGTTTGCCGAGGAGTTAGCCACACAGACCGATGCTGGAACAATTCAGCCTTCAAGCCCAGCCGTGTGTTAGCCTCCACTGGCTGTGAACGCCAGCTCATAGCAGTCAGACATCACTGATGTCGCAACACCAATTCTGCCAGTTCAGCGGCTTCTTTGAAAGCCAGGGTTGAGCAGGAGCTAGGGGGGGGACTGCTGCCTGCAGAGCCAGGAGGATTGCACCGGGACTCTTCTCATTCCTGGGAGGTGGCATTGCCCGGTGGAGCAAGCTGGGAGAGGGGATTTTTCCCATCCCAGTACTGGGAAGGAGAGCAAGGACAGAACACTGGGGTTTAGTCCCACCTCTGGAAGGCAGTGTGGTCTAGTGGTTGGGTGAAATGGCTTTTACATATAGATATAGACTTACATGGCTTATAGCTACAGCTCTAGGGTGAGCTCTCCCATGGGCCAAACTGGGCACCACATCATCCCTCGTTCCCCTCTTCTCTACAAGCCTGTAAGGGGAATCTCTGCACCCCTCTGCAAGGGGCTCACCCTCGGTACAGCCACAGGAGGACTTACTGGGGTCGACGTAAGCCCAGCTGGGGTGGAGCGGGACCGATGGAGGAGGAGGGTAAGCACCAGACTTCATCCCTTCTCCCGCTGTTGCCTCCTCATAGGTCGGAGGAGCTGGTGGAGCCGAGGCATTGTCCTTCTTCTCCCCTTGCCCTTCGGAGTTGGGCGGTTTGTTGTTCACAGAGAGCTGCACAGAAAAGGGTGCGGGTGCGGGGAGGGGGAGAGATTAGACTAAGAACAGCCCAGAAACTGCCCTGCAATGGGAACCCGACAGGGCACAGATGGAGGTCTGGGGGTCCCTCCGTTGGATGAAGGGATCAGGAACTGGAAGGACACCCGGCACCTCCTGTGGGGCAGCAATGGGCCCATTCCTGCACCCCCAGGAAGAAGCATCCTCTGGTGTGATTGAGGGAAAAGATGGGAGAACACCTGACGTGATAAAGGGGAAGAAAAATTGTAGGCAGCCAGGTCTGAGGGGAGACAGAGCCCAGGGTCCTCCATGGTGCCTCAGGCTCATATGTAACATGGAAAGCATCTAAATAATTCTCTGCTTTTCAGCCTCCTCCTTTCTGAATTTCCCCTTAAAAACCAGCTTTCAGTCACTGGGCAGAAAATCCTGAACTCCTTCATTTCCACTTACACCCACATTTTGGGAAGTTTCTCCTAGCCCCCAGGAAGTGCTCTGCTTTGGCCCTCCAACATTTTCTTCTCATTCTCAGCTCATTCCCCTCTGCCCATCTAGAGGCTCAGCCTTGCTGCTTTCCATAATTTGAAGATGCAGCTAAGGGACTTGTCATCCCATGTCTTCAGACTATGAAATCCCAGCAAAGAGCCAGCCTTGGGCCACCTGAGAGCTTGATTCTCCTTGGGAACATTATCCACTTAACCTTCTAGATCTTTGTCATCCTGGGCTAAGTTATGAGCCTGGTATCCTGCGCTTGCTGCCAAAGGGGGTGCCAGCTCAGCATCAGGAATAGCATCCCCATGGATCACAGGGATGTGGGGCTACAAACAAGAAGTCCAAAATGAAGCAGACAGACTAACCAGCACTGCAACGGACAGCACAGTCCCTGTAAGAAGGTCTTAAATTACAGGTGTAACAGGCACTTGAAAATAAAGCCAGGGTACCAGCCTGGGACGTGCACCACGAGCAGATCCAGCGCGCATCGGCATAACTGTGCCACCTCCTCTGCCAGCTCATAGGGACTGTCCTCACCCTGTCCTTCGTTACCTATGTATACCTTGGGTATAGGGTGGCCAGACCCTCAGGGGTACCCAAGGAGATACAAGAGGGACGGTGCTGCCTGCATCCAGGCAGCCTCCAGCATCGTTGTCATGGCAATGGTGCACTGTGCAGAGGACGCATAAACCCCCCCTCGCTGGTCTCAGAGCCTCTGAGAACCCCAAAAACCCAGAGCTCCCTGGACCAGGAAGGAGGCGCTCAGGGCAGGTGCCAAGTACTGATTGCTGGGGGCACAGATGGGAAAGCACGAGCACCCCACTGAGCTCCCCGACATCTGGGATGCGTGGAGGAAACGGCCACGGGTCCAACAGCAGGGTTGAGCTGCACATCCAGCACCAGAAAAAACAGTTCCCAACCCCATAATGACACAGCCCTCCATCCCCTTCCTCTGCCGAAAACACCCCCATCGCAAGGGCCAATGCACTGGGCTGTGCACGGGTACCCAGCTTCCCCCTCCACAGCAATTGTTTTATTCCTTAAATCCCCTCCCTTCAACCCACTTTCCCCCTCTAAACATGCAACAATTATGCAAGCAGGACGACTCATTATGCCAGCACTGGCCTCCCACCTACCTTCCCCTGGGTCATGGCTCCTCGCTAACGATGCTGCCGGACCCTGCGAGCAGCAGCCGGAGGGAAAGGGCCACAGCTGAGCACAAGTCTCCTCGCCGGGTCCCTTCCACCCCCTCTCCCGGGATGTCTCGGCGCTGGCTGCAACCGCTGCAGCCTCCACAGCCTGCGCTGATGCCTTCACCTTCTAGCAACATCCACGGAGCAACGGGCGCTGGAGGGAGGACCGTACCATTCCCAGCCTGCAGCACAGGGGGAAGCCGGGAAAGAAACAGCTAAAACGGAGGCGAGCGGCCGCCGGCAGCGATGGGGAAGATGCACGGACACAGGGCTGGGGAGGCAGCGGCAGGGTCCCACACCACGGGGTGGGAAGCAGCTGCCCCAGAGATGCTGAGCTGGGGGCTGGGATCGCAAAGGGGAGGGAGCTGCGAAGGATGCTTCGCTGCAGCATCTCTCTGCCGCTGCGTGTCAGAGTTGACCATGGGCCAGGGAACAGCAGCTTCCACAGGCCCTGCTGCAGCCAGGCACAGCGACCGACCGACGAGGGCTCTCATGGGGGGCCGGAGGCCCCTCTGGGGCAGAGGGGAAGGCCCGAGCCAAGCTCTGTAACATGAGAGCAGGAGGGAGGAATCGCACATGGCCCTGGCTCCCTTCCTGACCCTTTCCAGTCTTTGCATGGAGGCGGGGTAGAGAGGATAAGACTCATTTGCCCCACACGCGTTGTCCTCTCTGGACTGATGCAGCCGCACCTGGGGGGCACAAGGAGGGTTTGGAGGTGTCCCAGGGCAGCCAGCACACCACCAGCACCACACAGCCCCCAGCACCACACAGTATTATTAATTCAAGCCCATGAAGGAGGGGGCTAAATGGAGAGTCCTGCTCCCAGCCCAGAGCATGTCCAAGGGAAGGGGCACAAGGTGACTGAGGTTTTGCCCCCCATGACAGGGGCAGGGGTGGAGGGGATTACAGTCTCAAGGGCACAGGGAGATGGAGACATCTGCTCTTACGCCACAGGCAGCAGAAGAGGGGAAAAAAAATTTCTCTTTACATAGTGAAGTGCTTCACATGGGCAGAAAATTTGTCCAGGACAGAGGAAGAGACAGACAGTACAAACACAGCACACCCTCTACCTAAACACATGGAGAGGCAGGCTTGCGATGAATGACAGATGTCAGCCGAGCAGTCTTGCACTGTGTTCCCACAAAATGAAAGCACAATTTTGGGCAGTTCGGGGACTACACTTAGGTTAGGAGCTGTGCCCCTACATCCCAGCTGTCCACATCCTCCCTCCGGTCCTTCCCCAGCCCCCTCAAGCCATTTATTGCTTGTGATGCCATAAGCATGCATCACACCTCAAATTAGTTTGCCAAGTCTATAGTACAGGTAGAAAAAATAAATTACCTTATCTGTTTACTCTGCCATGAAAGAAAGACCCTGTCACATTTCAGGCTCCCTAAACACAGTCCTAGAGAAGGTGAAGAATAGGCTATCTGCACGGAAAGGAGGTTGAAAAGACCATCCCTATTCACAGCATCTGCAAAGCAGCAGGCAATGGAAGGGTTAAAAGGAAAGCATGAGCTGGAAATGAAAGAATGCAGCCAAGCAATGTACAGCTGGCATCCATACAGACCTAGCCCGAGCTATTCAATTGGAAAGAGAGACGATTACCACAAGGACTGCAAAAACTTGTCAGGATTATTCAGAATCAATTAAGTGCCAGTTAACCACAAGCTCCTCAAGGGCTTTCATTCTCCTCGAGGTTGAGCAAAGGCATAAAACTGGGCAGGTCCCCAAGTGAGGGAGAGAAACTCAACCCAGCAGGTGGGGTTCTCACTGCTCCGGCCGAGCACAAGGAAACCACGCTTGGCTTGTTGACCCTCTTCAAGCATGGGACAAGCCAAGGGGTCAAGGGCTTGGAACAGAAACTCCAGGTGATGCATGGCATTGTGGTGAGAAAGGAGACACCCATTTTCTTAACGAACCCCAGAGGGACTCATCCCAGCTGCAGTCCCCGGCCAAGCCAGATTCCTCAGTGGGATAATGCAGGATCCCCACATGCTCCATCCAGAGCTGAAGGTGCTTCAAAGAGCTAAAATACTGGGTCTGGAAGAGGAAAAACCCTCAGCAAAGAAAAGCAGATAGCACTGCCTACCACAACAGCCCCCCTCTAAATAAAAAGCAGCAGGGAAGAGAAACCAAGCCCCTCCGCCACCCTGTTGTCTAGAAGGCCCATTTCCACCCCCTGAGCTGCCAGAGGCTATCTCGGTCTTCCCTCGCTGCCCAGCCCCAAAACAAATCCAACACCAACAGGCAATGTTTTCAGAGGGCTCTGTGAAACCGTCACGTCTCTCCCAGCCAGGAAAATTAGCTGGGAGAGCCCATGGGCTGCAAGGCTTGAAGCGAGTCTCATCTCTGCCACGGAGAAGACGAGGATGACTCTGAGCAGCTGATAGCAACAAAAAGCAGAGCCCTTCAGCCCTTGCAGGGACCGTCCTTCTCCACCAAAAAGCTGCTCCAAGCCTGGTTCCTTGCTTTCCTGTTTGAGCTGGAAGCTCTTAAATGTGCCCGAGTCCTACCAAGAAGGGAATTTTCTCTACATCGTCTCTTTTTCCCGATCTCACAGATGCATTAGGAGGATAAGTACACACAAGAGCCAGATTCCAGGTCGTGATGCCCACACGCAGCATCACAGCAACCGTTCAACATCCCCCATCCAGCTCCCTGACCAACCGCTGGTCCGGCTCAGCATCAGGCCATGTGAGGCAGCCATTTACCTGCACACACATACCTTTAATACTCAGAAAAAACAAAAAATAATAAGAAGAATCTCTGTCAAGGCCACGCCCTGCCAAATCCACAAGGGATTTCACAGGGATTAAAGCAATTTTGCTGAACACTCAATCACATCAAAAACAAGGTAAAGAAAACCTGATGGGATAATTAAGGGATCTGCTGCATCAACGTACATGATGGCACACCCACGAGCCCTCTGTAAATATGTTTTTCCCCCATCCCCAAGAGGGAAAAGCCCCCAGTGGCAGTGAATCCTTTGCCATGGACTTAAAAAAAAAAAAAAAAAACCACATTAAAAAACGAGGAATTTACCCTAGGCTTTCAGGCTGCTGAATTATCCATGGATTATTAATAATAAATCCTGCCACCAGGCTTGGTCCCTAGATGGGAGATTAACATGCAAGCTGCAAACATCAGGGCATGCATAAAGAGGGGACTGGAGAGACAAAAGAAATAAAAACACCCTTATTTTTGAGGGGCAAAGCCCTACCCTCATCTCCCATCCTGCCAGCATCCCGGGCACAGGGTAGGCAGGGAGCTCCCCAGTGCCTACCAGCCCCAGGTGAGCCACCCAGAGCCTCACCTCCACGAGAGATGGAAACCTGCTCCCAAGAGCCAATATCTCCCTTCCTGGCCAGCTCGTACCTTCTTGCTCTTGCACAGAGTCCTTCAGTTGAAATAGCCCTCCTTCCTTCCCAAGCTGTTCACGAACAGCAGAGAGAACTTCCCCTTAACATGCAATATAAGGAGCTGGACAAGCCAGAACTGTTTGGGGTGGGATGTTCTCACTGGCTTCTGCAATAAGCATCAGTCACTAGCTCAGGCCTACGATAGCCAACACTGGTGCCCGAGCTAAAAAAAGAAACCCAGCTCTCCATCACCCCCTTTATACCATCAGTTTTCCATTGCCTGGAAGAAAATCCTGCAAACGGTGCCCAGCTGAGCTGTCACACCTGATCACAGGCATCCCAGCTGCTGGGCAAAAAAAACCCAACCGACCCTCAGAAGGGCATTTTAATTAGAGAGGGCTCAAACTTCAGTGCTGGGCAATAGCTGTAAGTCAGCTGGGGACCATTATCTGGGTTGCTTGCTTGCAGTTGTTTGCCCATGCCGTGGGCCCAAGCCAGTGCCAGGATTTGAGTGCTTTGAGAAACTTTGCCCTATTCTTTTTAAACGCCTCCAGAGCTGCAGTGTGTGATTTCGGTGAATTGCAGGGAACACATCCCATTGGTGAGGTTAAAAAATAAACGGAAGCAAAATCCATGATACCCACAAACCACGTCAGAGAGTACCAACAACGCACGTGCATACACCAACCTAACAAATAGATAAATATAAAGATGAGGCACTCCCCAGGATTAAATTGTTCAGCAGCTCAGGAGTGCATTTCACTCATCGCTGCCAGAAGAACATGTTCTTACCACCATCGTGTGCATTTGATGCTGTTAAACGAAAGGAATTGCACAAGTATGCAAACTTGCCTCACTGGGAGTGGGGGAACGGAACAGGTTTGGGTGACACTTGGAGTGACAGCTTCATGCCACTGTGCAGTTTCTTCTTTAAACAATTATGAAGGAACTATATATAGTTCAATCCAGGGATGTGCACAGGAATTTTAAAATTCTTATGAGCCCGTACCACAAGTGACCCGTGGCCTTGCGGTGACGCAGCAGCCTGACACCCAGGACCCAGGCAATCAGCAGGGAGAAGAGATGGACGAAAGAGCTTTGCTGCATCACAGAGCCCAGATTTCCAGCACTGAAACTGGCCTAAAACCCAGGTTTCTTTGTGCTGTCCTGGAAGAAGCCTCTGTCTTTGCCTTGGAAGCTCAAAGTTAGAAGTGAGGAGGTTTCCCATCTGGCCTAATGACGTCCCAGGAACAGCTCGTAATGTGTTCCCTGTCCTCCAAGCCCAGGACATCTGCCTTCCTTCCCTGCGTCCCCAGGCGAGCAAACACCTTTGCGTTTCCTCCTTTGCATAGCTCCAGATTTCCCAGCGAGCTGCTTCCTTCCTCTCTTTCCTCCTCAAAACACATCTCTCCCATAGCATCCCTGTACACATGACTTCGCTAGGTCGGGAGACTGACGCCTGCCTTGCTGAAAGTAGCTTCATTTCCTCAAACTGACCCTTTTGTCTGCAGATTTCTCTCCCGCTGTTATACCATCAGTGACCTGATACACACTACCTGGGTCTGTCCGACTGGGTCTGTACTCTTGCACCAGGCTGTCCTTGCTCGAGATCGGGGCTCCTGCGCTCCACGGTAGCCTAAGGTAGAAGATTCGCAGTCTTGGCGTGCGCTCTTTGAGTGGGATTTTCACAGTTTCTGGTGTATGACAGTGCCTCCCCACCCCCAGCGAGACCTGACCCCTCTTAAATTCACGCTGCAGCGCATTTACGAGTTCCATCAGACCAGCAAAAAGAAATGCAGAGCTCCCCGGGCACCTCAGTCCCCACCCAGGAGACAGCAATGCTTTCCAGATGCTGGACTTTGCTGGCAAGGTCTTGGAGGAGCTGCCAATGCTCCTCTCCACTTTATACAATTCAAGGAAATGAAGCAAATTGCACTGACTCTTCAGGGCCAGATCCCATCAACACAGGCATAAATGCAGAAGGAAACCAGTGCAATAGCCCAGATTTAAAAAAAAAGTCCTCAAAAAGTCCTTCTACCAAAGTAGGATGGCAATCACACTGCTGACAACCCAATCCCTGCGCCGCGCCCAAAAACCCACACAGAAATAAAGGAACTAACCACAAACAAAAATATCCCATGCTGAACCTTTATTCTCAGAAGTGGAAAGGTGCCAGAGGCTTTATGAAACCAACTTTGTGGTTCCCTTACTGTTGCAGCCTTGGCATGGAATTTGGTGTCTGGGTAGCACCATAAAGCAGAGAGAGAAAGAAGCACATAGGGGAAAAGAGGATGAAAGGTGACAGAGAGGTAGTTTAAAAAGGATAGAAGGCGGGAAGAAAAATGTCACATTGCATTTAAAATTTAAAAGCAATAGGTTGTATCTTCTCCTATCTGCATGCCTTATGTAAAAGTAAAAGTTTCAGGAGCAGTTTCGGAGCCTGTCCTAGCCCTTCCCCAGCGTATGTTGATCACACGGACCGAAGGAGACCTCTGCAGAATCCAGCACAGTGGAAATGGCTAATGGCCAACCCTGAAGGCTGGTGCGGTCTTTTCATGGGTGGTATCCAACGTATCGAACTGTTCTGCTGCTTTCCCTGCTTTTCCCACCTTCCCAGATTCAACATAAATCTCCATCTCGTGTGGGAGGAATTTCCCGAAGCAATGTGGAAAACATGAAAAGCATAAAGGTTTTGTTTGATATGAAAATGATCATCACAAAAACAGCTCTCAGCTAGCAGCTCGGTGGAAAGAACCTTCTGGGAACTCACACCAAGGTCCTAACCTTGTTCCTGATGCTGTCCCCAAACAAACTACTGGTTTCCAAGCCAGTGTCGAAGCCCCAGTATAGATAATTTCAGGCAGATTTACGGGACAGGCGGCACCACTTCGTGACCACACAACGGCTCTGGGCTGCTGGTGAGATTGCACGTGCTGAGCTTCACGTTTTTAGGGTTGTGCTGAGACTGAGTTGAAGACGCCTCTGAGGAGCTGCAGCCACCAGCTTCCCGGGCCTGCCAGAGCCTGGCTCCATACCCAGAGCCTGCCTCCATACCCAGACCCCAGCTCCATGCTCCACCAAAGCAGAGGCGGAAGCACCTTCTTACTCAACAATTGATTTTAAAATGACTTCAGTTTAATGGCTGGGAGGGATTTAATGTAATCTGACATCTCATCTGGCTTTCTCTCTGTGATTGCTGCACTGCAACCTGAAAGTGGTCCTTTTTTTTCCCCTGTGGACCACGAAGTTTCTTGCACTGCTCCCCTTAGCTGGCTGTACAACAAGGACCATGGCACTGACCTTGGTCTCAGATGAAAGATGCTGTTTTCAGAAGCCAAGCACCTTTTTCTTTCTCCATCAATTCCAGCTGGTTGTTTGAGGGATTTTTGCAATAACCTACTTTCATCCATTTACCATTCACACACCTCCTCGCCACGTGCACCAGCAGCTCCCCAGGAAGGATGCTGAGATAACAGCCTCTTCTCAGAGGTGAAGTTACCAGACATACTCCCACTTCCCTCCCAGCAAAGATCAGGAGATAGCAGCCAAAAAAGTCCTGCAGCACAGGTGAGCAGTCAATACACAAATTGGTACCCACAGCACTGATGGTGAGATAACACAGGTATTGCAACAGCCCTCGCTCTGCAATCCCTTACGGTGATGAGCATCTCAGATCCACAGGGCTGCAGATGACAGGACAGGAGGGGACAGGGGACACTGTTTCTAGAGCCACCAGCAGTACCAATTCTTGGCAGTATCTAACCTAGCTTTTTTTTTTTTTAATCTTGGAGAATTGCCTAGATAAAGACATCTGAATCAAGCTCATTCACTTTCCTTTCATGGACTTCAGCTCAATTACTTCTGATTTACATAAAAATGAGGAAAAGAGTGAAAAGGCCAGCCACTGGATGCTCTCAGTCAATGTCACTGCACTGATGTCAAAGCCACATCCCCAATTTACACCCGCTGGGAGTTTGGCTCATTAGATGTGATTTGTTTTGCAAACATAACACTAGGTATCTGGCAAAGGGTGAAGCTGAGGTCTCCTGCTCAGTTCTGTCACCTGAGGATGATGTTGCAATCTGATTGATTTTAACTAATGTCACATTCATGCCTGGGTAAGTAGCAAAGAGCTTATGAGACTTGGTAAGGCCACGGGATCTATCTCACTTCAAAATCTGCTGGCTATATGGATATCCTGGTGCCTGGCTTTATTTGTTTTATGGATTCAAGAGAAAAAGCATTAATTATTTTCCTACAAGTGTTTATACAAAATATGCCATATCCTGGCCTTGAACTTCAGCACTCAAGGGAAGAATGCTCTCCCTTCTTCACCCCTTAAGGCATGTTTAAATGGAGGTCATCACCTAACTCAGCCCTGTCTCTGACCTCGTGGTAAGTTGAGATTGGCCCTATCTTGTCTACCAAGTCTCTCTGCAGAGGCAGAAACCACGGTTTCTCCCTCTCCCTGGTTCTTGACAGTCTGGGTCTCATTAACATGTTGTTAGAATGATAGAATCATAGAATTGCCTAGGTTGGAAAAGACCCGTAAGATCATCTAGTCTAATCGCTAACCTGGCCCTGACAAGTCCCCCACTAAACCACGTCCCTAAGCACTATGTCTGCTCGACTTTT
>JAVKLA010000017.1:2268916-2327485 GCA_034782735.1 Sagittarius serpentarius | reverse complement strand
CACTCGATCCCCTCGTCCAGATCATTGATAAAGATGTTAAACAGGACTGGCCCCAATACTGAGCCCTGGGGAACACCACTCATGACCAGCTGCCAACTGGAATTAACTCCATTTACCACCACTCTCTGGGCCCGGCCTTCCAGCCAGTTTTTTACCCAGCGGAAGAAAAATTATATTTTCCTGCAAATCACAGGAAGAAAGAACTAAATCCCTGCCTAGGTGCTGTACAGAGATCAGATCATGCCGGGGTCTAAGGCTTCATGGTCTTCACAGATATCAGGGTTTTATATGGCCACCAGAAAAGTGTTCTGATCTTGACGTGATCCATAGCCCAGCTCCATCAATGCCAGAGTCTTGCTGTCTGCTTTGACTAAGACCCTAGGCAAACATTCAGGACTGAACTTGCAAGTCCTTGAGATGGGATAAAAAATAACATGAAGCCTTCTTCTAACACCAGGCCCAGTTCCTGGCCCACGCTCAAGCTCAATTCATTAAAGTCAGTGAAGGAAATCAGGGCTGCATTAATCCTTCTGCTTCAATTAAAACAAGAACAATAAACACTGCAAGAGCCAGCAGAAGTTTTGCATGAATAGGGATTTAGGATTTGGCCTGAAATGCCGGAATAGGTGTTGATTTTCTTCCGTTTTGCTCCTCTGGGTGAATGTCCTTTTGATGTAATATGACAATGGGAGAATATAACTTTTCCTGCTGGTCACCTCGCTTTAGGGAATACAGACATTATCCTCTGCTCCGTCTGTTCTCCAACCAGGAGCGGGAGAGAGGTAAGACTTTCCTGGTACTTTTATGAACTGAAATTAAAAACATGCCTTGGTTTGCATTACAGCAAGGGCTGTGCTGTTGCATCCCATCACAAAACAACCTAGAGCTAAAAGGGGTCTTAATCCGCTCCCTCGATGCTCTGCAGCTCACTGTGAGCAGGCACCTCTGTACGCCCCATCCTGCAATGGGCAGCAGGAGCCTAATGGTTAACAAACTCCACTTAGAGGAAAGCGAGGGACCTGTGTTTGGTCCTTTCCCTGCCAGGGGCACCCAGACCCACAGACCCGCCTGTCTGGGTAATGCCCACGAGGGTCAGGACATTCAGGGTGGAAAGGTCCCTGGAGCCAAACTAATGCTGCTGCAGGTGCTCTGATTCCCAGGTGAAAAGCTAGCTGAGGTGTTTCTGCCCCTGCTGATCCCAACACAAAATTGTCCATACCCTCATCCCCCTCTGCTCTTCTTCCCCAGGTGTCCTGGCAGCCCATGGCTGCCATTCCCCATGCTCTGCTGGGGGCCATGGATGGGGCCAAATGCACCGGCACATCCGTTTATCCAGGCAGCAAGGAGAAAACCTCAACTGAGAAACAAGAAGATTAGTCTCAATACTGGAAGTAAGATTTTTTTTTCCTTCTTGTCCTTTCACTTTTTTAAAGGCTTCCCCTAGAGAGCTCTTAGAGGTAGCATTTTCAGTTTTACACCTCCTTTCTTGGAAAGAAAACGTGTTTCAATCAACAGCAGAACCAATAATAGCCAGGTTTGTATAAAGTTTTCTCCCAAGACTTACTCCTGCTGTGGATTCTGCAGTGTCTAATAAGAAGGGTATTTGCTGACACGTGAAGCATGGGTGCGGGTTGTCCATCCAGCTGTTGGAGAGGAGGGGGAGTTGTCTGCAGGCCCTCTTTACTCACGGAAAAGAGCAAAAAACGGAGCTTCTAGTGAGGTCTGGGCAGCACATGCATCTCCTGCGACGGATCAGATCCAAGCAGGAAAACTCACTGTTGTTTATGCAATAAATCTTTTATTCTCTGTGGCTTGGAGGTATTTTAGATGGAATGGAGATACCTTAAAGATGTTTATACTTTCCTGAAAGCCAGGGAAGCAAAGATATCTGAGCCATCTAAATCACTCGAGAAGCAAGTTGTTGTGCAAGCACAGTTCCCTCGCTTGCAAAATGTTCTTCAAAAACACGTTACCAGGCCATTTTCTGCCATCGAGAGGAAGCACGGTGTATCAACCCTCGGCAGACGCCAACACGCTTTTAATGAGCATTTGCATTTGATCCCAGGGGAGGGCTGATAATGCCGTTACACTCCAACGGCTGTGGACTAAAAGCTAAAATAATGCACTTTCCCAACTCACTTGGCTTCGCTACAGGGCTGCAATGCTCCTTGCTGCTCCTAAAGCTGCAGCACTCTTGGTGTAACGTGTAAAGCCACGTTACCGTCAACACCAGTGGCTCCAGGAACCCCTCCTAGACACAAGCAGAGCTTCAGCAATCCAGTACCAAGCTCTTCATCTTGCTTGGTCTCCCATTTCTCCATTTCCCAGGCATATGGCAGGATGCATGGCTGTGGCACTGCGCAGCAAGGCAGGAAACCTTGGCTCTGCCACCGAGCCACCGCCTGGCATGAGCAACAGCAGTGTCTGGCTTCGTGCCCTGGACCCCTCTTTCTGTAAAACCAGAAGGATTACAGTCGCCGCAGTGCTAGAGGTCCCTGGGTGAAAGTTGGGATGCGTTATTATTCTTGCTGGAAAGCAGCATCTCTCAGCAATAGTTTGCTCTGCCCCGCAGTGAAGACCACGATAGCAGAGCTCCCTTTCAGTAAGACGGCTCACAATGCAACACCAATCCTTTCATCATGGTGTGTAGCACAAACCCACCGTCCATAGCACAAACTTCTCAACGCGCAGCATAAACAAGATCCACAATGAACTTTTGCATCACCAGGTAAAAGTGAGGACCACGAGGCTGCATTAGACTTTTTAGTCGCTGAGAGCTAATCCTGCTTACTTCTCTTTCCTTTTAATTAGTCTTCATTAAGCACTGATACATCACAACTCGCTCACCATGAATAACTATCAATCAAATCGGATATCAGCTCTGGTTAATTGCCTGTATTTGTTCTTTGTCATTCCCTGCACTAGTAACAGCCTGCATTCATAACCAGTCCCTGACATAACTAGTTCTTGAGTAACGCTAAGCTCAACAAGACTGTACCAGGCAGACAGGAGCAAGATCCTACAGACTGGATGTGACCACATTTCTGTGGCTCATCAGCACCCCAAATATATTTAGCCTCACAACCTGTTTTATGAGATTGGCTTCATTGCTGGAAAACTGGAGGCTAGAGCAATGCCTTGATGGGCCAAAGTCCCCAGGGAAGTCCAAGAGAAGGATTTTCGGAGGAAGAGGTTTCCTAGGACCACAGTCCCACCCCCTTCAGACTCACCCATGACTGGACTTGTTCTCCCTGTAGTCTCTCCCTTGTTAAGAGCAATATCCCCAGAAGCATCTTTTTTACAGACAGGACAAGAATAGAATAGAATAGAAGTAGAATAGTTCAGTTGGAAGGGACCTACAAGGATCATCTAGTCCAACTGACAGTATTGTTAACCACCTTTTGTGGAGGAAGGAACAGGCTCTCACACATCCTTATGAGTCCCTTCCAACTTGAGATATTCTATGATTCTATGATGTAATTTGAGCAATATGGAGTATTTTGCATCAACCTTTCACATCAGTTCAGTGGCACTTGTACAGTTCCTCTGGAGGGGAAGAATATTTGGTTTATCGTACAGCAGCAGTCTTTGTCAGAGCCAAAAAATGGACTCTCAGTTCTGGTACTCTGCATCCCTCTGAAATAAAATGGTCATTTCAACTCCAGCCCTACCCTGGGGGAGTGCTTCTCCCAGCTCACCATGCCTTAAATCACTACAGTGTCTGCTAACGAGGGGATAAAAGAAACAAGTGCTA
The DNA here is from genome assembly GCA_034782735.1 of Sagittarius serpentarius. Lineage (NCBI taxonomy): Eukaryota > Metazoa > Chordata > Aves > Accipitriformes > Sagittariidae > Sagittarius > Sagittarius serpentarius. Next base: position 2,323,731 of record JAVKLA010000017.1, on the reverse strand, counting down.
TCTTTCCAGCAAACCCACCAACCCTAATGACAGAGGGAGCAAAAAAAGGCTTTGCAGACATCACCCAGGAACGGGCAAATGTGCCCTAAACAGTGGAAGAAAAAGGAAAACAGGCTTGGGCAATGAGTGGATGGTTTGATGTGAAGAACCGTGCTCCAGAGATGAAAATATCATTGCTCTTTTGGGGATTAACACCAAGAAGTAAAAAGACATTTCTGAAGAGCTGAGTTGGCCAAAATCCCTGTAATTAGAGCACAGCCGGTACTCCAGCTGTGCGTGTCATTTTTTCACACTAGAATTTCTTTCCTGACAGTCATTTCTTGGGGCTGGTTCCCATTTTTCTGGGTAGGAAATCTGTGCCTAGGCTGTAAAATTCTGGTACTCTGAGGAATCGAGTTGTAGCAAGGCACTTGGAGATTTGTGCCTCTGAGAGACTCTTCTGCATCCACTTTTGCCTGGTTATTTAACCACAGCCCACATCCTGCTGTTCAACACAACCCAACCTCAGCTCCATCTCTAGCTCTACAGACCCCCCCCTTGCTTTCTCTCTTCTCCATGCTGCAGGTGGTAGAACTTGGAGAAGAGAGGAGCAACAAGCACCTCTAAGGATAGGTCCCCTAGTAAGAAAGCACAGAAGAAAGGGAACAGTGTTTCATGGCATTGCTCGAGGCTGATTTATGACCTCCCAAGGGTGGCGGAGGCTGCATTCCCCAGCTTTAATAGAGGGGGCAGGGTCTGATGTTCCCTCAACTGGAACACAAATGAAAAAAAGCATCAGGTTTCCTAGGACCACAACCCCATCTCCTTCAGCGGGTGATCCTTTGGCCCCCCGCACCTATATATACATATGTTGTCCCCCTGTCATCCTCTGTGGACACAGCAGCCACGGTGGCAATTGCCTGAAGACACCACGGGCAGGGTCAGTCCTTGCAGCCTCCAGCAATCACCAGTCCATGATGTGGGAACTGCGATCTGTAGCCTTCACCCGGGCTGTCTTTGCAGAATTTCTGGCAACTTTAGTCTTCATCCTCTTTGGCCTGGGCTCTGCTCTGAACTGGCCCTCAGCTTCCTCCCCAAGCATCCTTCAAATCGCGCTGGCTTTTGGCTTGGCCATCAGCACACTGGTCCAAGCCCTGGGGCACATCAGTGGAGCCCACATCAACCCTGCAGTAACGGTGGCTTGCCTCATCGGCTCCCAAGTCTCCTTCCTCCGCGCAGTCTTCTACGTGGTGGCCCAGCTCCTGGGGGCCGTCGTGGGGGCTGCCATTTTACATGAGATCACCCCAGCAGACTCCCGGGAAGGCTTGGCCATCAACAAGGTAAGACTTCAGCCCATGGATGGGCTTGGAAGGGAGGAGGAAGAATTGGGCAGGGCATTTAGGAAGGCTGAGGGATGTGAAGAAGGGTTTTGTGGCCAGCAAAGACCCTCTTTATTTAGTGCTGGGTAGGAAGCCACTGTCAGCTGCAGCCCAGCACCACCAGCCTGCTGCACCAAGGGTCCTTCCAGGAGCAGGGACAAAGGCAGGGCTCCAGGCTGCCTCCTCTGCTTTTTAGGATGAAAAACAGAGGTATGATCCAGCTGGCCACATAGACACCTGCCTTAGAAGAAAAAGCCGCCATTATCTCAGTTTTATCTAGGGATTTATTGTGGGGGAGCTGGATTCAGAGGAGACCAGGTGTTCAGGGACAGACAGGACCAAACGTATCACCTCCCCATTTCTCTTGCCACAAGCTCATCCCACTTTCCCGTCTTGGTGTGGGTACGGGCAGCCTTTTCTCCCCTCCGCGTTAGCAATGCCACTATTTACAGGCTGCAACGCCAGATTCCCAGCAATGGGGATGTTGTGCCAGGGTGAGGGCCGGGGGGGATGTTTGGGTCTAAATCCCGGCTTATCATTAGATAGCACTGCTCGTTAAGTTGCTTCCCATTGTGAAGGGATGCCCACACCAGATCCAGCTGGTTCATCCCAGTGCCCAACACAGACAGGTGCCCTGGCAGTGCCACTGCGCAGGGCCAGAAGCACCACAAGGATCCCAGTCTGGTTTCAGACACGCAGGGAAAAAAGAAAACCAGGGAACCTTAGGAAGCCATGAGGGGACTCCCCAGTGGCATGCCAACCTCCAACATCCCCTTCCCTGCCAATGCACATAATAAAAAGAGGGGGAAAAATAATTAAAAACTCGCAGGGTTCACTATCCCCTCTCCATGCCCCACCACTTCTCTTCAGATGGATACAGGCAGCTGCATCTCCTGTAGAGACACCCATGCCAGGACCAGCATCACCCGAACCCAAGCCGAGCAGCGAGGGAGGAGGCAGGCAGTGTGTTTTAGGAAGCAGCACATGGAAATCCCCTTTCTTGCAGCAGGGAGGCACTGCCAGGACCCAGCTTCGCTGCCAAAGACATTAAGAGGGTTGAAAAAGGGATTGTGCATTAATCTGAACAAGACTATTAGCACTGATAATAGCTGAGGTTTAATAAACTCAACAAAGCAAGCAGGAGTTTTAAGAGAGCGTTTCAAAATGCCCAGCTCTGTTGTTTTACAGTTTAAACCACCTAAGAGAGGGAATAGAGATTTTGATTTTTTTTTTCCCCTGTGGGCTGTTCATCTTGCAGCTGCCTGCACAAATTACCCTTAAAAAAGAGGGGGGAGGGGGAATATTGCAGAGGAGAGCGAGCAAGATCTGGCTCTGGATCTCAGCCAGGAGGGCAATTGCCGCCTTTGTGGCATCACTAAGCAAAATGCTCTCAGGATCAGCATTTGGGAGGATGCAGAGTGTCTGAAGCAGGAGTGACACGGGGAAAGAAAGGGCAGAGATGTGCCAGTCCAGGCTGGGGGAAGCAGCAGTGAAGGGAGACCGCAAGCAAGCAGGACTGCCAGCTGCAGATCTGGCTGGCAGCACCGCCAGAGCCATCCAGATCTGGATGCAAAGCCACCAAGGAGTAATAAAGTGTCAGAAAGCAGAGATGGAGGAGAGGGAGTGCAACCAGGCACAGCTACAGATTGAATCTGACAAATTCTTTCAGCCAAAAATGTGGGGGAAGGGAAATTTTTTTTTAATGCCAAATCATTTCTTTTTGACGTTTTCAAAATGCAATTTGTAAACATTTCCAAAAGGCATTTTGCATTTTAAGTATGAGGAAAAGGAAGAAGAATTCCCAGGGGGAAAAGAAGAGTGGGAAAACATACCCAGAAAAATGCCAATAAAATATTTCCTGCCAGGTCAATCAAGTATTACCGATTGCCCCACCTTTCCTTTTGGCTGGGAAATTTTTCCTCCTTTTCATATTTGTGCCAAAAATCTCACCTATTTCCTATGTCTGCTTGGTTCCCTTGATTTGGGTTTTCCCCTCCACATTTCCAATCCAGTCACCAAACTTGCCTGTCCCTGAGACACATTTTTCCTCCTCTTCCAGCTGCACAATGAGACGACGACGGGGCAGGCAGTGACCGTTGAGCTCTTCCTCACCTTCCAGCTGGTCCTCTGCATCTTTGCTTCCACTGATGAACGCCGGGAGGACAACCTGGGCTCTCCTGCCCTGTCCATTGGCCTTTCTGTTGCCGTCGGGCATCTCCTTGGGGTGGGTAGAACGGGCTAAACTCAGCGCTTTTTAGGTTGTCTTTGTGTTTATGCCCAAAGCCTGCTTAGCTGCATGCTCCGGGGTGGATGGGGGATTTGTAACTCGTGTGGTGCCCACGGCTTTCCAGTGGATAGAGGAGAAAAATCCCACCAAAGCCATAACAAAGCCATAGCCTGAGCTCAGCTTTCATTGGGCATGAAAAAACTTACCCTGCTGGGCTCTGCGGCTCCTTGAGTCCTGTACGGAGCTCCAGGGAGCAGTGGGGTCTTCTATCCCCCAGTGAATGTGTTAGCAGCTGAGGCACTCAACACCATGATAGGACTGGGAAGTATTTGGGACGGACACCCAGGGAAATCCCTCCTGGATGACAAACCAAAGCAGCCCCCGACGCTCCCAGCTGCTCAGTGCATGCTTTAAAACCGTGATGTTTACACCTCATCTTCCCTCCTTAGCGCTCTGCAAGCCCATGTGTCTATGGGACTATTCTTCTCCTATCCTCAGTGGCAAGGAGCAGCAATTTGCTCCAGGACTAGGCACAGCAGGAGCTTGTCCCCACAGCCTTTGTCATGCTGCAGAGCACGTCACCCAGCCTGCAGCTGAGTTGCACCATGCTCAGGACACGGGTGCTCGCACAGAAGATGTGCAAATACAGGCAACTTATCCGCATTGACACAGGCGGTGGAAGCTGCTAGCATCCCTTTCCCTGGAACAGGCATGCTGGAGGGTGAAACATCAGCTCAGTGAATGAATCATGCTAATAACATACCAGGATTTTTTAAAATGTGCTGAAAGGGCTTAATGCTAACAAGAAGTGTGGTGTTTCTCGGCAGATCCGTTACACTGGCTGCTCCATGAATCCAGCCAGATCTTTCGCCCCTGCTGTGATAGTCGGAGACTTCAGTGACCACTGGGTAAGAAGTTGGGTCTATGTGCTCTTTTGGCAGGTTGAGCCCCCCGAATTACCAATATTCCTCGAAATCCACAGAGCCAGCCAGATTCCTGGCATTTCCACACCAGCTCGCAGCTGGATGAGAGATGTAGAGATTAGCAAAAAGAGGTGGGGCTGCTGGGTGCTGAATTGGCTTACCTAAGCAGGGAGCATTGCAACAGGAAAAGCGTGTGTGATTTGTTGACCGTGACTTAGCGAAAGAAGCAAAACCAATGGAGAGTGGAGCTCTTCTTACCGGTCCTGGGGACCTTTCCTGGTTCCAGTTGCATCTAGGCACACGTTTTCCACCAGCTCCTTTGGGAACACTCCCAGGCATTTCCATCTGCAAAGAGAACGTTCGGAGCCAGAGCTGTGGTGGTTCAGGTTGACGTGCTCAGAGGTGTCCAGCCCAAGCTGGTAGCCTCCTCCTCTCTATAGCAATATGTAAATGGGTGGGAAGACGCTTCTCCAGAGGAACCCAAATCATTAAGTATGCTCACGATGGGCCCATCATTAATGAAGATCACGCTGCTCTCAACGGAGGAGGAGACAGAAGAGGATGGTTAGGTATACTCAGGCACAACAGCAATGGATGGGAGGTCAGGTCAACAGCGATAGCCAAAGCAGAGCTGGCTTCTGCATTTTGCTCCCAATGCACACAGGGTAGGAAGGAACATAAGCCCCTTGCAATGCTCTTCAGAGATCCTGGTTCCTCTCCTCCAAACTCAGTCTGGTTTTTGCTCACCTCATTCTTCCCTTTCGCTTTCCCTCAGGTCTTCTGGGTGGGCCCCCTGGTTGGGGCAGCAGCAGCCTCCGTCATCTACAATTACATCCTCTTCCCACAAGCCAAAACCTTCTCAGAGAGACTCGCCATCTTCAAAGGCTTCGAGCCGGAGGAGGACTGGGCAGAGCGCGAGGTCCGTCGGCGGCAGTCAGTGGAGCTTCACTCCCCACAGACCCTGCCAAGGGGGATGTCTGAGAAGGTGTAGCCAAGCCTCCCCACAGGCCAAGAGAGGAGCCGGGGAAAACTCTGGCATACGTTTTAGAGACGGTGCTTGTTCAGATGAGCGTTTCACCTCTCCCCTCTCTTCCTTCATTTTTGCTGGTGGACTAAAGTTGTCTCATCTCCTGGGGAGATGCACTGTGATGGTCCAGCCCACCTTCTGTCGCCCAGCTCTCTCCATGGCCGACAGTTTTCTGATGCTAGGGGAAAATGCCATTAAATCAAAAGCACCAGTGTAGCAGCAGGAACGAGGACACTGGGATCCCACCCTGGGCCAGCTACTTCCACGTCCCCCTTACAGGAGGTAGCGCTCGGTGGAGTTTGTTGCCCTTCACGAAGAGCTCCGAGGCGCTGCGGAGAGTTGTTATTACAGCCATTTGCTGGGTGTGGAGGTTGCCACCCGATGCCTCATTGCTGTTGAACTCCACGCACCTGTCTCCCATTTCTTCTTGCTGCCCGGCTGTTTGCACGCGCACACACGCGCGTGTGCACACACACACACACACACAGGAGCGCTCGCTCCATGCCACAAGTATCTCATAAACTACAAGTTTTGCTGCTGCGAGGAATCACATTGCCATTTACCACCCTCCCCGGGGTGCAGATGCCCTTCGCTGACATGGAGGCTTTCCTGAGAAGCCGGGACTTGAGTTGCTGCTGACCCCACTGGGGAGCTCTTGCAACTGCTTCCTCCTGTGACAATAAGAAACCTCCTGATTTTCAGCCCAAATTCATTCACGGCTCATTTGTTCTCGGAGCGGTGTTGTCCTTTAGCTTCGATGCTTCATCTCTCTCTCCCCGTTTTTTGCCTTCTTTCTTCTGTTCCTGTTCCACTCTGATTCTCAGATGAGTAACACAAAGCATTTCAGGTGTGATCTTCTCCATCGCTTGCTTCCTACAGCCCAGACCTTTTTCATGGCTGCATCACACCAAAGCCTCATAACCATCCCACCACCCCTTTCTTCTGCTGTGTCAGGACCTGGTTATGGTTCCCAGCATAGTGAAAGAATTTGGGTTAGTCTTTGGGATGCAGCTTTGCTCTTTCAACCATTAATTTAATCCCATTTCTATTACTTACCCTAAAAGTCATACATTTCCGCGTGACACCCTAATGCTTTTTTCTGTTGGTGATGTCTCCCCAGTATTGCACCATCACAAAACATCACCACCACATTCAGGCTTTTTCTCCTAAAGCTGTTAATGGAAATACTCAATAAGATTGGACTGAGTTCCAAGTCATAAGGAACATTACCGATCATTTTCCTCCCTCTGACTGTTTTGATATGAACCACCACCAAAAGAACCTCCTGTCTTCCTTGTTGTCCACTGCACTCTACTTGTACCTGTCTCCTCCTTCTACTGATTTCATAATTTCCCCTATTCCTTGCTGTGTTCTTCCTCAAACGTGTACTAATGGCTATTGCTGGAGAGAAAAGGAGTAAAGAAAGCTTTGATCTGACCCAGACAAGGTGTTATCATGGTCTTCATTTCACCATACCAAGTGAGGCTGAGAGCATGGGAGCTCCTGTATCACCTCCTCTAGCTGCCATTTGCTGTCCCTGATGCCACGCTGTGAACCAAGGGGAGAAATTCTGTCACACGTACCAAGCTTTATTTGTTGTAGCCAAGGATCCATTTTACTCCACTAGTCAATTAATGCAAATACCCCCAGAAGGCCACTATCAAAGTGCAGCAGTTTTAGTATTGGTTTAACTCATTCTCTGCCACAGCAAAAATATTTATTCTGGTCCTCCCCTTTGTTCCTTCAATGGCAAAGGAGCATTTGAATATTACTTCAGAAAAAGCTTTTCAAAAAATCTGTCTATTCTCAGCAATGGGAATTAAAATCATGTTTCAAATCAATCAGAGTGTAAAATTGTATTTAAATCACCAAATACTCAGCTTTAAAAGCAGTTTGTGGCTTTGTTACTTTTCAAAGGAAAACAAATCCATGTATGGATTGGGAAAACCCAAAGAAAGTTACCCAGAAGCTATCCTGTCAATGATCTGCTGTATAAAATGCCATACGGCTGAATGTTTTTTGGGCTTTTTTTGGCAATGTTCAGGCTAATTACCTGCCTTTTCTCCTTCATATCTAAGCATTTAATTTATTATTTACCCTGACAATGTTTAAGACTCACATAAACTGCACAAGGCCCCAAAATGAGTTTTAATGTCTAATAATTACTGTACTCTTTCAAATAAAGTGCTTTAAATTCACTTCTACCCACTGGATTAGTACATGTGAATCAAATAACGACACATTTTTGGTCATATAATATATACACAGTCATATAAAGTAATGTCCCAGACCCTAAATCCCACAGCCACCAGTACACCGCAGCCCAGTTCAGGTTTGAGTGCCAACAACCCGTAGACGGGCAAAAGTGACATTAAAAGAATCACCTCCATCTTCAAAATAGGGACTCACAAAATAAAGACCATCCTCACTTCAGCACCCCTTGGGTGCTCTGATTTCTGACCTGGCCAGATTCTGGTCTCAGCATGCCAGCGTTAACACAAAGCAATCTCACTAAACCAGATTTTCAGATGGCTAAAGCAGCCTAAGTCCTCTCCAGTCAATCAGGAACGTGAATTTACCTTGTCTGCAGAGTTGTGTCACCGACTTCAATGACACTTCCAAAACTTGCACTGTCAGGAAACCGAGCCAGTCATTCCAGATTTACACCAGGGCAACCCAAATTAGAGGGCAGGATCTGCAACCCAGAGATCAGAGCTGCCACAGACCAACCTGAAAACCTCGCTAAATTGATAACACTTTGTATATTAGACCTCAACAGGAATGCTTTGAGCCAGGATTTGAAACCACCCAGCCATGCCTATCCATGAGATCAAGACTCCACAGTAAAGATCTGCAATATATATTGCACCATACATTAACCTTTATTAGCTTCATCATGGACCTGTGATAAACAGTACAACCATGAAACCAAAATGAAAAATCACTGTACAATGTGTCTCAGATCACATTGCTTCTTACAACCTGCCGTCCCTTGATATCATGAGGCTTTCTTTCACCTCCCGTTGTCCCACCTCTGAGTTCTGGAGGTCCTCAGCATGATCAGGTTTGGGGTGGTCATTCTGCAAAGCACTATATGTTCCTCGGGGAGCTGTGAAAATTCAAGACATGCCCAGACCCCTTTCCTTGACTTTGCTGCTTGGCTGCCACATTCAGCCCATCCTGTTGTTTTAAGATACCAATTAAATGCCAAAATACTGTATGTCTTCAGCAGAAATATATGATTTAACGGAAATACCTTTTGAACCACTGTGTTGTCACCCAGGGCATGGTCACACAGTCCCCCAGCCAGCTCTGGTGAGCTTTTCATCCCACTGGGTCTCCAGTGGTCCAAAACCACGCAGCCCAAACCCTGGCTGTGTCTCAAGACCTGGAGATCTGGAGAAGCTGCTGGGACCAGTGTCCTGGGCAGTGCTCCGCAGTATGGCGACTAATCAAGGCACCACAACGTTTCCCGACACACCAACCCTACCCAGGGGAAGAGGGACAGATGCAGAAGGTGGTAGAGATGTGCAAAGTGTTGTTTTGAAAAGTATTATTGTATTTCCAAGTGAAGGAAATCTCCCTTTCTGCACGCTCCTGTGCCTTCAACATCAGCCGTTCGCCACTGACCTCATGAAATGCATACTGATGCCTTTTACAGGTGTCTTGTAGTTAGCAGCGAGACATTCCCTCGTTTCAGCACTTAAACTCCATGAAGAAGGGTTGCAACACTTACCTACTGATTTTTTACCTTGTGTAGAGGTGGGTGAAAGCAGTCTGAAGGCATCCAAATCTCAGCTCCAAAGAAAGCTGAGAGAATCTGTCCCAAAAGCACAGACCTCAAACCTAGAACCTGAATTTCTTCTCCATCACGTGGCTGCAAATAGGGAAAGGGCAGAGCCTTACCTAGGAGAAAATGGAAAGAAAATCAGCCTGGCTTGGATAACACCAAACCCAGTGGTATCTTGGAAAATATGGTGCAGGGCAAAACACTTCACTTCTGTAGAGAAGGGCTCACAGAGGGGTAAAGAGCACAGCCCAGCTTCAAACCTCGGAGATCAGAGCTGAGTTTTCTGCTCTGAATTTCTTGGCCTGACCTTGTACAAATCCTCCAGATCCAGATTTTCAAGGCCATGTGAGCATTCAGCTCCCATCTGGTACCTGCCTTGCAATGGCATGACCTACCTAGGAGGCAGGCACATCATTACTTTTATGGATCTATTTATATATGTAGAAATATTTCCCAATCATGTTTTCCTTGAGGAGGGACCAGGAGGCTAAATCCATCCAGGAGAGCAAGAGGAGGAGGTAGGGCCAGGTATATTTTGGGAAAGGACCACAGACCTTCCCAGAAGGTGGCTGGTGCTCCATGGGGGCAGCCAAACCCCCAGCTAGTTCCTGTATCTTCAAGGTTTGCAGCGAGTCCCATTTCACAAGGCTCTGCCGAAGGGTCTGGGTGCAAGACCAGAGGCTCCGCTTCGATTTTCAGTCTGATTTTCCAGGAATACAAACAACCTAAAGAAAAATCACACATTTCTCCAGACACCACTCAGTGCAAGAACCTTTAGCTCCAGATATGATGCAACAAGGGATGCTACCACCACGACTCTCTTTAAATCCTAGTCAGTATATACTATCTAAATCTTTAAGCTGAGAAATTTCTTGATGCATTTGCTCTGCATCTCAGAGGCAGAATGGGGTGAAAAACTGGTTTTCCAGTTCACCAAGGTAATCAGCTGTCCACATATTGTCACCAATATTTTGCTTTGCAAAGTCTTGGGCTCTTGAAGCCAGGTGATTATGTGAGAATTTCAGCTTTTAAGAGTTTCTAGATTCCTCTCTGTTATGTTCTTTATGGCATTTATAGGTGCTTTGGAGCCTGGGCATGCTTTCTGTTCCGCTCTGCCTTGATGCAACTCAACCACCTCCACCCCAGAGCTGGCCCCTCTCTCCAGCCAGCTCCAAGCCTTCACGTCCCAGCAGCACGCCCAGCAGGATGGCACTGCCAAGGCAAAGAGGGGAGGTTGCTTTCCCGGTGGCTGCTCTCTCCCCACATCATTTCAGCATTTATTCCCAAGCGTGCTCCTTGCAATCTTGAATGGAGACTGCACGGGCGAAGACGACATTTTCCACAAACACATTTCAAGAGGAAAAACACCACTGCCCCAAACACAGCTCTGCCTGAATCCTGAGGACACCGATAAATGGCTGCTGGCCCATAAGAATTCAAAGTATTTCTCTAGATGAGCAGAAACGCAGCCTCTTAATGTCGCTGATGCAGGTGGTTTTGCTGGAAAGGGCTAGACCTGAAAATCAGGACGCCAGGGTTTCAAGCCCAGCTTTCTCACTGCGTGATCTCGTACAGGCCTCTTTTCTAACCAGCCCTTTGCTTTCCCTGATACACATTATTATCCCCATGTGATGATTTAATGATGATTTCAATGCAAATTAATTATTAAGGATGCTGGCATTTCCATTGCAGACCAGCCCCAAAGCATTTACATCCACTTGTACGCCTTAGAGACCATCAAGTCATTTCTAAGCAAAGAGCAGAGCAATGCTGTTATTAAGCATTAACACTCTTCAGCATTTAAAGAGCATCATCCCTGTTTACAGGCTCACAGGTTACTCGGTCACTGTGACCACCCGGCTCGGCGCAGCAGCCACCAAGGGCTGGAGGACAGCTTCAGGACCGGCTTCTCAAGACGAAGTGGTGGAACAGCAGCAAGGGACGCGCAGACATCCCCAAAGCCAAACTCAGTGTCACGGTAGAGGGATGGCGGGGGGGTTGCTCCAAAGCTGGCTCAGGTTACTAGGGGAAGCAAAAGCCTCGTTGCTCCAGGGCAGGAGAAGGTGGAAACACCACCAGCCTCAGGCCAGCAGAATAATCCCTCGCCTTTAAAGAGAGCGCAAGCAGATGGTGGGTTAGATAAGAGAAATCCTTGAAAGCCCCATCTGAAACACCTGTACAGAGACATCCGTACTTCAGGCTTCGCCCTAATCCCACCACTTTCCCTACCGCCACAGCAAGAAGCAGCCCCAGGAACTGAGGAGGAGGAGGGGAAATTTTGCTACTTCTTGCCCTAGTTTTAATTCCCAGTGCATACTCTTTTTTCCCCATCAATGGCTCGCTGCAAACTCCCGAAGCTGAGCCAGCAAGAAACACCCTTTCTCTTAAAAACAAACTAAACCGAACTTTCTCCTCTGGCCATCTAATACCAACTAATCACAGATTCCAACCAAACTAGTTGTCTCCTGTTACTGTTATTATTCCTGCTGCTATTATTGTGCCAGTTTTAAGGTCCTTGGCCGAGATACAGAGCCAGGTGAGGAGGGAAAACAAAAACCAGGCTAGTCTGGGTCTCAGCAGCATTTATAATCTGAATTTGGCTGCCTGCAATACCATCTGCCAGGCTTTAAGGTCCAACACGGAGCTGAATTCATTAGAAATCTGGGCTGCCGTGGAAATGACAAATTAATAGCAGCCCCATGCAAGCTCAGAAAATGAAATCACCAAACTGGGGACGACAGGGACCAACACACGTATTCACTTAATAACACACACGCCTCCGTGGGTGAGGCAGAGCCTCGGGAGGGCCCCGGGCGAGGATGAGGCATCAGCTGCCTTCCTCCCACCTGGGCACCCTGCACCCCAACCCAGCGGCGGGCTTGGGTCCCTATCCCCCTCCAACACATTCCCCTGCGATTGAGTGGTAGATGTGGGAAATTTTTCGTTGTGTTACTTTGTCTGCTGACGCCCGTGAGGAGGAGAAGGAGGAGGAGGGAGACAGCTGAACCTGTACTCCTCGCAAAAAGCCTCCTCATCTTCTTTCCTCCAAAAGCCTAGGGGTGAAACAAGGCGTGCGTGACCCCACCACGTAGGTGTCTGTCTGTCAGCAGGGACCTGCGTAATGCCTTCTCAACGTCTTGCCCAATTCAATTCAGTTTGACACATCAAAGGCACTTTCAGTTCATACAAGCTCCTTGGAGGGCATGCAGCTGGGGAGAGGAAAAGGAGCCTTCCCAACGCCTGCTCAACGCGGTTAGGCATCAGAGAAGCCAAGCCCCCGTGAGGAAAGTCTAGCAAACAGCCCCGGGAAAATAGGTTTTGAATGGCATGTTGTTAGAGAAACATCTAGTTTCTCTCCGGAAGTTTTCCCCATCATCTCCAGCCTTATTTGATTATATCTCCTAGTCAGCCGGAGGATTTTGCTAGGAGGTTATTATCCACAGTTGGGAACCTGGGAGAGCGTCTTGTGTCTCAACGCTGCTTTTTAGCTAAAGCAAGGTGTGTGGCGGAGGAGCTGCCAGCAAAACACGGCCACCTCCAAGGGAGATCTGTGGCGGGCACATTCCAAAAGGGTTTGCAGGATGGGAACAAGGCACATTTTATGCAGCTGGAGCCACAGACAGGGCTTAAGGGAAGTGGCGAGCAATTACTCCAGCTGGAATCTGGCCAGGGTGTCTTGAAATACCAGCTTGCAAAACTTTCACCAAAACACGCCAACGGACCAGGTGTTTCTAGGATAACAGATCTGGTCTTTAAGTCTGCAATCTTCCCCAGGATCAGCAGAACCAGGAGAAAACCATTATCAGGAATTAACACTGTAATGGATCGTCAGTCCCTTGAGCCTCTCCGGGTCTGTTTGCTGAGCTCAGGACTTTGGGTATGGCTGGAGGAGAAAGGCTCATTTATTTTTGGCTCTGGAAGAAGAACTTCTCTCTTCTTGCTCTGAAGAGGAATCCCTCCTAGCTGTTGACCCCACAAGATGCGTGCAGGTCTGACTGCACCCAGCAGAAGGCAGCAGTGAACGCGACTTTTTAGTGCTTTTTAAATGTGAAGAGGGATTTAAATGATTTTACCCATCTCCTGCACGCAGAGCTTTGCTCACCACGTGCTGGAGTGTGACTGCTTCTGTGGAGGCGCGTGGCAGCCACGGATAACCCCAGCCTGGGCTTGCTGCATTAGGCACGGAGAGATGGCATCGCTTGAGAAAGGCAAGATGCAATCAACCAAGCAAGGAGAGCAGATCTGGCACCCAAACCCATTTTAAAAAAAAAAATTTAATACTGGCACAAGGCTGCAAGGACTACGAGGGAACCAAGAATTCATTGTTAAGTGTCACTGGAGCCTTTTTCCGCCCCAAAACCTCAGTCCCCAACAGCTCCGTGTTGCACAGAGCTGAGAGCCTCCCCGCTCCGCTCCCTGCCAGCCAAGGATTTCCAGCTGGACAGATTTAGGATGGAGGGCAGGACCACAGGAATATGAAAGGAGACATGTAAACATGGCCTGCATCCATGCAAAGCCTGTGGCTTTATGCTGGCATTCCCAAGAGCAAAATCATTGACCTCATTGAGCAATAGCTTGAAAGGCAAAAAGAAAAGAAAAAGGCCCGAGATGACAGGGGAAGGATACACCCTCCCTGGCTACAGGCAGCGGGCACCCCCCAACTGCCAACCCACGCCAGATGCTCTGTAAGGAGCAGCAAAGCAGAAAGGCAGCAAAGAGGTCTGCAGTCAGGCTCTGCAGCGATCAGCCCTCCTTCTCCGATCTACGCCATCGCATTCAGCCTCCATCCAGGCACCTCGAGGAAGCCCCAGCTTGTCTGCGGCTCCCGGCCAGGCAAAGCATCCCCCAAACCCTGCCCTGCTCCCAGGACAATCGCAAGCCACTTGTTTCCTGGACTTGATCTGTCTTGACAGCCTGGGAGCAGGTCCAGGTGCTTAGCTTTTCTTTACGTTTCAACGTCCTGTGTAAATTGAAAGCACTCAGAGCCCAGCCCCAGGAGACCTCCTCCAGCCTGACACCGGCAACAAGATTTTCAAACAAAACTACAGTCCTCTCCAGTCTGCAATAGTAGCTACACCTCTGCTAACGAAACACCCAGAACCTGGCGGGAGGTAGTAAAAGGGAAAAGCAGAGGAGGGAGCAAGGCATCATTATGCAACCGCGTTATCTAACGACCACAGAGACACCCTATAGGGGCTCTTTGTTTGCAGAGGGAAGGAGAAAGAAATGCCACCAATATCTGAGTCACTGGTTCACCAAGAGGCTCCGAAGTTATTTTCAGATGGAAACTTTTCCAGTTTCGCATGATAATTTGGGAGGACTGGCTAATTCCCTGGCTCCACCCACCGCCTTGTAACACAGCTCCCTGCTGCTCTTGCATATATAGATAGGTATGGCCCTACAACTGGGTGCAGAGAGAAGAGCTTGGAGACAGAGGAAACGTAAACTTTCGTCCTTCCTAGCTGCCCTCCACCTGCTCCCACCATGAAGAAGGAAATATTAACCTTGGCTTTTGCTCGATCTGTCTTTGTCGAGTTTATCTCCACACTCATTTTTGTCTTCATCGGCCTCGGCTCAGCCCTGAAGTGGCCATCCGCCCTCCCCAGCATCCTTCAGATCTCACTGGCGTTTGGCCTGGCCATCGGTACGTTGGTGCAGGCATTTGGCCACATCAGCGGTGCCCACATCAACCCAGCGGTGACCATCGCCTTCTTTGTCGGGAACCAGATCTCCTTCCTCCGGACACTCTTCTACGTGATCGCCCAACTGGTCGGGGCCATCGCTGGGGCTGGCATCCTCTATGGCGTGACACCGGCCAATACCCGTGGCAACCTGGCCATCAACGCGGTAAGTCTCCCTACCTGGAGATAGTTCACTTTACCACATAGGCTTTCATTTCCTTCTGAGCAAGGAGCTGGTGCCGGCACCAACCTGGGGAGCCAAATCCGTAAGGATGGTTCATCTTGGCACATTGTCCTGCATGCACGGAAGGACAGGAATGGGATAGGAGCAAACACCGATGTAGCCAGCAGAGTATTGACATGACAGCTTTATTGTGTGGGGTAATGAATAGCATGTTTTTTTCCTCCTTTAATAAGTGCTTCCTTTATCCTAAGGGCCTGAGTGAGTCACCCGCACCATTGAGATGTTCTTGACTGCAGCCTCTCCACCTGGAGATCGGTGCTGGGATAGGAGCTGCGCCAGGACGGAGTGGGGAGGGCAGGGAGCAGAGCCCAGTCAAACCAGTATGGGCAGGGGGAGCAGAGGAAGCCCACTGTAACTGATGCACTGGCAGAAGCTGGGAAATGGAGGTGGATAGAGAGAGGTGGTGGAGAAGAGCTGAAGAAGGAGCAATGCATGGGGAGTGTGGGGGGGGGGGTGCAGAGAGGCTGTGAGCAGCAGGGGCTGCTCTTGGAGGAGGAGGGGAGACAGTGGGATCCTCTGGGACAAGCGGGGATGAGGAGCATGTCTCAAACCCTTGGGGCAGTGCTGGGAAGCCACCCGAAATGGGAGCAGCGGAGCTACTGCTCCAACCATGGCCAGGTCTGGACCCCTTGGAGCAGCACAGGCACATCGCAGAGGGTTCGATCCCTAGAATGACGTGCTGCAGCGCATCTTATTCGCACATGCTCCGTGTGCCAAAGCAGTCAGCTTTAGCTAAAAAACAGGCTGCAATGGCTTGGGTCACTTTGCCCTTCCCATACCCAGTGGGGTCAAGTCCATCTGACAGTCCCCAGTGGTTAGCACAGAGGTACTGGGACAACAACAGCCCATCTTACCCCCATGACTGCACCCCACCTTCATCCCGGCCCTCACCCTTCGTCCCCTGCCCCTCTGCGGTGGCTGCCAGCTGCTCCCCAGCCTCTTGGGGAGGTGCTGCACAAAGTGGAGGGGAGAAGAGTCAGGACAGCTTGCAAGGATCACGGGGGAAAGAAACGGAGGGAAAAAGGGACAAATCAGCTTGGGATTTGGTGGGAAAGCGCTGAGTGTTGTGGAGATAAGCAAACGGAGAGAGATGTGGAGAGCCCTGTGAAGGGAGGGGCTGGGGGGAAAGACAGATTTTGGAGCATTAAACAGAAAGAAAGATAATTTCTTCCCTTTCAGGGAAAGGAGCAGTGAGCCCTAGCAGTGGCCAGCATGGCACCTTGTGCCCCAGGGCCGGGCAGAGGACCTGGGGGGGGCTTCTCGTGCATGGCTTTGCCAACCCAAATCCACCAGCAAAGCATCCAAGAGCCCCCCTGGTGATGCTTAGCCCCAGGTTAATTATTGTCACTCTCGATGGTTTGCAGCTCAACAACAACACGACCCCAGGCCAGGCCCTCGTGGTGGAGATCATCCTCACCTTCCAGCTGGCCGCGTGCATCTTTGCATCCACAGATAACCGGAGAAATGGCAACGTGGGCTCCCCAGCACTGTCCATTGGCCTCTCTGTTGCCGTAGGCCACTTGGTGGGGGTGAGTGTCCGGACAGAAGGACAGGGCAGAGGGTCCAGCTAGGACAGGTGTCCCCAAAATGCTCTCGTGCGGTTGGTCCCAGAGGGAGCTGCATTGGGAGAGCCAACACGGGATATATCAGGGCTCCTTCTCCATGACGAGGGGTGGATCTCCACCTCTGTGCAAGACAGATGGCATCAGGGGCCATTTCGGTCCCTGCTCCTGAAAAGCTGCTCCTGTCTGCTGAGCAATATGATGCATCTTAACTCGGTCTCCTTTCCGCACCGACAGATCTACTTCACCGGCTGCTCCATGAATCCAGCCCGGTCCTTTGGGCCCGCGGTCATCGTGAGGAAGTTCAGCCCAGCACATTGGGTGAGCATCTGCAGCATGCCGGGACGGGCTGGCCGAGAGGCTGCCAGGGCCAGAGGCAGGCAGCAAGAGGAAAGGGCAGCACTTGCCACGGGGATTACAGGGCTGGGTGTTTCAGAGCCCATCCCAGGCCTGAAAGGATAAAAAGGGACTGGAGAACAAGAGAGGTTGTCCCCCTTGATGCATGGGGAAGAGGTTATCCCCATGGCACAGAGCCAGCTAGGGGACAAGCATAAACTCCTCGTGCAATGGTGCACGCTGAGCTAGGGCATCATCTGAAGTCAAAAAAATCCACAGAGGAGCCCAGCTTAGGCTTTCCACTCGCCCAGCGCTGCCTGCAAGCTCAGACCCAGCCTTGCAGAGCAGCCTTGGTGCCTCCTTTCCAGCACACCACATCTCTGCACTCAAAGAGCTTGACGTCTTCAGCAAGCAACAGTTAAGGGGAGTTCAGCCCCAGAAGTCTACAAGAACGGGTATTTGTATCTCTCCGTGGGCTAGGAGATGTGGAGCAGCGAGGAATGCTAGTGTGATGCCTGGACTTGGTGCACCAGCCGCCAAGACCTGCTCTCACCCTCTCCCACTCTCTCCCTTGTTGCTTTCTAGGTGTTCTGGGTTGGACCCATCCTCGGGGCTTGCTTGGCCGCGCTGCTCTACTTCTACATCCTCGTCCCCTACTGCATGAACATGTCCGATAGGGTTGCCATCATCAAGGGCACCTACGAGTCAGAGGAGGAGTGGGAAGAGCAGAGAGAGGAAAGGAAGAAGTCCATGGAGTTGACTCCACCATAGGAAGAGCTGGGAAAAAAACAAGCAAAAGGAGGGGAGGAAGCCCCACACATGGGCTCATGTGTGCACCAAAGCCAGGCAGTGAACACATGCAGCTACAGTAGACTCTTAAGCAAAAGTCTTATAACTCAAAGACCATCTGTGATTAAGAAAAAGGAGTATTGCAGTGTCTGTGTATATAATCCCGCTATGTGAGTGCAAGCGCTAGAACCTCTCCTAGTTTAACTGCAGCCAGCTAAGCCCAGCAAAGGAGTCTCAGCCCAGGGCAGCCTCTCAGCTGTGGTTTTACACCCACTCAGCTGCATCCTGCCCTCCTAGGTGTGAGTTCTGCACGATTTTCAGTGGCCTGAGACCACGCATTTGGGCACACGCAGGATTTCACCCCTGCGTCTGATGGCCCAGGGGACAGAAATACCACGTAGATACCAGCAAAGAAGAATGACCGCTTTGGGCAGGTGGGTGCAGCAAACTCCCCAGCTTTCTCCCCGCCACAGGACCCACGCTGCTCATAGATGCTCTTTTGTGCATTAACTGGTGCTGGTGAGTCCTGTTTATTCATGGCTGCAGAAAAAAACCCCGTGATTTTTGGATTTTGTGTTGCGATCTTTGTAATATAGTATATTATTTATTGTGAGTAAAGGAAACTTTAAAGAAGTCATGAGCACAAATCTGCTTGGGTATCAAATTTTAGGAGCAAAAATGGATTAAGCTGGATGCAAAGCCATCCCAAAGAGCCAGGGCAAGAGCAAGTACTTGGACCCCAGATCCTGTGGCAGCTGGCACCACAAGCCGGTGGTTTGGGAGGTGATAGTCATTAATCCTGAGAAGGACAAACAGGCACTAGTGTTGGCGTGGGGCGAGAGCAGGACGCGCCTCCCAACAGGGTGCCAGGTCCAGGGCACTTTGAAGCCCCTCTCTGAGGCTGGCATAAGCTGAGAGGAGCCAGCAGCAATCCTTCATGCACTTTGCCAGTTTGACTCGAGCGCGGCTTTCTGCCCTACCTGTTCTCCCAGACAGCTCCACAGGTGCCCTCAAAAAACTGACCCACAACGCTCCCCAGCCCCCTCGCTGGGTGCCAAACCCACACCTTCGCCCTGACCTTCTGCTGTAGCCCTGCTCTTCCAGTTCTGCCACAACCTTCTGCCAAAGCATCTAGCTCCCGACCTGGGCACGGGGACACCGCGCGCTGGCACCGTCCCAGCCGTTCCTCCCACCGGCTCCCTAAACGCAGCCCCGTGCGAAGCTCCGCCATCGCAGCCCCTCTTCTTGCTGCACAGATGAGGTTTCCACTGAGCGTGGACACCCAAGGAGGTGGGAGACGCTTGCCTGGGAGCTCCCCGATCCCAGATGCAGCGCGATCCCCATCAGACGGGTTATGCCACCTTTGCATGGCAATACCAGGGAGGATAGGCAGCATCACCTGTGTTTTAGCATGCCTAAGCAGATTTGCAATCCAGGCTGTGGCACCGCATGAGCCTGGGTAGCAGCAGACCCTTGTCTCTCATTTCCCCGTGCCCCTCTTCCTCCCCAGTTCTCAACAGAAGAGGTTGGTGACAAGCAGGAGGAGAAAAGGAGGTAGAAAGGCCCTTAGTTTGGATCACACAAGTCCTAGCAGAGCTAGGAAGCTAAAAATGCAACCTGCACCCTGTCTTAACACTCGCATGTCACCCCTCCTCCGGGATGGGCTGAGAGCTACAACCCTTCTGTGCCTCAGTTTCCCCTTTTGTAAAGGGGAAAGAATTTTAAGCCCCTTTCTCATTGGGAAAGGGCAGCGTGGTCACACGTGGCATGGGAGATGCTCTACAGACACCAGCCCCAGGGAAACATTAAAGCACCTCCAGATCCCGGGGACACCCCGCTCAGAGCAACCCATGGTGAAGCATGGCGCTGGAGCAGGTCAGCATCCCCAAAAGCTGCATCCCGCAGTCTCCTTCCACTGCACCCCTAGACCCTGAGGGGGCACCCAAAAGGTGCATTCAGACCCCCCCAGAGCAGGGAAACCTGGGCACCCCTCCTTGCTCTGCTGCTCTAAACCTCATCCACCCTAGAACCGGAGAAGAGATCCAGGAGCCCCAGCATACCCCACACCCCATCCCGGAGTGGGAATCGGGGGCCACCACAGCACCCCATGGAGGGGCCCAGCCCACACCAGCACCGCCAGCATGATCAACAACCAGGAGAAGAAACCCAGCCTGGGTGTGAGCCCTCCATGGGGATGAATCAGAGGATCCTGCAGCAGCGGCTTTGCGTCAGCACAAAAAGCATCCGGGGCCTGGCTCGAAAACACAGGCAGGATCACCCCATGCAGGGCTGGGGTCAGTGGAAAAGGGGGACACGAGCAATTAACCCCCTTCCCCAATGCACAGGCAGGGGCAGACCCTAAACCGCAGGGTAAATGCAGGCTGGAGCCCGGTGAGCACGCCGGCGAAGCCAGCAGCATCCCTACACAGTGCAGAGGTGCGGTGCTCAGCACGAGCCCTGGCACACCTTCCTCACCCAGCTTCTCCCTCATCCGTGTCACGTTTAATCCAGACCAAACCCTGGCATCCAGCAAGCGCCGTGACCTCGCCTTCACCGGGACAGAGCCCACGTCGCGGCTGGGAAACCCTGAGGTCCTCCTGCCTGTTCTCACCTGCCCAGAAAGGGGAACAGCAGCACTTAAAAACAAATAGAGAAATTAATTTTTTTTTTTTTTAAACATTCAAGCTTCTTCAGCCCCATTTTTAAGGAGATTGTTACCGCTGACCACCAGCCTATCAACACTCCCTTAGCAGAAATCCCCATTTCACAGAAAAAATACCTTTATTTCAGCAGACTCAGCAAGGGCTGATATAATCCCTGCGCATTCAAACCAGATTTACCTGTAGTGCACAATAACGCAGTCACAGCTACGCAACGCTCGTTTTCCCAGCTTGTCCCCCGAAACAGGAGTTTCCATTTCAGAAGCAGTATCTCAGCACACCTCCATCCCATACACCCACGCTGCCGCCTACCCTTCCTTACGGCCATGCAGATCCGGCACCGTTTTGGTTATAGAAAAAGTGAACTATATTGGTGCTTTGTATTACCAGCTATTTTTTCCTATTTTAGAGGTATATCACTAGATTAAACTATTACACCGAAGCACCCCAGCATACCATTCCTGTACGTATTTGCCACAATTAAGAAGGGGGGAATGGATGCAGTTGTTTCCTAAACATGCCTACTAGGAATTTCTTTGCACCAAGAGGATTTCACAGGCTATTTCTCATTCCTGAGTATCTTTTCCATTAGCAGGTAATTACTGCACAGCTTTAAAAAAATTCTTTTTTTTTTTTTTTTCCTGGCAGGGAGGAAAAACCCAACTATTTTCACATGTTGTAACAGTCTAGAAACCTTCTATCTTTTTACGCATCAAAGGGCTTCCGGGCTGTTTAAGGAAGGTCTCTAGCTGCTCTGTTTGTGTATCATTTAAAGTCCCTGAAAGCCAAGCTTGCTGGCCCATTCCAGAGACTGGGGAAGGAACCAGGTGCTTGAGGAGAAGCAAGAGCCAGTGGCAATACCTCAAGTAAACAAAGATTTTTCAATGGGTTGCAGGTGCCTCTTTCCTTCGGTCCCTTGCAAAGGGTCAGCCCCAGCTCTCTCCATCCCTCTGTCCCTGAGCAAGAAGGGGTAATGCTCCACAATTTGGGAGCACATCCCTTCTACCCTGCTACCAGCTCAGACTATTTTGCAACCCTAAGTGCTTTGCTTAAAGCCGCAGTTTCTGACTTCACGTGAAAAGCATGAGGCTGGTTTCACCTGGTGAACAAAGCAGAGCAGTGCCCTGTCCTGCTTGTGGAAAACCAACAAAAAGAAACCCAGGCAAACACCAGGGAAGGTGGAAAAGCATTGCGGAGGGGTATTGCAACCCACCAACTGCTGCTGGCAAGTCCAAGCAGCACAGAGAAGCAAGCCCCGCTCGCTCCAGGAGGATTTCCACCCCTTTGCTAGAGAGACCCAAACAGGCAGGGACCAACTCAGGAGCAACGTGAGCCACAAAGAAGCCAACGCAGCGACGTCCTCCCTCTGCACGTAGCTCCACACCGCACGGGGAGATGTGCAAGGCTTGCGAATAAAGACGTTTCCAGTGCATCACCCAGGGTCGATAGGCAGAAATGCTGCCAAGAGAGGAGAAACCTCTGTGCGGAGACATGGCAGAGGCTGCCATGGGTGTTGGCGTTAGTCATGGCACAGGCTGTGTCAGCACCCACCTCCTCTTGAGCGCAAGCGCCGAGTCTTCCCCCTCCTACTCCGCCTCTGCCTAGCCTATAGTTGTTGCGGTACCAATTCCTTGCGAGCCAGGAAACAGCTCACACGGCCGCTGAGGCCAACAGCCACCCTTCCTGTTGTCGAAAGGCATCACCCCGGCTGGGTAATGCAGCCTCCGCCTGAAGATCAGCTGCCATAATTTGTATTTTGCTCACTGGCTCGTATCGTGCACGATTTGGGGTTGAATGCAGCAGCACGCTGGGTCAGGCTTTGGCATCCACCAGCAATGGGCACCGCTGGGACAAGCTGCCACGCTCAGGTGAGCATGAGGCCACCAGCGCCTCGCTTGGTCCTTGCTTCAGCATCGCTGCAGTGCACCAAGACCCTGCTGTGTGCACGGGCAGACATGGGGAGACGCAGCACCATAACGCATGGAAATACAGGATAAGATGAGTGTTGCCCCAAATAAACCACCCAACTACAGAGAAGAAGGGCGGGTGTCCAGAGACCAGGGAGAGCAAGAGATCTGCATGGTGTCTCTGTTCCCACCTCAACACACTCCTACAGCCTCAAAAATGCCTCTTTAAAGCCCGGCCGAGTTGGGAGTTATTAGCAGGTGCCCCAAGGTGGCGGGGGGGGGAGGGCAGAAGGGGACAGGCGTTTTCCTGCCCTGACACCAAGCATGGGTGCTCTGGAGCAGCACCCATGGGAGAGCAATGGGTGCCCAGGGCATCTCTTGCTGCCCTCTGCTGGGATGCTCCATGGGGAACAGACAACGGACCAGGAAAACCCTCACCACAACAGGTCCACTTGAGGGGAAAAAAAAACCCCACTCTTGCTTCCACCCACCCTTCCCCAAAGACAGCCACAGCACCCCATGTGAAAAAAAAAAGGTCCCCTTCCTCCCCGGCACATGGGGACCGCAGGCTCAGCACCGGCTGGATCAGAGCTGCGTCACTGCTGCCAAGTTTCCTCTTGCTCAAACTTTTGGCCTGCGCTTTCCAGGATACGGCCCGCCGCTGCCCGTTTGTTCTTAATCACCCTCCTGCAAACAAGCAAAGTCCAACGGCGGCTCATATAATGGATCCTTGTCCTGCTGGGCGGTGACATCAATTAAAAAAAAAAAAAAAAGAGTAATAAGTGAAGAAGGGAAAATAAAAAAGCAACCCCTCAGCCCCGAGGTCTGCCTGACAAAGGTGCTTTGTTGGGAAAGGTCAGCTCCGGAGCCGGGAGGGTTTCCCAGGCACAGCCGCCAAGAGCAAGGAGAATGCGAGGACTCAGCAAGCCAGGAGGGGATTAAACGCAGCTTTGTTAAACCACAGCCTAGTGGAGGTCCCTGGGCTGTCCAAGCTCCCACCCAGGGGAGATGCACACTGAGGATTTGGGCTGGTTTCCTCCAAAACAAGAGGTCCCCAAGCTCAGTGCCTCCAACCAGCATCAGGATGCACAGAAGCAAGGGAGGACGAGTCCTCAAGGACCCTTCCCGTGCCGCAAAACTGCGGCGCTGGGCACAAGATCTAGGAACCAGTTCAGCTCAGAAACTACCCTTAAAAATAACCACTAACCAACAAAATAAAACAAATCCTCTGGCATGTGTCCTCCAGGATACAGGCCCTTCTCTGCTGGCTTGACATTAATCCTGTTTGGCAAGACAGCAAGAGCTCTTTTGCCCACAAGCAAGGTGCAGCTGTAGGTTGATATAATGCCTTCTTGTGCAGGCTGGAAAAAAAAGGATGAAAACAAACTTAAAATGTCTTACACAATTTGCGTCTTTAAAAAGCCACAAATAAAAGAAAAAATAAGAAAATCCATTCCCCTTCCCCAACAATTCTTTCAACATTTAATGGCTGGGATTTTTCCCCTCATTCCCAGGAGCTGTATTTATTTGGTGACAGAGCGGCTGTTTTCCTGCCAAAGCAAGATCGGCTAAAGAAAACGAGCCCTTTCTCCACTCTCTTAAAAAATTCCTTATTTTTTAAGCTACTTATCCAAACAGCCAATTGCTTTCTCACCGAGAGCCATTGCCCCCTACTTAGAGTTCAGAGTCCGTAGGAATTACAACAGCTGTTATCAGCACCAATCACCATCATAAGGAAAAGGGATATAAAACGCTATCAGCTTATTTTGTTCCAAATAGGTAAGAAAACATCTATGGGTGTTTCACAAAGAACTCCCATAAGAACAGTTAATCAGTGGATAAAACCTTCATTTAAGTGGAGTGTGTAAATATGCACCTACTAGCACTAGTGACATTAGTAGGCTTTTCATCTATACGTGTTTGTCCTGGATTTTTGCCACATCGTGTTAGGCTTTTGCTTTGGGTTTTGAGCTAAAATCTGCAGCTGAATGTCATTAACCAGCAGAGCTCAGCTCTCCCTCTCTGCAGGCAGCATCCCTACAAGAATGAGAGCCTGTGCTTGAGTTTACTCATCCTTCTGTATCATTCAACCCCCAAATACTCTTTTTTTTTTTTACATGGAAACAGCAATGCATTGAAGAACACACCTTTGCTCCAGCAGCCACCCCAACTTTCCAGCGGTTCAAGCAAAACAACGCCTTGTTGCGTTAATGAGACTTCCCCACCGCAGAGCGCATCCACCCGCAGCAAGGCGCGCTCCTCTGTAAATGAGACATCCTGCAGCACCAGGATCATCGGGAGCAAACATCCAGCAGCAGATTAGCTGCTGGGTTTTCAGCCTGTGCCATTGCTATTTAGCACCAGCCTGACAGTCTCAAAACTAGACCAGAGCCGTCAAATCAGGTACCCACGACTGCTAGGAGTGTTTCTACCTGGGCATGGGAGCTGCAGCTCTGAAGGCAACCCCTGCCCCAATCAGGTGGGGCTCAAAATCCTCCTGTACAAGGCTTGAGCGCTGCAAGAATAAATTCTGCACTAGCATCTTGCAAAAAGGAGGGCTCAGACAATTCAAGTTAGCCAAAAAACAGCCGGTGCAAGCAGGCAGACAAACTTTCAGTTTCCAGGTGAAGGAGCTGAGGCCAAAGGGTCTGAATTCTGCAGCTGCAGCAGGGTGCAACTCCCCAAGTTCATCATTTGACATCCCCTGGGGTAGATTGGAAACCATAGGCAAACATCCCCGGCTGAGCAAACACAGCTTCTCTATCTAAACAAGCAAGTGAATCTTGAGGCATAATTGGTCATCTGATTGCACCAACACACCCAGGATTAATTGTTGCATTTGAATGTGAAGAAGTTTTGATTTATGACATGATCAGGTTTCATTAGCCAGTTACCAACGATTGCTGCTAAACTAAAAGCCATTGTAAACAGCCAAAGAAGGTCTCTAATCGGGGTTTTTTTGCAAAGCTAAAGAGTCAAGGGTTATTTAATCACACACAAGCCTGCTAAGGGCCCATAGGAATCAAGAGGGTGAAATTAAAACCTGCCACATTTGCTTCAGACACTGCTGAGGACTTTTTAGCCTGAGCACAGTGGTAACTTCTCTCATTAGGGTCGGAAAGATTTTTGTAGCATTACAGGCAGAAAGAAGCAGCAGGTAAAAAAAGAAACCTGACAACATTTTCCCCATTTCAAAGCCAAGGGGACATTTAGCAGAAATAAACCATTGACCATCATCTCTCTTTGCCTCACATAAAGAAAGGTAATTTAAAAAACCACCCTAAGCCTAAATCAGGATTTTGGCAGGCTGCAGGCACATAACCACCAAGGTGTCGAGCCAAACCTTCCCACAGCCACCCAACCCCATGGGCATCGCCCCAGGAGCTCCCCACACGCTCACAGCTTTGCTTGCCCAGAGCTGTCCCAGTTCAGCTCCCGCAGGGCCCCAGCACAAACCAGCAATTCCTTGGTGCAGGGCCAGGGTGCCTCGAGGGACCAAGCAAGCTCAGCGCACCCACAGCTTGCTCAAAACCACCTAATAGCACCTGGCACAGCTCACAGCAACCACTTTCCTCCAAAAGCCAAAGGGAAGCACCCACCTTTCCCTGCAGAGCATCATGCTGAGAGCAGAGAGGGAGCAAGGGCCGGAGGGCCGGCAGGCTCACAGGGCTGAAGACCACGGAGGGACTGAGCACCAGGCTTTGCAAGCGGCGAGGACTCAGCCAGGTGCCCCTCATCCTGCTCCACCTGCTGAGGCTGATGGCTGGGGTTTTAGCCAAAGGAGGTAAAATGCACTAGTTAACCCAGGTGAAAGGACAGAGCCTCTAATCTGACCTTCACGTGATTCCCAATGAAGAGTGAATCCCATTGAGGAGGAGGAGGAGGGACACTCTTGCAGAGGTGTCACCACAGCTGGGTACCCACCAGGTGTCCAGATCCCAAACGTGAGAGCCCCATACTTGACCCCAGTGCATTTTGCCTGCAGTCCCCCATTAGCTCACCCATCTCCCAGCCTGGCATGGGTGCAAGCTGGTTTCTCATCTAACCATCTGCTAATGAAACCACTTCCACTTCTCCAGGCTCACGCTCAAGTTTCCCGTGTGGGACGCATGGCTTTGGCACCCAACAGGTTGCCTTGCCATGCGTGTATCAGGGACATTTAGCACTCATGAAGGGTACTCAGGGACAAGAGAGTGATGGGAGCTGGGGACAAGAGGGATCTCACCCAGTTTCCTTCTGCTATGTTAACGGCAAAGGGAGAAAAGTAGATTCATCAAAAATGGAGATCCACTGCAGGGTAGAGCTGATTTCAGGACGGGCTACGTGGCATTGACCCCTATTCTTACGGCCTCATGGCTCCAAATGAGCTTGTCACAGCCTGCCGCGTAGCTCGGCACCATCTCTGCATCCCACCACACTCTTCCTCCCTGGCATCAAGGGTCAGACGTGAGCACAACCCAGGAGGCTGTGGGCCCTCAACTCTGCAGCATCAAAGGCAGATACTGTTTCCTGCCTAAAAAAGCATGCACAAAGGGGAAAAGAGGCAGGAAAATAATCCATGTCCCTTCAGAGCTGCCAAAATACCTTGCTGGGAACGCAGAATATCTTTCTTTAATGGCCCTCCCTTTGCTTTTAAACACCTGTAAAGCAAAACACAGGAAAAAAGCCCAAAAGATGCTGAAACTAAAACCATGCACTCCGCATCACCCTGAAGGAGGTGTTTCAGGTTAAACCACTGACCCGAGAAGATCTTTCTTTGCCCAGTTATGCCTTGGCAGCAGCCACTGCCACCGAGAGGCGGCACTCTCCGATGCACGGATATAAAATGGCCTCCAGTTGTGGCAGGGAGGGAGAAGGCCACAAACACCTTCAGCCATGGGCAAAACGAGAGCGGAGAGCACTGATTCATGGGGCACCAGGCCCAGAACTGTGGTTGGGGGACACACACACAGAGGGGAAGGTTTTTCCATCCCCTGCTCTCTTTGCACTGGGTTGGACCTGAAATGCACCTCTGTGGGAAACAAAGGTCTCTTTGCGGAAGATCCAATCCAAGAAGGTGACGTCAAAGCCTTTATTCCTCCTTGCTTGCAGTAAATCGCTCCGAAATTAACCATCACTTGGTTGGACTGCACCTGCAGCTACAGGACAGTAGTACTGGAGCGGTTTGATTTACCTATGGTGACTTTGTGGTTGCCTTCAGGCGGTTACGTGGAGGCATCAAGGCATGCCAGCCTGACCCCAGCGCACCAGGCAGGGAAATCGAGCCCCAAAGCAGGAGCTGGCTGGTCTAAGAGGAGGCTTAAGCATAAACTCATCTTGTTTCCAGCCTGATTTCGAACAGCCCGGCAAGGCCAGGTCCCACCATCGCCGTCAGAGCAGCCTGCCTCCTCCTGCCTCTCCCGATGCTTGCAGAGACCAAGACTGGCAGAGGCGGGCAGGTCGGTCACACAGCTGGTCCTGGTGTGACCTAGTGGGAAAAGGCAGCAAAGGTTGAGTGGGGTATGGATGAGTTTATCTAAGCGTTGGTGCACTTGGAGTACAGTCCAGGAGGTTTCCCTTATCAACTTCTTTGGTCCAGGCTCAGCACAGGCTGCTCATGCGTCCTCAAAGGTGCTTCTCCAAAGATGCTCACAGAGCAAGGATTTGAATCAAAACCGACTCATCTGGGCTGTGGCATCACCGTGCTGCCACCGACAGCATCCCCCGGCCTGGGGTCTTCCACCCCCGAAGAGAAGGACATCACATCGTTTCGGTCCTTGCAGGAATAGACTGGGTGTTTTGGGAGCCGCTGAGCGATGAGGAGGAGGCTGCGAGGCAGCTGAAGGGCACGCAGAGGAAGGGCAGGCAGAGGACGGCTGCCACCTGCTGTCCATAAAAACCTCTCCAAGTCATAAAATGGGACAAAATCCAGATCTGCACCTGCATGTTAAAAAACAGGTTCATGCCCCCCATGGTGCGGTCCTCCAGGGTGGGAGAGTCACCAGCAACTCAACCCGGGTGGAAAGGGGAAGACCACAGAGGACTCTTGGAAAGGGGAGACCATCACGTCCCAACGGGCCAGTGAAAATCACCCGTGGACAGCGGAGGAAGTGTCTTGTAGGACATTCCTCCGACCCACTCTGACACTGGGAGCCACGATTAAGAAAACCAAGAAGCAACACGACACGCACTGTGCTGGCTGAGCTGAATTTCTCTTCTCCTGAGCCCCCCACCACTGCAGATAGCTCACGTGCCTTCCTGGGCCAGGGGGACATTGCAAACAGTGCCGCTGGGAGCTAATTTGGTGTTATTAATAAATATCCCATCCAAGTGATGGGTAGGAGATCTGGACCTCTCCTCTGAAGGCTGAGCTAATTAATCTCCTAACTTCCTCCTCTGATGTCAGGCTTTCTCGTAAGGCCATTGTTGGCCCTAATTAAAAGGCTCTTCAAGATCCGTGTCCCCTGAACACCAGCCATATTTTGACAGTGACAGTAATTACAGAATTCTCTTTGGTAGAAGAATAATAATTACCCAACCATGAGAAGAAAGGTCCCAGGAGGAGAAGACAGTTAAGTGGCGGAGAAATCAGGACTTGGAGCCCTCGTCTCTTCTCCAGCTTCCTAAGACTTGCTCTTCTCTGCACATTGACCACGGACCTGTGAAAAGGGCACATTTAGTCCCCCAAGTACTGAACCATAGCAATTGGGTAGCCAAGAGCTCCCCAAATATCTCAAAACTGCCCCAGAAATGCAGCCTGCCATCAATCCTCTGAATAAGCAGCCCTCAAAAGGTCATCTGACCTCCCGGGATCTTCGGGGAGCTGAGGGCTTTGCTCCGTGTCCACCCGGAGCCGTCAGCACCCTCTCCTCCAGGGCCAGATTCGGTTCTTTAGGGCTACTCTCGGTTTTGCTCTTCCCAAGCCTTTTTTCCTTCGCTGGACTCAAAGATTTATAAAAATGAGCTCCGTTCCCAGAAGACGCCCCTGCAAAACTATTGTCCTTGGCCCGATGAGTTCCAGATGTTCCCCCAGCTCCTGGGCTGAGCCTGGATGTCCCATAGGGAAAAAACACTGAGCCAGATCTGCGGCCACCCGCGGTGTCTCTATCATCCCCAAATCGAAGAAATTATGGTGAATGGGCCCAATTTCAGATCTGGCCTTGCGGGACAAAACCAGGCTTGGATCAAAAGTGGTGTCTGTCCAACTGGTGAGCACTAACCCGAATTTTACACTGCAGGAAGCAGGAGCAAGTGCTCGGATACCCAAATGCTTCTTTTACATTTTTGCTTTTGCTTTTTTTCTTAATGTTTTTTTTAACTCAAACCAAAGGTGTTTGAAAGGGCAGCCCTGTGGGCAGAGAAATCATTTCTCCATGCGAGATGCGCTGTGGCAATAAGGAGCCATCTCACCCAAAAGGAGGAAACCGACAGGTCACTCCTTTGGTCCAAGAAGTGGAAAAAAATAGAAAAGATAAGAGAAACAGCAAAACAACAACAACAACAAAAAAAACAAACCTCGCTGAAGGCATAAGTTGAAAAATATGGCAACAACTGTATTTTTTGCAAGAGCCACACTCAAAAAATCCTGTAATGATTCATAATGACCCATCCAACTGAAACCAGGAGTACCGATGACCTACCCATCAGCTTTTAGCATCCTGCTAACGAGCTTAAAAGCACTGGCAAGGAGAAGACTTTAGCCACAACCAGCTTGAAGGAGGAAAACAGGATCTTGCTTTTAGGGGAACGGTCATCTTTGCAGAAGGTAAGTGCCTTTTCCTCCCTTCTCTACTACCAATCTCTGAAGAAATTAAATCCGAGTAATGAAAGCGCTTGGTGATAGGCAAGCAAAAGTCTGATTTTTTCAGTAAATAAGGGGTGGAGGGTTGGCATTTTACTCCCCCTGAACGGCTAAGGCATCCAGCAAAGATAAGAAACGTAGAACTCTAATTGTTCAGCTCTTCTGAAAGCTGCTTTTCTGAGCACCTAATGGTCAGGAAAGTTCTCCAGCACTCTGGTGATAAGCTGAAGATAGAAATATTGCTCCTAGATAGAAAAGGGGAGGTTCGTGATCAAGTTTATTGCAATGAATTGTATCTTTAGATTACACAAACCCGTTCTTGCGGCCGTGTGCCTGTGCCTAGGCAAAGGTAGACGCGCCGACAGGTAATTGTGAGGATGCGATTTTCACATGCGCCCATCAAAATGCTGCCCAGACACCTGGGAAGGAGGTCGTCTCGTGCTGGATCCGTCCCGTGCCATGCTGCCAGGGCTCCCGGCTGGGGGGATCGGTGGCGGTTGCAGCCCTGGGCATTTCTATCTCGACTTCTGCCTTCTCCAGAAAGACAAATGCAGATCGTCCGGTGGCTGTACCTCTCGGGGCTGGTGTTTGCCGTGCTGATCCCGGCAGGGTGGCAGATGGGCCCCAAGGACTTGGATGACACGTCCAGGTACGGGGCGTTGGTGGAGCTGGCCCGGGGAGACGGCCAGGGCGGGCAGGGGCTGTCGGAGCAGCTCAGCCCTCTCCGTTACCGTTGTTATCGGCTCTCCTGGCTCCAGGGCTGTTGCAATGAGCCTGCTTCTTTTGTATTTGTCCGGACAAGCTCCCTCCTGGCTCCCTACCAGCCCATGCAGGGACATTGCCGTGGGTGTCCCACACCCAAGGATTTCTCAGCTGTGTCACACCAAAGACAGGCTGCGCAGGGACATAACGGGGCAGAGCCAGGACAGGGCGATGCTTTGGGCACGGTGCTGAGCCCCACCGCGTGCCAGCGGCCGGGTGGGAGGAAAACCCTCTGGGGACCTTTTGCCGTGACCCTCTCCATCACCTCTCCATCCTGGAGATGGAGGAGGTTGATCTAAACCTCGGGGCGGCACCACGCTCCCGCCCAGGAGCGGCAAGCAGGGACTGGGGTGGAGGCACGAACCCACTGCAGCCAAGCAAGACATAGGGCAAATAATATGGGATAGGTTATTGCATATATTTGAAGTCAGGAACAACCCTGGCCAGGCTTGGCAGACCCCACCCCGAAACTGAAAATTATTTTTGTGTATTACAGCTTTTCTGGAGGATGCTCCACTCAGTAAAGTACTTTACAGGACACAGCCCCTGCTCTGGGAGGGATGGGAGGATGCAGGATGCCACCATCTGCATTAAACCACATTTTCTTCCCCCATCCTTCTCTCCCGAGCAGATGGCAGTCGTACGAATCCCAAAGCGCTCGAACCTTCGCGTCCAACATCAAACGACACTCGGAAGGCACCTTCACCAGCGACTTCACCCGCTACCTGGACAAGATGAAGGCCAAGGACTTTGTGCACTGGCTCATCAACACCAAGCGGTACAGGTAAAAGGGGGCGAGGGGAGCGGAACCACGCTGGGAAATAACCTCCCACCACGCTGGGAAATAACCTCCCACCACGCCGCAAGCCCCCGATCCCAATCGAGAATGCAGTTTTAGTTTTGTCCTGGGTGTTTTCTTATTTTTGGCAGCTCCACGAAAAGGTACCTGAAGGAGGAGCCCCGCAGCATCCCCTTCCCAGCCGCGTTCCCACCGCTCGCGTGAGTCATTCCAAACAGCAAATGTGGCCAATTAAAACCGAATAAATGAGTAATTTCGAAACGTAGCCACAAATCAGCGGGTTTGGTGCAGAGTGCAGCTCCCTATACCTGATGCCACATTTTTGCTGGCTCACGTGGATTCGCCAGTATTTATTTGTAATAAAATAAAACAAGGGAAATTAAGCTGTTTTGGGGGGCGAGGAGGAGTTAATAATTTACAACAGGAAGAGAGTGTTTTGTTCTCATCGCACTTTGTTCTGACGTGTTACATTTCATGTCTCTGTCAACGGGGTGGGATCATTTGCATTTATAGGGGATATTGTCATGTTTCAGTCTCATCGAAGCAAAGCGGCTGCTCCTTTGCAAACGAGAAAATCGCCGCCACTGTTTCAAAGCTCCTAAACTGATTTTTAGGGGGAATTTCTATTCCGTGAAGCTGCTTGGTGTTTGTTTGCTTTTTATTTTTAAGGTACAATTAAATGGCAAATCAAGGCATCGGCTTCCCAGCAGCATCAGCCTGGGGATGTTGGACCCCTCCAGGGCCGGCAGCGATCGGATGCTCCACGGGAAGGATTGACCCATCACACGCAGCCGCATTAACCCATTCGGTGTTGCCCAGTCACCTCCTCCCATGGATCATCCTTCCCTTCAAACCTGGATTTCTCCGGCTTCATTTTCTCTGTAACCACTCCTGCGGCGCTGCAGATCCTGCGGCATTCCCTAAATCTTAATAAAACCTTTGCTAAATCTGGCAGCTGGTTCCTGATGTCCCCGACCCTTCCGAGCCTCCCATCGGGATCCTGCGTGTCAGTGATCCGGGGGGATTTCGAGGCACCGGCCTCGGACCTTGGCCTGGCTCAGGTGCACCGTTTTTCTCTCAATTCCTTGAATTTTAGGTAAAAAGGCAATGAGGATGCACCTGCCTGACCCCACAGACCTGTGCCAGAGGGGATGTTGAAGGAACTTAAAAAAAAAAAATACTGTATGAAAGAGAACCATTCTGGGTGTAATTTAATGCTAATAAATTGTATTGCAAATGGACTCCCTGCCTACCCCAGGGTCTGGCAGAGGAGACACGTGTGACACCGCTGTCCCCTCCCTCCTGCAACACAGAGCTCATTGCAAGTACATGCACAGAGAAATAAGTAACATAAAAATAAACAAATACAAATTTTAAAAGAAAACCTAAAAATTAAAATAATTTTAAAATAAAATTAAAAAAAAAACCACACCAAACCGACTAATTTCAAATCTTTCCCCAAGCGGCTGGTTCCTGACCCAAACCCCAGGGAGGCAGATTCCCCCAAATCAGCGCTGCCCACTCCCCCATCACCTCCAACCCCGCCCTGTTCAAGCTCCAAAGATGCCTCCGACTCCTCTCCACCCTTCAAAAGACACCGGAGCAGCACTGCGAGACAAACGAGACTTTTATTGTATTATTTTCCCATTACGTTCAATGGGCAACAAGAGAAAAAGCAAAGACAGACACGGCTGTGGCGGGTGGAACCCGTCACTCGACAGCAATGCTTCACGGACAGGACCCACGCGGCAGCAACACGGATTTCTGTTACTTGAGTTTCACAAAATGAACCCGAAATAAATCAAATTTAAAAAAAATAAACCACAACGAAAATCACATAGATTCAAAGTGATAAAGAACACAGATTCGCTTGGTGGATTTTTTCCCGCCTTCAGTTTTATTTACAACACGGAGCATTTCCAAACTAGATCATCTCTTACAATAAAATAAATATATTTCAGCATCTCCGAAACAAAAATAATTTCTGTATTTCTACATGTAGCACGCTGGGGGAAAAATAAAATAATTAAAAAAAAAAAAGTACCAGCACCTTATTTATTACCTTTTTACATCTTTTTTTTCCCCCCTTGGGGACTTCCATGCACTTCATTTTAGGAAACTTCCTTGAAGGGGCCCACGGGAGATTTGGGGAGCTCTTTTAAGGCACCGAAGACAAGGAAAACACCCAGCACCCATCCCGCTTCGCTGGGAAGGGGGCTTGCTGCCAACTGAAGCATCGTGGGTCACTTCAAGGATTATTTTTTTTTTTTTTTTTTTTTTTTAAGTCCTAAAGCAACTCCAGGAACACCTTTGAGATGGTTCCCCCCGCCCCAGCATAATTTTCCTCTGCACAGGGAAATTTTAAATCCTCCCAAAATAAGGAGCCATCTGTGGGTTTATGGCATATAAAGGGGTCAGGCAGCCGTAGCGCTGGGTCTTGCAGCCAGCCCGGGGCGGGTTACGGCTACATTTTAGATCGCTCAGAGGCACATTATTAAGCAAGACCTCAGCTTTCATTTCATTAAAAAAATTATAATAATTTAAAAAAAAAAAAAAAACAAAAAACACACTAGCCCTGTAAACAGCAAAACCAAAACTTCAAATGGCGAAGACAGCCGCGCTGGGGCACGCCGCGGAAGCCTGGTTTGCTTTTTAAATCAGCAATCGCCAAGGCAGCTGCCCACATTGCGCAGCCCCTGGAGGCCAGGGGAGATGCAGACCCCCACGGAGCTGGATCCAGCCCACTCTTCATTAAAACTGGCACCATTTTCCTTCCGGAGTGGGTTTCTTTCTTTCTGTCTAAGCTGGAGAGATGCCAGGCACGTGCTGAAAACAATCCCAGCCCCTGGTCCTGGCCCCTGCCGGGAGGGAGCGAGTCCAGCCCAGCTCTTTCCTCTTAACATTGGGGAAAATACAAAGGGAAAACCAAAACTGCCCTACATTAGAAGCCCAATAATCCCATTTTCGGGGCAGGGCAGCAATAGGACCGGTACCACAACCACCCAGCCCTGCATGCAGTGGGGTTCACTGCCTTAGTGCTTATACCTCCACAGGAATTCAAGTTTATTTTCCGAAGGGTGGAGAGATCAGGGCTCTCCTCCACCGGGACCTTTTCTCTCCGGGCAGGGCGAGACGGCACGTGGGAGCAGCAAGCACAGTCCCATGCTCACAGCCAGGCACAGGAATACAGCGTGGACGGGACGCGCACGGGCATCACGGAGGATCAGCAGCAAGAAAAGCCAAGCTTTGCACCTTTCCCTTCCTCCAAGCCCTTTTTTTTTTTTTTTTTTTTTTTTTGCTTCCCCTCCTTTTTGCAGGGCTAAACCAGTCTCCTCCCCCTCCGACAGTCACCCACGCCACGCTGGCAACAGTCAAACCACCGTTTGCAAAACTCCCACCCCATAGAAGCCGTCTGATTTCGGTCCCCGCTTCGCGACGTGCCGCTTTCCCCCCTTACAGAGCAAATTTATATTTTCTTTTCCCCACCCGTTTGCAGGGAGCAACAACTTGCCGTTGGCATTTGGGGTTGGGTGGATGCACGAAAAGGCTCCCGCAGGGGAGGGGACAAGCCGAGGGCAGGAGGGTCCGTGCGCCCGTCCCGGCTGGGCGCGGGGCGCTGGCTGCAGGCACCGAGAGCCTGGAGCACGTGCTGAGCCCACGGCAAGGCGGAAGGCGGCAAGGGGACCTTTTCTGCTGGATTCTCCTCCCCTCCCAGACTCCACGGCCACCTGACTTGACCGCGTGCGCCTGGGGTGACAACGCAGCCCAACGACCCCCCAAAACGTGAAAAGAGCACGGGAACCATCTCCGCTTAACAGCTTCTTCCTGCAAAGCAGCAGGGGAGGGGAGCGGGAAAAGGCATCTTCCCACTTTCCTCCCGGCTCATGCCACCCAGCGAGAGAAGAGACTTTGCAAGGACAGGGGTGAAGAAAAAAAAGACTACAGAGTCCCCGGGAGGTCAAAGGAAGGAAAGTGGAGGAACAACAGAGGGGGCAGCCCAGGGGCACCGAGCCCCAGGTCTCGTCCGGCCGCTCCCGTGACCATACGGTGTATTCAAGGCATTCAATTTTAAGTGCTCCCTTATATCCAGTTTGGAGGCAGGGGACAAGAAGGTGGCATTGCTGCATTTTACAGCTGCCAGGCTGATGGCTGAGCGGAAGCAAAAAAATAAAAAAAATTTTAAAATGTTGTAAAACCGGAGCGCAGGGAGCAACTGCTTTTCCTTCACCTTAGCCCAGCTGCTCGGACGCTGTCTACGCTGCCCCGCCACGGAGGGCATCCCTCTCCTACCACTAAGGGACTTAAGAGTGAATTAAAGCCAGGACCCCAAACCAGACCAAAAACCCGGTTGTGATGAAGAAGAAAGTGGAGAATGCGTCAAATATAGCAGGAAATTATTTCGTACATTCAGAGTTTATATTTGGAAAAAAGAGAAGGGAGAGGAGGAATTAGATATTAAAAAATAGCACTGAATGATAAAGCGGTAGCAGTCCCTCTACCACTACAAAACCGCAACAACACACGCACGTACACACGGAGGCTTAACGACACCGAACTCCCATTGACTGTGATGTGCACCTCAGTTTGCTGGTCTAGAGATACCGAATGCCTGAAGCACACCAAGGATAACTGAAAACAGCTGCATGGCTTTAATGGGAATCCTCCAATTGAAAAAAAAGCGGTTTCTCCCCGTGTCTGCGTTGGCACATCCCTGAGTCACGTTCTCACTCCTCTCCTTCAAAGTCAAGATTCCTAAACATGAAAACTGAAGGACAAAAGAGAAAAAGAGGGAAAGCATCATCAGTGGAAGACCTGCCGGCTGCTGCTGGTTCAGCCCTGCTCGTGGGACCACCCCGGCAGAGAGGAGCTGGTTTGCAGGCCGCGGTCCTCACCGCCCGTTCCCAGAGCAGCACGCTCACGTTCACATGCAATCCTTTACCTTTTTCCTCCCCGGATTCAGAGCGTTTCTGTGTTCATAGTGAGAGCCTTCCATACGGTTGTTTTCGACATTTCATCCGAGATATTAATCTCGGAAGGGTCAGTCCTGCAACAGAGATTTTACATAGCAAATCCATGATAATGGGAGCTGATGCCGCCAAGTGCATTAGCATCAGAAGGGGGAACAGGGCAAAGCTCAGCATCAGTACGGGAGGTTTTGCTGGATGAGGAGTTTTGGGAGGCAAGCCTGGGAGCTGCAGAGCAACAGCTCCGTGCAAAGGCTCTTGCTGATGTTCAGACCTGGACTGGGCTCCTAAGCCGCTGCTGGCACAGACCATGCCAGCAACTCCTCATTTTCAGGTATGAGGATCTCCAGCTACCGTAAAGTCACTGATGATGCAAGTTTTTGGGGTCAAACATGCGTTGTGCAGCCACTCTGCTTGGGGTCAGAGCCCTAAGATCACCTCCAGCAGCGCTGCCCGTCAATCTGATTTTCCCACCAAGCCGACTGCTGGTTTCTATAGGGTGCTCAACGAAGATGCAAGTGGGAAAAACTGTGCCAAACACCTTCAAACTGATCTTGCCAGGGGTCCTGGCACTTGGTGGGGCTTTACCTGTCACTGCTTTGCTTTGGGATATCCAAGTTGCTGGTCTTCCCCAGTTTCAGCTGAACTGAATTTGCAGCAGCAGCTTCCATCATCTTCTGGGACTCCTGACGTAAAAAGGGACAAAGCAAGTTCTTTCTCTGTCTTTGATCAAGGTGGAGATAAACTAAACACCCAGCAAAAGCATTGCCTGCTGCCCTCTCCTTCTGACCCGTGGCAGCTTTAGCTGTTAGTGCAGCAGGGTAAAGACCTTTCACTCCAAATATTGGGGGGGGGGGGGGCACCTAAAAACGCGCGCTGCACCCCCCCCCCCACCTAAAAACGCTATTATGAGCAAACCTTTCCACAATAATAATAATAACCATCTTTATTATAAAAGACTCATTTTAAAAATTATGCCTCTACTCAAGTGTTAAGCTCACTGCTAATTTCGGACAAAAAAAAGGTTACGATGTGGGATCCAGGCTATTAGGATCTATTTCTCCTGAGTCCTGATCTTCCCCCAGCATTTCGAGACCAGCTGTGATAGAAACAGGCAATCCCACAGCCCGAGGGAGATGTCCAGCCCTGAGCACCCAGCAGGTGTTACCTCTTCTTCTTTGGCTTCATTTTTGGCATCGTCCAACTTCTTCTTCTTGCTTTCTGGCATAAGGTCATCCAGAAAGCTGAGCTCTCGCTTCGAGAAGCAGAAATCCATCACTTTCCGGACAAAAACGAGAGCCAAAACCTTCAAGAATAAGAGGGAAGACGCGGTGAGGCCAGAGATGATGCTACATCTCACTCCAACGCTGCAAACATCGCGCTACTGAGCGGCACTGGCTCTTACCATCATGGGAAAGATGATGGCGGCACGGGACACCTTGATGGCCCAGAGCAGGACGAGGCAGATCAGCTGGATCATGGTGAAGAAATGCACCTTTCGCAAGGGGACATGCCGCAGGTAGATGAAATCCGGCTGGTGTTTCGCCGGCATCCAAAACAGCTTCAACCGATCGAAAAACTGAAAAATAAAACTGAAAAGTTGCCACCTGGGGACTGCGGAAAGTTTCTGATCCTGTTGAGACTTGGAGGGAGTTTTCAGGATCTCACTTGCCATGAGAAATCCTGGACGCCACCACGTTCCTCCTGGGAGCAGCATCCATTTTCCCTTTGCTCCATCTATCAACCAGCTTGCCCGTGAGAGCTGCCCACCAAATTGCAGTTGTTCCCCATTATTCTGTTATCAGCCTTTCTCGGCCCACTGAATCCCCCAGCAAGGGCTGCCACCAGCGGTAGAACTTGCCTTCCCTTTGCACTGAATTCCCCCATTTTCACGTCACCAAACACCGACCTGCCCTAAACTGTGAAACAGAGAGCACTAAACTTGCCTGGTCCTCCCAGCCCTATATACCTCCTGTGCCTCCACCAATCTTTTTCTTACGCAAATATTTTCATTGCTTGCTTTCGGAGAGGTTTTTTCCCATGCCACTACTTCTTTCCTACTTCTACAGAGAAGAAATACCAGGAAGCCGACATGCTGCACGCTGTAAGAGAGTCCGTACCTGAATTCCTCTGAGCGACGACACACCCATGTAGAGAAAGACGCCATAAAGCACGGGCATTGGTATAAACTGGGGGGGGGAAAAATTGCATTTTTTTTTTTAAATTGCATTTTCAGTATTTCCACTCTTTTCTACAGGCATTGCCTAAAATTGCCTACAGCTTTCCAGTTTCCACAACGTTAGAGATGTGTCAGGTTTTAACCATTAGAGTTTTTGTGCATGTGAGTGAGCTAAGCCTCTGCTTCAGGCTGAACTTTTGAGTTAGGTTTCATCAGAATAATCCTTTTTTCCACAAAGATTGGAGGAAAATAGGCGATTTCACCCACGCTACCATACACCACATTCTGCAACAGTAGAAAAACATTTCTACGTATTCTTGTGGCAACATGCAAAAGCGACGTGCCTCCTTTTAGCCTAGAGACGAGATTACTTTGGGGGGGAACGTGCGAGAAACCCATGGGGATGATGTCAGTGTGTTTAGCTACTGGGAACGGCTGTTCTGAGGCATTTGTGGGAGCAAACTGCAACCGATAAAAGTGCTGCCTGTTTGAAAGAGAGCAGATGTGCTGGTCTGAATACGCTTAATTGTAAACCACGAACATGGGTGGGCCTGAAAGGCACCTGAAAATTAAAGCAGTTGTCTTGCTTGCTTGCCTCAAGCACACCAAACTGGGGTCTGAAGGGCTGGAAAGCGTAACCGAGGCTGGTTCTCACCATGGGTCAAGCCCCAAGGTTTGGGATCACCTCCTCCTCCGCTCCACAACTACTCAGGCCTGGAGAGAGGGGACTATTTCTGCATAACCTCCAAAAAGCTCATGGTTGTTGAGTGTTTCCCGTTTTCCTCTTACCTTTAACACAGAGGTGAAGAAGACCGAGCAGCCCATGAGCACAAAGATCATCAAGCCAGTGACTCTCTGCTCTCGTATCCCCAGAAACTTGGCTTGTTCTCCTGGAGCTGAGCACTCAGACTCTACTTTGAGGCTATTCACGTGGGTGATGGACAGGACGGTCGCAGCCACAAACCAGGGCAGCCCCATCACGGAGCACACCCCGAGCATCACGGCCACCATGAAGAGGTCCAGGTGGTACCCGCATCCTTTCTGCGGGGAGCAAAACAAGAAACACAGCATCCCACAGCACAAGAGCAAGGACAACGTCACAAGTCAGACTCAAACCCTACTTGAGCACGAGTCAACTTCTTGAAAATTTAAAAGAAGAATTGGAAACAAATAAGGATGTAGCCAGTCTTTGCACAAGCAGCTTTCATGAAAATCTGGCAGGAGTTCAGACAAAGTGGATTTGGGGAGTTTGTGGGATATGTACTTCTCTCAAAAAAAAAAAAAAAAAAAAAAAGAAAAATTGACTATTTTTTCATTCATAAAGAAAGTTCCACCACTTGCAAGTAAGATGTGAGTCTGAGTTATCCCTGGCAGCTCATCAAAACGATGCATTTCCCCAGCTGCTGCTGACATTTTAAAACAAAAACGTGCTTCTATATTGCTCAAAGGTTAATTTGCTGCTCCAAAACATTGCTCATCTGAACTCCCCTGTCATTTGCTCCCTGCATCATGCTCAATCCAGGACAGCATCCTGCCACGACAGCCTGACGTTGTCCCAAACCTACGCCTTCACAAAGCAGTTGGAATAGGAGCTTCTCCCCATACCTGCAGTCCGGAGGGGGTTAGGGATGGGGTCGTCTCTTGCAGCCCCTTACCTTCAGCCTGTGCTCCTTCCTGTTCACTATAACGGCAGTGATCTGCTGGTCCATGAATATCAAGATGGTGCACAGCAGAGCTGGGATGAGCGCAGCCAACACCGTCCACCAAGGGTTGGGTCCTATGGGGCTGATGAACCACCCGCGGTCATCTCTGGTAGGCTGCAACAAAGCCCACACATCAGCATCGTCTCCCAGCCCAGGCACTTCACTGGCTTCGATCTTCCCCTCCGTCCCTGTGCCAGAGCACCTCCCAGCCCGGGCTTCGTGTCACCCTCTCCCATGGGGTTCAGCAGTGCCAGCGTCCTCTTTGCAAGCACCTATAGATACTTCTCCTGGAGGTATCTAGTTTTGAGGCTGTCTTGTCGTTGCCAGAAGGAAATGATGCACTTGGAGGTGGAAGAGGAGATGGTCACACCACCAGCATCTCCTCCGGACTCAGCTCTGTCCTGCCCCGACATCACCTTCTGGCATCCCCAAGGGCTGAAACCCGCCCCACGCCCAAACACCCCATTACCTTGAACATATGGGGGACGTGGAGCTTCGGGGATGGGATCCCAACCATGAAGTCAATGAGCACCATGATGACGATGGTGAGGAAAACAGCAAAGTCGCTTACTGTGGACCGTACCTGGGGCAAGAAACCAGAGCTGAAAGGGCCATCACAAACAGGGCCGTAACGCGAGATGGAAAAGTTGGTGACATCGACAACATTAAGGCTGGTTAACAAGATCCCACCACTCTGAGGACAAGCAGCCTAATCCCTTGGTTAGACACTGTTGCTGTGTTTGTCCCTGTGAGATCTGGTCCCAGACAATGAAAAAAAGTTTAATTAGGTGGAAGAGGGTTCTTTTAATTCAAACCTTAAAAAAAATATTAAAAGAATAAGGAAACATGTCTGCCACTACAGCCATACTCACAGCTAAAACAAGAATAAGGCACTGAGGCGTCATTTGTTCCTCCAAAGGAAGAAACAGTGTCTTTTTCTATGGCAGCTCCTCATTTGAATCAACTTTCCCCTTGAGGACAAAATGCACAGAAGGCGAAGGAAAAAAAAAAACAAAACCAAACCACTTTGGCAGACCTGATTTCCCACTGCCTGAGGGAAAAAAAAAACAAACACCACACCGCTCTGCAGCAGGTCACGAGGCAAGTGGGAAATGCTACCGTTGTTTTGCACTCATGGAAATGAGGGACGTGCAAGCTGATGGAGAGCTTGGCCTTCAAGGTCAACATTTCCCAGCTTGACCAAGTGGCGGTAAATACTGCTTAGTGCTCCAGGAAAGCCATTTTGGGAAAGAAGTGTGGTGACTGCTGCTGGCCACCATCTTCTACCTACTCTGGTTGGGAAGTAACGGCTGGTTTTAAACTTCTTCAATAAGCTCGACAGGACAAAGGTGGAGAAGAAGAGGATGCAGCACCAGAAGAGGACATTAGGCGTGTAGGGGCCATTGCGTCCACAGGCAGGTCCTTGAAACTCTCCATGCAAGTACCGACATTCCTGGAGAAACAGAGCGTCAGGACACAAAGGCAGCACACGTGTGGCAAGGAAACCTTGGATAAGGAGGGGGTTTTGAGGATCTTGGTCCAAGATCCATGACCTTATGATTGCTCCTGCCAATGGAGATTTATATTTAATGAGCAGCAGCAGCAGCACAAGTGACACATCAAACTACACAGAGGAGAGCAGGGAGATGAGATGTGATGGGACACCATACCACAGACCCACGGCACATCCTCCACTTGAATGGCAAGTAACCATGGCTGAAGAAGACACCAGAGGGGAAGGAAATGCTGGAAACTCTTGGGGACAGAGAAAGAAGGAAGGGGGAAGGAGGGCTCAGACAACCGTGGTAGGCAAGGAGAAGAGAGGAATCCTCCCTTCCCAGTGGAGGGCTCGGAGAACCTGGCCAAGAGGGGATGAAGATGTCCTTAAGAGCCTCTCATCCTATGCCTGGGCTCTGCTTCCAGCAACAACAGCCGGAGAGGCTGCTCAGACATGCAAATCCGTGCATGTACCTACAGGCAGCACTGAATAAGAAAGCAAGGCCTGGAGTTACCAGGAACCAATTGAGGAAGCCAATTACTACCTTCAAGCATGAACTCAAGTCCTCCAACTTCTACAACAATCAAACCACCCACTTAACCTTGCTCCTGGTCAGAAATATTGTCCTGCAACAGGGTTGAGGAGGACAGTTATTACCCACCGTGTCAGGGGCAAGGGGGGCTGGACAAGGCGGCCTCTCCTTCCCAGGACCAAGCGGGTTAAAACTACACATTAGGTTTAAGCAATGACTTTTCAGAGCAGCACTAGCACAGTTTGAAGCCCGTCATCACCTGAAGGGCTCTGACTTTTGTACCATGCGAACGCCCCCGGACCCCATGGCTGCGACACGAGGAAGCAGTGGCTCGGGGCACTTACGGTCACCGTCAGGTTTTCCCAGGTGACGCCAGACACGTTGATCTTGTTGCTCTCCCAGAACTGCAGGGTTTCGTTGCTGGGGTGGGTCGGTGCCTCACACTTACAGCTGGGAGGAGAGAAGCCAAGGCAGGGGTAAGGGAAAGGCGAGGGAGGTGCAGCCCTGAGCTCCTGCCAAGGGGCAGCAGCATTTTAGGAGGAAAACAACCCACTAGTAGATGGTGAGGAAGTCGAGCTTGCTGTGCATGTGCA
Source organism: Sagittarius serpentarius (assembly GCA_034782735.1). Classification (NCBI taxonomy): domain Eukaryota; kingdom Metazoa; phylum Chordata; class Aves; order Accipitriformes; family Sagittariidae; genus Sagittarius; species Sagittarius serpentarius. The sequence goes on along the minus strand of JAVKLA010000017.1, from coordinate 2,280,417 downwards.
CAGGGTAGGTCTCTCGCAGGTGACTCAGCTTCTCGAGAGCCTCGTAGATGAAGATGATGCAGATGAGGGAGGCGAAGGCTTCTTCGGTGAAGCGGGTGATGTAGCACACCAAAGAGCTGGCGTCGGTGGCCACCAGCACTATGCAGAAGAAGGCGGTCCACAGCCCGATGCATACCCGCAGAGAGAGATAGGAGAGCGTGTACTCCCTGGGAAACCAAAATAAAACGAAGGGTAGAAAGGCCAGCAAGAGGCTCTGAGGCACGCCTTCCCGCAGGGAAAATTAGGAGCAATTGAGGAGCGTGTCAAGGCTGCGGATGGTAAATGCAGTTGCCAGGTACTACTACAGACAGCCTCGGGGCCGCGGTGCAGGGTGTGGGCCTGCAGGAGGAGAGGCCAATTATTTAATTATCATTATTTAACAATCATCTTGTGTTAACACCTTGGAGGCTAATTGAGGTCAGGTCCGTGTTGTGGAAGGGGGTGTTCGCCCATATCACCCTGATGCCCCAACACTGAAACCAGCTGGTTTTGCACCCAGTCACCTGCTGCCAGCAAGTTGGTGCTTAATAATAAATATAATTAATTTAAGGGTGGTTCATCTCACATCAGTCATCACAACAAAAGGACTGTCACGGAAAATATTCATTTCACATGAAAAGCTCCTACTTATTCAATAAAATCATCAAAACTCAAAATACTTCAGCAGAAAAATATTTGGATAGTCTATTTTCTTTGGATAGAAAGATATAAGAAAATCATCTTTTCTCCATCACTGCCTTCTTCTGAAGGCTCTCGCAGCACCCAGCCGCGGCAGCCAGCCTTACTTGCAGAATTTGTAGAGGATCTTCTCAAACACAAGGACGGGTCCGGTGCTGCCAAGGATGGTGAGAGGTTGGCCAGCAAAGAGGGAATACACCACGCCGGTCATGGATGCGCCCAGCAGAGACTCCATGGCACTCTGTCCAGGGAAGAGAGGCAGCAGCGAGTAAATAAATCATTAGGGAAGAACAAAACCCAAAGCAAATCCACTGCAGCAAGGACTTCTGCATGAGTTTTATCCTCCGCCATGCCGCCCAACAGAGAGGGGTGCTCACTATGTGGCCATTGGTCGCCTCCCCCAGCAGTCCCCCAAAGGTGATGACAGGGGACATGCAGGCACAGTAGAGGAAGAGGAAGGATGCCAGACACTGCAGGCTCAGACCATCCCGAAAGTCGCTCCAGAACCACGGGGCTTTCCGCTTCACATCCAGGATCAAACCTCCAAAGAGCCTGGAGGAAGGGAAAAAAAAAAAAATAGACTGTTGTCTTGGAAGAACACACTGAGTTTTCTTTGCTGCAGAAGGGCAATTGCGGGCAGAGAAGAGCTTCCATTGCTAAAAAGCAGCACTCTCCTTCGTCCCATTTTATACCCAGTAGAAACCGAGGCGCATAAAAAAACCCCTCCAACAAAAAGGAAAAGGACCTAACCTGAAAGCCCATCCCCTCTTATTGCACCAGCCCCTTGCTTTGGGAAGCAGCAGAGCTCTACCTGGAGGTATTTACACGTCTGCTTCCACCCCAGGTCAAGAAAGCCTGTGTGCAATGAGGCTGTGGCTGAGCCCGGCTGCCCACATCTCCCACCTGCCCAGCCCAGGGGACCAAGCTGGTAATGTGGAGCCCCTTCACTGAACCAACTAACCCCAAAAACCTGCCGGAAGGGAAGGTGTGTGCTCAGATTTGAGAGGCAAACAGAAAAAAAGCCCTGAACTATTATAGCTCACACCTTCCCGTCCGCTCCAGTTCGGGACCACTGTGTTTCTCCGGCTTGCTGTGAGAAGCATTGTCATCGAGAGCTCCCGGCATCTTCCTTTTTTCCTGTTAAAATGGATGTAAGATAAAGATACGTATGTGTAACCACTGGCTTGTTTTGCTTCTGGTCTGGGTATGTGAGTGTGTCAAACGGGGACCTTGGGAATCTGGGCCCCTGAACTGCATTCCCAGCCATGCTGCCGTCCTGCCCGTCCCCCTCACGCCTCCCTCTGCCGCAGCACCCACCTGCGAAGGGACGTTTTTGGGGGGCTCGATTCGGATCGATGGATCCCACTCTCCTGGCGGCAAGACCGTGACCTGATCCAGAAACTCGTCGATGCCGGCCACCAGGTCAGCCCGGTTCTTGGCTTTATAGGCAACGTCATGGAAAACCTGCCGGCAAGAGACAGCCTGGTGAGAGGACAACCCAGCTCGGATGTCCTCACCAGTGCAATAAGCTCCTGCCTAAACGCAAGATAATTTTCCCCAAATTTCCTGCTGGAAATGGCAGGAAATATTCCTCCAAAAGGAAAAATCTGTCCATCATGGTATTGTAATCATCTTCTCCACGAGGCCCCTGTCCCCCATGGCGCACCACAGCCTTTTGCTTAAAGAGCAAGGGAAGTTTTACTGGCCCTGGCAATGCCACCACTGGGGACAGCGGGCTGGGGACCCCAGGGAGAAGGACGAGGTGCAGGATGCACCCCGGTTGGGATTTCAGCCTCCAGGCTGTGGGGTGGTACAAATCCGCGTGTTTGCTTCGGCGTGAGAATGAGGGGTGGGCTACTTGGAGAGCTGCGGGCAGCTGGGACAGCAAATCCTCTTCCTCACTACTACAGAGACAGGGAGAGGTGAAGAAAGCCAAAAACGACCCAGAGAGATCTCTTATCTCGTCGCACCTCATCCGTCATGATAGTAGCCATGGACCTGCCAATCTCATGGTACTGATGGGCTTTTCCTTCTGGTCCAAGCAAAACAAACAGGAACCTGGGCAAGAAAAACAAAATGATAGAGAAGAATGTGTCCTTGCTCGAAAGGCACCCAAGGAAATCCCCGGGAGCTCCCAGCCCAAAGCACGGCTCAAGACGCAACACATAGGCTCACTGACCTCATAATGAATTTGCAATTCATCGAAACCGACCACAAATCTAATTTTTGGGCCAACATTTTCACTAAAATTGGCCAATGGCTTTAAAAACTACTGCAGGGAAAGGAGAAACGAAGGTGAGGAGATGCGAGTGGGAGAAACACGCTTCCTCCCACTGGCCTTGTTCCCTTGGATGCTAAACCGATGCATGCAATTTGATGCTGTTTTTTTTTTTTTAATAAAAACTTTGTGTTTCTCATTCGGACCTTGTTGGGATGGGAACTTCCGTCATTCCCGAGAGGAGGACAGCTGGTGTCAGGCGGACAAATGCCACGATGGGCTGGCGAAGGAAATCCAGCTCTCCTACGAGCACGTTGGATGCTTCAGCCCCGGTGGGTATTTTCTTCATGAAGTGCAGCTCCGCCTGAGCACAAGAAGTGATTTTCAGGCAATGACCCCAAAAGCAAAGCCCGCAGCACTCTGCAGCACGCTCTGCAGCCCAGTTTGCAAGAGCAAATCTGGCCCTAAAGGTGTATGAAAGCTACGAGGGTCTCACCTTGCTTAAATCCATTGCGCTGGTCTCATGGTTCACCCCATTTTTAGCTTCTGCAGTGGTGGGAGAAGGATGAGGGGTGAGTGTTTGGGCTGGTGGAAAAAAAGAAAGACGCTCAGAAGGACGGACAAGGAGCAACTGGGACGCTTCTCCTTTGGCAGGACTAGTCTAATGGGGCCAAAGCCCTGCAGGAACCCTCACCTGGCTTGTCGAGGAGGTGCAGGTCTGACTGCCTCTTGCTCACATCAGCAAACGAGCGGACAATGGGGAGGAGGTTGTTTCTTTTCTTCTCGTTCTGATGGTGATGCTTCTTCAAGAGGACTTCTCGAACTTTCGCCCGCATGCGCTCGTCAAACTCTGTGGACTGTTCTTGCTGGCCCAGGATCATATCTGGGGATGGCAAAGGGAAACGAAGCCGTCAGAGCTGAAACCCCCCAAGTCCCGACCCCCGAAGCCCCTGGAGAAAGCTGTGCCATGCAGGATAACCTAACGCGGGCTCAGCCTTGCGCAGCAAGACATTTTAATACAGTTCAGCCTGTGCAGTGAAAGCAAGAATTTTCTTTCGCTAAAAACCATCATCAAAGTGCTTATTCATCACTCCGCTAAGATAATTATTTCCCATTCTAGAGAATGCAATTTTCTTGCCCAATCTGGCCTTTCTGTCTGACTCTACACATTTAGCCAAATCATAAGCAATCTATAGCACAGACTTTCCCAGAGTTTCCTTGGCCGATCGACTGCAATTTGCCGAGCCCAGGGAGAAAAGTGCTAAGAGCGTCTCTGACTTCTCCAGCCCTTGAAAGGGCTGAATGGAGACCTGCCAGTCAAAGATAATTTCTCCAAAGCTGTTTTTCCAATTAACTTCAATTATCTTCCCCACAGAAATACAGTGCTTGGTCATCTGCCAGATAAACTGTGCCTTTAAAACTCTTAAATCTTGCATGTTAAGGCAAAAGAAAAAAAAGAATGTGAGGAAATGGCTTGTAATAAATAGTTTATTTAAGGAGGTTCAGCTCTTACGTGGACTCCATATTTCTAAGAGCAGCCTGCTAAGCCCTGACACACACGCCTTTTTGGCTGGAGAATATTCTCTAATTGCTTCCCTAACCCCACAAATGGCTTTCAAAAGGATCCCATATTGGAAGAAAAAACTGGTGCGACTGTTGTGTGCCCAGTCTACATCCAAAAACAACTCACGACTTAAAAACACTCTGGGACTCCTGGAAGAGGACCTGCCACTGGGGCAGAGCTCGATTCGGAAGTGAAGGGCACCGCGGCGAGCCGAGCTCGGCCGTTCCCGGAGGGATGCGGCGCCCACGGTACCTGCAATCTCTTCGATGCTGTTGGCACAAATGTCCAGCAGCACCGTCCCGTTGATGATGCAGCTCCTCAGCTCAAAGAGGCTGTGCAAGGAGAGCGTGGCCACGTAGGGCTTGCTCCAGCGCTCGCCGCCGTCTTCCACGTCCTCCTCAAACTTCAGCCACCTGCGGACATCGGGCACCATCAGCCCCATCGCAAGAAAACAGCCCCAGCTCTGCAACCCCTTTGCTAGAGCTACGGGGTGGCAAGAGGAGAAGGCTCCTCGCATCGGCACCTGCAGCTGCAAAAGCTTCGCGTCCTGGAGAGCAGAAAGCAGAGCCCGCGGGCGCTGCCGGCGCAGGGACCCCTCTCCCACCGCAGCCGGCAGCAGGGATTTACCTTGCCGTTTCCTTCCACTCAGCATCTTCGCCCTCTTTCACACAGATCTCATCCAGCTGGGTGAACAAGTCGTGGGGAACATGCTGCTCGTCCTCCTCGGTCCCAAGGATGAACTGCACCCGTTGGGACGGGGTGTCTGGGGGCAGAAGACAAAGCCCCGTCCCATTACCGCACCTGAATACAGCCCGTCACGCTCACGTGCAAAGTGGCCATCGGATCGGCAGCAGTTCAGCCATAAATATTGGGCTGGCCCCTCTCCCCTGGGTCTGTCCGGACTTGCACAGAGCCACGGAGAAGGAGAAGCACCTATTCCACCTTCGCATAAGGACGGGCTGCTTTCCTTCCCCACGTTTCCGTTTTTAAAGCCAGGATCCCTCTAAGGAAGATGAGCCCAAATTTATCATGCCTTTAACTGCCTTAAAAAAAAAAAAACTGAGAAAAGTTTGGAAAAAGAGGGTCTTCCTAATCAATGCCACTTTCCCTCGGAAGAACAGCAAGCCACACAAACTAGCCACGCGGTCCTGCTTGCAGAAGACCCGCACCCACGTTACCCCAACGAGTTTAGCAAACGCCGCGGCCGGACTTACAGTGGTAGCCCTGCTCCGTCGGGGCAGAGTCCTTCTCCCGTTCCCGTTTCCGATGCTTCTGGCTGTGGGGTCGGTGATGCCGGTGGCTCTGCCTCACCAGCGGCATCCGCACACCCACGTACAGGGTCCGGTGGCCTGCGAAAAAGCAGCATTTGCAGCACTTTCGGCATTGCGGCCATGGTTGACGCGGCCGGTACCTCGCTAAGCCACGGTTAAATCCCAGGAGAAACACCAACTTCTCTTAATTTTACTTTCACTGGACCTCCTTTTTTCCAAGCCTATTTTACTCGAACTTTGCAAAAACAGAACAACAACAAGCGATGGCTCCGGGTCATCTAAAAGTGCCCTGAAACTATCAAATCTCTTCTCGAATTCCAGCTTTGGCTGGACGACACTCAGACATGGTCATTATGCAGCAACACGAAGTAATTATTTTTAAAACCTTTGTTTTAAAAAGGCAACAAGAGAAGATCAAATCAGTCCCATGATAATGAACTCCAGAACAAAAAAGGAAAATCACAGCCCCGTGTCTGCAGCCATCAAATTATTCTCCTGACCTCTCCAAGCCTGGAGCAGCCTCTGTGAGAAAACAAGCCGTGAATTATCCAGTCCTGCGGATAAAACTCACACCACGGCCTCCATGGGGGCTTTTCCCTTCTGTTTAAAAGCCATAATATCAAAAAACGTGAAAATAACCGTGCTGCTTTATTAAGAAGCACGGCACGTTTTGCTGCACATGATGTGACACCAAGCAAGGAACGTTGTAGGGACTTTCTGCAACGCGCTGGGCTGCGGCCCCTCTACCAGGATCTCAGCAGAGACTCACCTTCCAGCTCCTCCTTCTCATAGTGAATATTGACAACATTGCTTGTTCTTCCCCGGTCAATCACTGCCTCTTCGTCATGTCTCTGTTTAGCAATCAGAGGAAGGTAAAAGTTGGGGTGTTGAGAGCTCCCTTACGTCCTCCCAGCCATCATCCGCCCCCGTGTCCACGGGAGTCCACCAGCATCATGCCTCTGCGTGCCTCCTCCTCCTCCAGGCACGGCCCTAAAAACACCGACTTGCAGGTGGTTTTTCTTCCCATACTCAGATAAAACAGCCCATAACATCATCTCTATTGTATACAATGTGAGTCTGGAAGAATTTACTACAGCAGGAGAGGGCTGAGCGTTTCAGACCATAAAAAAAAACACCAAACCAACCCTCCTGCTTTGTTCTTGTGGTTCCTATCTAAAAAAGAAAAAGAAAAACGGGGGGGATTTCCAAACTGGGGGGGGGGAAACCCTGCACTTTTGATCACAGCAAGTTTCAGTCTCCAAACGTGATACCTGCAGGACTCACTAGATGGCACTTGGCCACAGGACATGGCCACAGGACATGGCCACCAACAACCTCCAAAGGTCCTCAAGAACCTGCAAGGGCGAAGCTTCCAGCCCAACGAGGCTCGGGCTCCCCTTGCTGCAAGCGCGCTTTCCACAAAACCCACGATTTTTCTCCTTGCGAAAGCCAAGGGCTGAGAGCTAATGCCCTCCTCGCCCGAAATGCCACTGTCGGCACTGCACGAAGAGCATTTGTGCCTTAAAAGCCACAGGAGAACTACAGGAGCAAACAGAAATGAGTCTTTTTTGCTTCTCTTTTTCCCTTACCGGCAGGGCTGGGGAAGGGGATTGCCAGGATTACTGCATTCAAAGAAACAAAAACCCGAGTTGCAACTGTGGCTTTCAAAGGGCCTCCTGGAAACACTTGGTATCTTTTTTTCCCCTCTTCAGGCTGCACTTTTAATTGCTCTGAATGTCTTAAATACTGAAGAAAATATGTTACCGCCACTCGTTTTCTCCTTCCTTGCCTGCATGGACAGTAACTAATCCAAGAAAACCACAATCTGTTCACCCATGCAAAGAAAAACTCTGCTGTGCCCAAACACCCTTTAGTTTTCATCAGTTTTCAAATTATTCCTTTATTAAAGGCAGAAAAGGGGAAGGTTTGGGAGTACTGAATTGCTGAGGTTTGTCTTTGCAAACCTGCTGCCGTCATCACAGCGACCAAGAACTACTCAAACAAAAAAAATACACCGAGATTCACACCCAGTTGCTCGATTTCTGAAACTGTAGTTTGAAGAAGAGCAAAATGCCGAGAAAACTGGGGGAACCGACAGGGCAGTTGGACAAAATTCAAGAAGCAAGAGCTATACTGTGCACTGGGAAACAGCCCAAAACAACCAAAGCTGTAATTTTGAAGTAAAACTTCAAATGCTGCGCTGGCACACGCTACTCATTGTGCTAATAATGATGCATTAACCATGAAGACTTAAGAGAATAAATAACATACTATAATTTAAGTGGCAAACGCTAACGTGAAATCTGTTTTTTATCTCCCAAATTCCTGCTTTGACCGAATAGTGTCAGCTGCCGCCGTGCGGCAGGGACGCTCGGGAAAGCGCACGCCTCCCAGTCACCGGTTAATTTGACGAGCAAGAGGAACAAATGCTCCTGTCTGGAAATGACAGGTCCCCGAGTACTAATTTCAGAGCCAACTTGTTGCTACCTCCCCGCCAGCTCCCGGCACTCGCCCACGTTAGCCGGCAGCCGGATTATCGCACGCCTGTGGCTTTCCTGTCCTCTCTCCGATGACAGCCTCCGCCACCCTCCGTCCCTTCTGAGCAACACATCCTGCTCCCCTCTGGATTTGCCAAAAAGCCAACCCCAAACCCCAACCTTGGAAAAGGCACTGGGTGAAAGGGCTTAATAAAATCGCTTTAAAACGCCCTTTAAATAAAAGCGCAAGCGCGAGCGCGTTATGCGGGTGTCGGAGTGGGAATAAACGGAGCGATTTGGGAGTCGCAGCTTCCAGACCGCCCGTGGGCGACACGGGGAAAGTCCTCTTCTCTCTCAGAAACCGTTTTGCCTCTGTGCTGCGAGCAGCGACGCTAAACCTGCCCCCAGCAGCCCTCCCCGGTGCAAAGCACCTCCCCCTGCTCTCCAGGGAAATGCCAGTGGGATTTTGGGGAGTTTTCCCACTGTTTGGGGGCTGCTCAGCCCCTCAGCAGAGCCCCGGCCGTGCTACCGGTAACTCGTTCCAGAAGTGTCATTTTGTAACCCCCACTCCGGTTCATCCTCACGTCAGTCACCAGTTTTGGGGGATAATTGAACCTCCACATGGGTCGGGGGCCGGATTCCCCCAGGACACCTCCTCACCGAGAGGAGCTCAGTGGCACCCAGGGTGCACCAACTCCAGAGACACAAAAGGGACCATTATGGATCCAGGCAGCTATGTAAAGCCATGCACCCCAAGACTCTTCCCACTAGGAACACTCAGTGGATGGGGACAAACCAGCTCAGTTTGGAGCAAAAACTATCCGGAATAAGAGAAATGGGGCGTAAACGTCGCATCCTGCTGGGCCAAAAGGCATAAGCAGCGTTTGGGCGGATTTAAAAGCACAAGCTGCCAAAATACAAGTGAGGTGCAAACCGTTGGGAAAATAAACGTTACAGGGCGGCACTGATTTTCATCAAAATCTCCTGCAAAAAATCAGGGCATTTCAGGAACGTCTGACTTTGGCACGGCCTCCATCCCTTTGCTGCTTCGAGAAATCCTCGTTAGCCAGACCAAGTCCTAGCATGGTACGGAAATCTCCAGATAAGCGACATTTTTTACTCTCCTCGCTTCCTCCAGCTATCTCCAGCTCTACTTTATTTTCCGAGCTGAGCTAATCCATCATTTCCATCCTACAAATTCATTTGCTCTAATGAACTTCCTCCCCGGCGCCGCTCGGCACAAAGGTTAACTGCCTGGCTTGCCCTGAAAGGCGACACGGGGTGTAAAATAACACGGCGAAGGGAGGTGACACCAAGGTCTAATCAGTTAAAATCCCATCGTGATCCAAGCTCGGATCCCCGCTGCTTTTTTATTATTTAGTATTAAAGCTTCAGGAGAAAAAATAGGAGGAAACAGGACAAGTGGGCACCTCCGGTTCCACGGCAAGATGTTCCAAGCATCCCATCGCCCTTCCCCAGCCATTGCAGCCTCCCCGAAATTGCAGCAAGCCTTGCACGGAGATGCCACCGAAGGAAACGGCCCCACTCAAAACTCACTCTGTCCCAGTTAGGCCACTCAAATGGACTCAGACCGGTTATTTCATTGAGGAAATTGCTGGAGGAGTTAAGGACCAAGAGAGGGGATGGCGCAGGAAGGAGAGAGGCCTCCGGAAAGCAAGTTCTCCCATCCCAGGATGGGTACCAGCACTCGCAGATGCTTCGCCCTCCCTCTCCGTCCTTCTCCGCTGCTGCCAGGCGCCTGGAAAACATCAAATCGTCGAAACTGGGCTGGGCAAGGGGACGCCAAGCTTCGCATCGCTCACCATTGAGGTCTGGAGCAGCCAGAGCGGTTCCACTTCACTATTTTCTAAGCGCAAAGCTCCGGCTGGCTGCTTTGACGCTGTTTTGTTGAGAGGCTAAAAGTAATTATTGCTTGTAAAAATGAAATCAGAAATCGCTGGAGCAAAGGAAGAAAGCCCGTTTCGACACGGCTGCAGTGAACCCCTTCGTGTCATGAGCTTGGAGCATCCTCTCCCCACGTCCATTCAAGAAAACTTCTGCAAATTATTATTTTGCTGCAATTTTTTCGTCCCAGCAGGAGGGAGAGGGATTTTTGAGCGTCCTGCCTCAGTTTACCTGTCTCAGTGCAACTCCTCTGGTTAAGAAAGAAAAATCTTTCCCTGGGGAAGCTTCGGTGTAATTGAGGACGAGGAAAAGCACAAAGCAGAGGTTCAGGTCCGGCTTTGAGTCCTCCTGGTGCTGGGGGAGGCTGAAAGCATCGCGTGAGCCGGCAAACCTCGTGTCCCGGCCCCCTCGTCCCGTCACATGCAAGCAGGACCGGCCACCGGCAGTGGGGGGGAGGATTAATGTAATTAATCTCACCAGAAGTGTAATTAATAACACTGATCCCAGTGTTGTTATGAGATGAGGGTAACAGGGGCCAAATTATGGAGCGGCTCTGGTGGCAGAGCAGGAGAGCCCCTCCTTGCCCCTCTCCATCTCCAGCTTGCCTGGACAAAGCCACCGTCCCCGCAGCTCCCTCCTTTGCTATCGGGGGGATCAGCACCGTCCCCCATGGGGACCCCTCCACCTCCTGGGCCAGGGGTTCAGCTGTGATGGGGACTGGACCCCGGTGCTTGCAACAGGAGGGGACAGGTCTCCAGAGCCCCAAAGTGGGGCGGCGAGGGGGGACGCAGGTCACAGCCGAGCATCACCGGGACGTGACTGTCATCCCTTGCTGGGGGAGACGTAAATTCCTTTCACCCTTTCCCATGAGCTGTAATTTCAGAGCAGATTAATTAATTCCCCACCTCTCGTTTGCCACCGAGAGCAGCTCCGCCAGCCGGGTCCCAGGGGTGCAGGGGGGGTCGGGTAGGCCCTCCCCAGGACAAGGAGATGCTGAAAGAGGGGGGACCACCCAGCTGCCTCCTGCCTGTACCCCAGCACCGGCTGCATCTGGGGGACAATAGCTGAGCCCCCCCCCCCAGTGACTGGGTGGCACGGGGCTCTGTGGGGACAGTGGCCTTTGTCCCCCGTCCAAAGGGCTGCAGCATCACCAAGGGGGTCACATCTAGATGTGGAGGAGGGGACAAGGGGGGGCCCAGCGGGGAGCCCCCCAGCAGGCATCACGCAGGTGCCTTCTCCCCCTCCTCGCATCCCTCCTGCACCCACCTGGGGCACTCCCCCGCCCCCATCTTTGCGCCCCCGCCCCTCCGCCTTGCAGATGCCTTGCTGATGCCTGGCACCCCCCCCCC